>VZTN01019856.1:23271-330671 GCA_013400515.1 Erpornis zantholeuca | reverse complement strand
TCCCACCCACCCAAACCTTCTTCTGCATCCTTTCCTGCCCACCCCAACCCTTCTGCTCCCCGTTCTGCCCACCCCAGCTCTCCCACTCTGTCCCCTACACCTCCAAGGTGAGCAGATGCCCGTCAAGGCCCCACTTTACAAAGCCACAGCCCTGCAGAGAGGTGCCCTCCAGTTCCCTGGGGCTGGTCCAGGTGGGATGGTTGGTGGGGGTGTGTGTACAGCCTGTGGGATGCTGGGGCTGGGAAGGAGAGTGGAGGTGGTGAGGGGCAAGGATGATCCTGGGGTTCTGGAGGAGCAGGGAGCCAGCGCTCTGAGGCAGCAGTGATCTGTGGTGGTGCAGGACTCTGTAGGGATCACCTTTAGCAGCGAGGATCAGCCAAGTGGAGACTGCTCTGGTGGCTGGGCCCCGTGATGGAGCATCCGTGATGGGAGCAGGGATGTTCCTCATCCCTCTCTCCTGTGCTGCTCTGCCCCCTCTCCCCGGCTGTGCAAGGAGAGGGCGAGGAAACCTCTGCTTCACTGAAAACGTGTTATTTCCCCCAAAGACTACTCTGGTCCCAGATGTGAACATGCGTTGAGACAGCTGGGGAAAAAAACCTCTGGAAATACACACAAAAATCATGTCTAAATGTGCCCAGCGGACCAGAATGTCTCCTCTCCGATCAGGGGCTGCCTGTCAAATTTAAATATGCATTTTAGATTCTCTGCTTGATATCGGAAAGCAAACAGCCCCAAATATCCCAGAAAAGCTCCACCAGCTAAATACATATTTATATAACTTTTTATTATGTGTCTTGGAAATCAAACAAATGAAACAGGCCAGTGCCTGCTCGGTCCTGCAGAGCTGGTGAGCAGTGATGGATTTGTTTGGCTGATCAAAGCACATTTGTTCCCATTTTGCAGATGGGAAGGTAAAGGCAGCGAGGTACCAAAGGTCTGCTCCGAGGTCACCCTCAGAGCTGTGTTTGGCAATTCGGGTGCCAGCCTAATTGGCCAAAATATATGCAAAGAGAGCAGCTCAGTGTGTGCTGGATTTGGGTAATAATCACTGCCAGGTGAAAAAAAAATAAAGCAGCAAATGGGAGAAGTGTGGTGGGAGAAAAAAAAAAAAAAAAAAGTAGGAATGTGTTGTTTTGAAAGTTACCCAAATATAGCTTTTCAACACAGGATTTGAAAGCAGAGCAACATGTTTGTTCTGAGTCCATCAAACATTTCTGTTAATTAGAAATGATTTCTTTGTTCATTTCCTTTAGTTCCTCCAGGATAACTTTATTTCCTTTTGCCTTGGGTGGATTCAGAGCTCGCTGTGTGGGTTTTGGAGCATGAGCTGCAGCCACAGGGCTCAGCTGAGCCCCAGAGCAGCTCAGTTTCCCCTGGGGACAGATGTCCCTGTCCTGGGCTGGACAGGAAGGATGCAGCCACATGCCTGGCAGCCCTGGGAAATCCCAAATGCCTCTTTGCAGCTGTTTTCCCAAAATACTTGTGAAGCAAAGGATAAATTTGCTCCGAGTCTGCTGCTGGGGTGTCAGTCAGAGGGAAATTTAGGACAGAAATATCCCTGTCCTCATCCCAGGCTCAGGGATCTGCTCGCTGGTTCTTGCTTGGTGTGGTGACTGAGCTTTTTCAGAGGTCAAACAACACAACTTTACTCTTATTAAAGGAATTAAATCCTTAGTCATGCTTCCTTCGGTGCTTTCCTGAGGATGCAGGAGATGGGATGCCTTCAGCAGATGATGTGGGAATACAGTTGAGCTAAAAGCTTTTAAAAACTTGTGGTTTATTCATGCAGAGTAGAAAATGAAGAAAGATTAATGACTAAAAGCCAGGGAAATTTGTCCTGGCAGCCTGTGCTCGGCTCCCATCCCTCTGTGGGTGAGGAGACCCCTTCCAGAGCAATGGATAAGGCTTTGTGCACCCAACCCACAATTCCTGCTCCTCCTGGTGCTGCTGTGTATGGAAATCACAGCAGATAAGAGGGATGTGCATGGAGGGGGAGGTGGTATCGAGGTGTAACAAGTTGTGAGAGAAACAGAGAAAACAGACTTGAGGGGAGGGAATGATCAGGGATTTGTGGCTGGATTTGGGTGCCGGGAGCTGAAGGGTTCTGGCCCCAGTTCTGTAGGTTGTGGGAATTGTTTGTGGATCCGTCATCCTTCTGGGATTCCTGCTCAGTGATTCAGAGTCTCTTAGCCAGGCACTCCCTGAGATGATGGTTTAATGCAAAAAGGAGTCTCGAGGGAAAAAGAATCCGGGAAAATGGTGTGTCCTGGGAATCTGGGAATGGTGAGAGCAAGCCCGGGTAGATGAGAACAGAGAGGAGCAGATGAAACCCTGCGATGTGGAGGAGTGTGTGGCCACTGGTGCCAGAAAATGGTGGTGGGTTAGCTGGAAAGCCAAAGTATTGCGCTGGCCTGGAACTCAAAAAGAGAATTTTAGCCCTGAGTTAGTGGGAAAAGAGGTAGTTTTGAGCAAAATGGAAGGTTTTAATTTGTCCTTAAGCATTAGAACAAACGCTTACAGTCTGTTTTTTAAAAAGCTGCAATTAATGAGAAATAAGGAACGTCTTTTTGTTTAGAATATGTCAAAAATAAGTCCTATTTCTTTTGGAAACTAGCCTTTGCAACTTTTTTTTTTTTTTTGGCAACGCAGCAAACCCAAGCCTCGACTGGTCTGGAGGTGGCTGTGGGAGGGGGACAGGGCAGGGGCAGTTGTCCAAGCCCTGTGCTGGGGATGCTCAGAGCTCAGCAGAGTGGGAACATTCCAAGGAAGGCCTGTGGGGGAAAGGAGGGAAATTGTGGCATCCTGGGAGGAAAGGAGAGCCTGAGAAAAGCTCCCTGGTATGGGATGGTATCGGGCAGGGGGTCTGGAGGAGCAGGTACCCTGAGCTCAGCATCTTTTTGGGGCTTTGTGAGCTGCTGAAGGCAGAAAACATGCCTCCAGTTGGGATGCACAGAGAAGATTGCTGCTTGGTTTCAGAGATTTTTGTGTGTGAAAAACACCCACTCATGCTAAAAAGCTTGGATTGCTCCCTGGTTTGCTTCAGCAGTAGGAAGAGCTGCTGCTGCCTTCCCGGCGAGGGGAGCAGAGGGCAGGGCGAGCCAAGGGGCTGAAGCCTGGGGCTGCCCCGCCAGCCACCTCCAGTCTGGGGACGAAAAAATTGCCCTTTGAAGGGGGCTGGTGCACGAGGAGCCGGTGCGACCGTGCCCGTGTCCGTCCCGGGGGCTGCTCCCTGCATCCCAGGGCTGCTCCCTGCATCCCAGAGCGGCTCCCTGCCTCCCGGGGGCTGCTCCCTGCATCCCGGGCACCAGCTGGCGCCGGGAGGGATGCTCGGGGGGTCGATGCCTGCATTTAACTCCCCGGTTGCGGAGCGAAGCCCGCAGAAGAGCGGGTGTGCGTGTGTCACTCAGCGTCCTGAGCCAATGGGTGCCCGGTAGGAGGTCTGCGCTCCCGGTGCGCGCACGGAGCCTGGTGCTCCCGCTGCCAGTTGTGTGCGAGAGTGCGTGCGTGTGCAAGGGGAGATCAGACACCCTGACTGCCTGCTCCCGTCTCTCCCCCTCTCTCCAGCTCGCCGACTCCACTCCGTCTCCCTCCCTCTGCAAACATTGGATTTAACCCTGCTCAGAATTCAGCGCAGACGAAAAGCAGCGGCGGCAGCAGCAAGCAGCAAGCGAAGCAGCCGCTCGCCTACCGCAGCTCCAAGATGTACCATCCTGCCTGCTGGATCGTCTTCACGGCCACCACTGCCCTGCTCTTCATCCCAGGTAGCGCAGAAAGCTTTTTTTTTTTTTTTTTTCTCCAGCGGCTGGGAGGGCAGGGGCTCGCAGGGTGGGAGAGCCGAGCGGGGTCTGCGCGGGGGACTCGGGCTCCGCGCACATCGCGCACGAACGCGCACAGGCAGGCGGGCAGCGAGTCGCTCTGCAGCTGGGGACTGCCCAGTGCTCCCAGTGAGGGGCTCCGAGAGCCGTGCTGGACCCCCAGGTGGGCACCGAGCCGCCGGTACTGAGCGGTGCCGGCAGCTGCAGCCCCCGAGCTGGGTATGGTCTGTCCCCTCCGGGCAACCTCTGCCTCCGAGTGATGGGCTCATGCAGTTTTTCCCCTTCAGAGTTGGGCACCTGCTGTGCCCTCCCTCTTTTGAGAGCTGTCACGCTATTCCCTGTGCTCCCCTCATCCGTGCTTCCCCGGTTCCTGCCAGGCAAACTCGGTGCCTGCCCCTCGCTCCCTTTCACAAAGTGAAAATGAGCCCCCCGCCTCAATCCAGGCGCCCGGGGAGGCCGTGCCGGTGCCGCAACCTCCGTGAACTGAGCGGGTGGCTCCCGAAATGTGGCTTGGCCTCATCCCCGCCGCTTGCCAGGGGGAGATGCTGGGTTTGGATCCAGCGCTGGCTCCGTGCTGATGCTCGCGGGGCAGCGAGCGCTGCATCCACCGAGGGTGGTGGGGGTGGACGGCAGAGCTGAGCGCCGGGGGGAGCAAGTCACCGGCGTATTTTTGATGATGATGTGCACTTTTAGCAGCTGGAAAGATTGTCATCCCTGTGCGAGCTGATGGGCGCTGGGTGTCGAGGCTCGGATCCGATTTTAACCCAAACGTGTGTTTTTCATGACGGGAGAATTCTGCCGGACTCGGGAGGGCAGGGAGAGGCACGGCTGTGATTTCAGCAGCTGCCCGTGGTTTAGGGCTTTGCTGTGCAGGGTTGGCGTGTGTGGCAAGAGGGTGAGGCTGGTGGGGGGGAGAGGTTACTCGTGTCACAGCTGGCAAACAGCTTTACCCACAGCAGTGCTGAACCATGAGGGTTCCCAGGCTAAAACTTGCATGTGGAGGCTCCTGCCATGGGACCAGCCACATCGCAGGGTCCTGTGGAGCTGTCACAGTGTAACCTGAGCAGATCAGAGGGTACGAGACCCCCTGGGATGGGCTGGGCACCGCTCCGTGGGATGGCAGGGAGCTGGGGTGTGCGTCAGCACTAGGGTCAGCGCTGTGCCCTGGGCTGAGCTTTGGCTGGCTGGGGAGCAGGGGTGGAGAGCCTTTGCCAGCAGAGCCTCGAGCTCCTCAGCAACACCAGGAACCAAAATGGTGCAGCTGTAGCTCAGCACGTGAGCACAAGGGAGCTCTGTGAGCTGCCTGACTTTGTGCATGTAAAGGGGAGGGGTTTGAAAATTGATCTCGAGCAGGACAGGGCAGGCGTACCCCAGCAAGGCTGCGCTCAGTAGAGCACTGGCTCTTTCACCATCTTGCTGGATGAGGTTCTGTGGGCTGGAATTGCCAAGAAATGGATGGAATCAGCCATGTGGGCCAAATGGCAGGACGTGTGACACTTGATGGGCTGTCATCAGGATGTCCTTAAGCTGCAGGAGCTGGCAGAGGCCTGACAGGGCGCATTTGCTGTTTGCCAGTGCCCTGCTGCACTTTCCTCAGGATGTGGCTGTTTGGGGCAAGGCCAAGCCAAGGCCTGGGATGGCTCTGGCCTCTGTGTGTGCCAGAGAAGGGAAAGGACCCTGCCTTTAAGCCCCTGGAAAGTTGGGAGAGGCTTCTTGATCCGTGCTTATGCGATTGCAGCTTTCCCTTCTTATTTTTATTAAGCAGCAATATCTGCTTTGGCTTTGGATGTCCCCTGAGCTAAACCCGCCCAGGACTTTGCCTGGCTGGGCTCAGCCTTTAATCCATCAAGCCAAACCCTTCTGCCTGCATTAGAGGGAGGGAAATACTCGGGACTGCTTGGTGCTTTGCCTTCCTGCCCTGGATTTGAACATCTCCAATCCTTTGTGTTTGTGCCTGGCTTACAGAGGTTGGATGTTTTCCCTCCCTGCCCAGCCTGTCCCAGCAGTGATTTCAGTCATGGTTTCACTGCCGTGGGCTGGAACATGAGTCCTGTTGGCAAATCATGGACGGCAGAGGGAAGGTCCATGGTCCCTGCTGCCTCTTGGAGCCTGCACCTTCCCGAAGTGGTTTTTTTGGGGCTGTTTATTACTTGCAGGCGTAATCCCCAGGGTTTTGTGCAGGTGATGCTCCCCTGGGATATGCAGAGGCTGTTTCTGAAGTGCGAACTCTTTCCCTTTCCGTTTTTATCCGAATCCTGCAGGAGTTTCACACAGGGTGGTTAAAAGTGAGAAGGGAACCTGCTTTTAGAAGGTGTAATTAGAGTGAAGGGAAACATCACAACTTGAAGGCTCCTGCAGAAAATAGCATCGCAAAGTTATTATTAGCTGTAATAGCTTATTTGCCAGTTTTTCCTCTTTCTCCTGCTCCCACTTCTGTCCTTCCCCAATTCTCTTATTTTTGTTAGGAAAGATGCATTTTTCCCATTGGGTCTCGTGTCGTCTCGTTACCAATTTACTCTCGTGGAATCTAAAGACACGAAAGGTTGATGCAGTAATGAAACCCTGATCCCTCTGGTCATGGAGAGCATCTTACTCTGCAGCTTTTTATTTCTTTGTAAGACAAGTTTCTATCTAAAATAATTTTGAAGGCTTAATGCTGCTGTCATCTGGAGCCTTGGGGGAGGCAGGTTCCTGGACATGGGCTGCTCTCTGAGGTGGGAAGGATGCTGAGGATTTTTAATGAGCCCAGCACTGCAGGATAGGGAGGTGAGTGGGTAATTTAATTGTCAAGCTGTTGGCAAATGCTTTGAACTGCTGGGCATTGTGAGTGCTGCTGTTTTGAGATGAGGGTGGGCTGTGATGGAGAAGGAATTTGGGGCAGGGGGGAACCTATTTGGCTGAGCTGCAGTTACAGGGTGACATCATGGCTCTACAGGTGGCAAAAATCAATGCTCATCAGCCTCTTCAGACATTTATATCGCCGCCTTTGCAGGCTGGGGGAAATTACTTGTCATGGCAGTGGCTCCTTTCGGAGGTCAGAAATTTGGCAGTGCAGGTGGAGATGGACAATCCTGTTTTTCACTGCTCCAGGGTACTGGGATCAAGGTGGAGCTTGTAGAGCTTGGAGTATTCCCCTGTGCTCCACCATCACCTTGCACACAGGACCTGCTTTCTGTGTCCTCCCCGAGACTCTGTGCTACCTCATCCTCGCTGGGGCAGCCTGGCTTTGGTGGTGGTTGAAAAACCTGTCTAAATCTACAAAATAGACCTTGCAGGCACTAAAAACGCCTTCCCATCCCTTCCCAAAGGGATTCCTGCTTCAGGAGCACACTTTTCCCACTGCCTGTGACATTACCATCAGCTCTCTCTGGTGGGGCATGCCGGGCTGGTGGAGGGATGCTGATCCCTGCCACTAAGCCTGAGAATAAATACCTGGAGCACATTAGTTCTGCTTTAGTGTCATTTCAATACGAGCAAGAGGGGCTTAAAGGGATTTTCTGTGCTCTCCCAATGGCTGGGGATAGGTGTGGATAAGGCAGCGCAACCATCAGTCTTCCATGAGCCAGGGAAGCTGGAGAAGGTGTCCTGGCAGGATGGGGTGTGAGCCCAAAACCAGTCTGATTTCTCTCTGCCTCTCCCTGAGGCTCGGCCCATAGTTTCCCTCTCAGAGGGTGATTTCTCCATCCCCTGGCTCCCAGGACAAGAAGAAGATAGGTGTTGGTCTGAGAGGATATTTTATTTCAGCTGGGGAGGAGCAGCACTCGCTGTCACTTCCACACGGTGTGGGGAGGGAGCGTGACGGGAGAAGAGTCTCACGCAGCTCTCGCTCTGTGCAAACCCCCCCAGTGCGAGTTCCCAGAACAATTTGCCCTGGGGGCTGTGGGTTCCGGGGCTGCTGGCTCTGGCTGCTGCCTTTCAGGATGCCCCAAAGTGCTGAACCTTGCTTTGCGTTTTCCAGCAGCTTCTCTTTGACAGCGTCTCCTTTGTGCATTCCGTGCTCGCAGGCGGCCGGGTGGAGGAGCTTTTGCTGGTGCGAGTCCCTGTGAAAAACTGCAAAGGGAGAGATGTTTCAAAGGCACCGATGGGAGCTGTGTGCCTTAACTGGCGCCTTTGAAAATCTTCTCCAAAGGCCTGAATATTTGGTTTTGGTGAATTCTGAGCTGCATAAACAGCTGTGTTCATATTTTACACTTGAATATGAAATTTGGAGTTTGTGCTTTGCTTGGTAAGAAACCGGAGTTGCCGAGTGAGGCTGTGGGGGTGCTGTGATGAACCCCGGCAGGTTTGGGGAGGAGCAGGGTGCCCAGGAGGATCCTTCTGCTTCAGTCAGGTGGGGATAGAGGGGAAACTTGTTGGTTTTTATCTGTAATCTCCTTCATGACCCTGGGGTCACCCTCAGCTTTGCAGCCCTGCCTTTCCCCTCTCCAGTTAGGCAAAACTGGGCACTGATCCTGAACCCTTCTTACCTTTGAGCATCCCCTGAGATGCTCTTGGCTGTTGGCTTGTGCAGGATGGGGAGTGATTTCAGCTGTCACACTTCTCCTTTTTGTTTAAACTTAAAAATAATAACAGCTTTGCTGCAAATCTCCTTGCCTCCCAGTCATCTTTCCCTAATGAAGGCACGGTACTTATAATTACCAGTGCAGCAACAGCACATAACAGAGGTGGCTTTGACACTTGCTGCTCCGTGGGTGGGTTTTTCCAGGGAGCTCCTCTTCGTTTCGTGCTTAGAGGGAAGAAACACTTTCCTGCCTGCTCCTCCAAAGCTCTGGGGTTGCGTTTTCACCCTCTAAGGGTGACCAGGCAAGGTGGCTTCTCCTGTGGGAGTGGCAGGGGATGTGTCACCCCCGTGAACTGGTGGGCACGCGAGCCCAGGTGTTGTGGAGGATTCTCCCTCTAGTCCCAGCTTAGGCTCAGACAGTGTGGGGTGGCTGAGGGCAGTGGTTTGGGACACTCGAGTGCTGCAGGGACCCATCAGTGTCGAGAGTTACCTCCTTGGGAGGAGCTGATTTTGGGGAGTTGAACCTGTTGGCTGTGCGGCAGAGTCATGTGCGCCAGGCTCACGTGTGCAATGAGGCAAGGAAGGGGGAAAAAGAGGAGATATTTTTAGGTTTACTTTTCTGTGAAGTCAGCTCTAGTGAAAAGTGCTGGATTGATTGCTCTGGAGACTGAAGTGGGCTGCAAAGTGCAGGGAAGGGGCAGCCCAGGAAAGCTTCCCTGTGAGGTCTGTGCTTCAGGACTGGGACCTCCCCAGCTCAAGCTGCCTGGACAGCAAAGCCATGGGGGTGTCTGTAGTGCTGAGCAGAGCTGGTGCACTGTTGGGGTTTTCCAGAGGATATAGGATTCCCAGGAGGGCAGCTGGGGTTACCTGTGCTTCATGTGGCTTAGTCCTGTGTGGCTTACCCCATGGGTTGCTCCTCCTGGCTCCTCAGCCACACGAGGACCAGCTGACCCTGCAGCAGGAGGGCTTGGGCTTCCATCTGCTGCTGCCCTTTCCACCAGCCAAACTTCCCAGGCATGTGTGTTCCCCTGCTCCTCGCAGAGGGTGGAAGAAGAGGTCCTCACACAGGCCTTTGGCCCTCAGAGCAGCTCCAAACTGATGGAACTGGGCTGAGCTGGGCTGTGCCCTGCGCGTTTTCCGAGCAGTGTCCCCCTGCCAGCCCCTCGCCTCCTCTCTCCCAACTGTTTACTTCTGGCTTTTGTTTCCTGGACTTGTTGCTATGCATGCAGCATGTGGAAGGAGCTCCAGCGAATATAGGCCACACTTTGATTGTTCAGCAGGCTGGAAAATGATGATTATAATTTTTGACAGAAGGGAAGGAGGGGGAAGGAGATCTCTGGGCTTTCAAATCTGCTCTGTCATAAGCAGGATCTTGCAAGGGCCTTCTGATGACTTCTCCCGCCCCAAAGGAAATGGCGTTTGCATAGCAAGAGGGGTTAGAGGAAAAATTCCTCTCTTCACAAGGACAAAGCAGCACTCCTTTCACCAAGCCTTCCACCTCGCGTGGCAGTCCTGTCACAGCACATCAGCCAAATGTGGTTGGTGTTGGCCAGTAATTGACTGGGAAGCATCTGAGAGAAACCTGGATGCTGCTGAAAACATCCTCCTTCCTGTTAGAGCAGCACACGGGGTGCATCCCTCGGGATGCAGAGGTGCTGGCAGAGCAGTGCTGGCAGTGCCAGCCCCAGGGGACATGGGCGTTGGGGTCCTTAAAGCCAACCTGGGACTAGACTAAGAACCCATAGACTTTCCCCAAGGAGGCAACTCCATTTAGGGTCACACCAGCTGTGAATTTATCACAGTCCAGAGTGGGAGCAGAGCCCATGGAGACCTCAGCTGCTCCCACTGTGCCCCTTCCCAACTCTCCTCTCCGTTGGCCTTGGCTGCGCAGTCCTCACCGGATCACCCCATTTATTTATTTTATTTCGTGGCCTTGGCTAATTTCCACTTCAATTTTTTTTTTCTTTTTTTTTTTTTTTTCATTTTGTTGTTTATTTTAATGTGATCACTTCTAATGAGGCTAATGACATTTAGTCTCTGTGGCGGCGCATTTTAATTTGGTCACCGAAATGTCAGCGCGCGGCAGCCTCCTCCTATCTGCCGGTGACAAAAGGCACCTCAGACAAAGGGGCTCTGTCCCCGGCTGTCCCTCGCCCTCCTTATCTCCTTCTTCCCAGGGACGGGCCAGGACTTTTGGCAAAGCCACCTCCTGCCATCCCCTCCTCTGCTGGCACCAGGGGAGAGGGTTCGGCTGCCAAGGGCTGCGAGGATGAAAGGCGAGGGCTGCCGGAAACTCGGGATTTTCAGGCGAGCCAGCACCACGTAATTAATCAGATGTCAAAAGCTCTCAGCAAAGTTAGCTTTGATCGGCAGGGAAATGTGTCAAAGAGGTTGTTCAGCTGCCCCCGGTGCTTTTCTGTCTCGCTCTGCCCATAAGTTTACCTTGGCACTTCTCCTTTCCATGGCCAAGGTGGGACCTTCCTGCTTGGAGAGCTGGACCAGCTTCTCCTTGCCCACACCAGGACTGGTGCCATGGGCGTTGCAGGGCTGGAAATGGGAAGAGGGGAGAGGGCTGGGATGGGAGTCATAGGTTCTTGGAGAGGTTGAGGTGCTCAGATGCTGCTTTGTGAGTCTGGAGGGGGCTCTGGTCCAAGTTGCAGGGTCAGGAGCAGCCTAAGCCCTGGGAGCAGTGGCACTGGGGTCACGGGTGGCTGAGCTGGAGAAGTGCTGACTGCTCTCCCTTGTGTTGTATTTGAGCCTCTCAAGATGCTGAACCTCAGAAGCCTGAGCCATTTTGCTTAAGAATGAGTCCTTTTTTCCGCAATCTGGGTCCAAATGCAGCTGAATTTGATCAGTTCTCCTTTGATCTGTTCCTCCCTTGCTATTCTATGTACCAGGAATGGATGAAGATTAAAGTTTTCAGTTTCTGAGCAAACTAGGTTACTCATCACTGCACGATACCCAATTACCTGCTGATACCTCAGGAGTGAGAAGGTATTGATCCTGCTTGGATTTGAACTTGTTGAACCAAAGGCTCCGGATATTTCAAATCCGTGGCTGAGGACGTGCCGTTTCCTTCAGGAGTCAAAGTGGGGATGCAGGCTGTGTTTGTGCACCATGTGGGCTGCTGGGAGGTGGGTCTCTCCTCTCTGCCACAAGGGAGATGACCAGTAAGTGATAAATAATATTATCTGTACTCTCCACAGTGCAGGAGGGATGTAGACGTAATGACTTTTGTGATGTGCCTGGGGAATATCTCAATTTTACTGGAAACAAGTCCCCAGAAGCTGATTTTTACCCCGCATGGGTGGGTTTTCTGTGCCCTCTCTGCTCACCACGTCTTTGTAAGCCCTGCAGGCTGCAGAAGTGCCTTTGATGGCATCCCCTGTGTCTGCCTTCCTCCTGTCTGTCTTGTTCCCAAACAGAAATAACCCATCAATTCAAAATAAACCCGAAAATTCTTCCAAAATTACCTGGTGAGACGAGGCCGGGGGGCCTGGATCAAAACGTTTATTACTGAAACTCGGTGATACCAGGTCTCACTCTTACACAGTGGTTGTTTCCAGCAGATCTTAAAATACTTCATGGAGAAGAGAAATTTCATTGTACCTGTTTTTGTAGACAGGGGAGCCAAGGAATAAAGAGGGAAAATGACTTGCCCAAGGCATGTGCAGAGACACATGTTAAGAGACGTGTCCTTGCTGTACCTCCAATCCTGAAGTGCGTTTTTCCTTGTGAAACAGTGGAGTTTGGCTTCCTGCTTCAAGAAACACAAGAGAAAGAGTGCAGGATCAATACACTGGGTGCTAAAATCCCTGTGCTGGGCTGACAGGGAGCTGCAGCATCACCAGGCTCTTGGAGCTGCCCTCGGAGCACTGGGTGCTCCAGTTTGTTGTCCTGGCAGGAGCAGCTGTACCACAGTTCAGGCAGCGATGTGTGGAAGTAGGAAAATGTGAATTCATGACTTTGTGAGTCGAGGGGCACCCTCTGCTCCTCTCCAGGTTGGCAGGAGGGCAGCGGGTGATTGATCTCCCTGCCCTTTCACGTTGCATCGCTGCCTGTCTTTCCCCCGAGGTTTGAGAGTGATGATCCCGGAGCTGAAAGCAGGAGATGAACAGAGGAGAAATTCTCAAGCACGCTCTTCACTCAGCCCTTGGTCTCCAGATGGAAATGCTCTTTGGAATTTCACGGAGAGCACGCATTTGTCCTGTCAGTGCCTGCCCTGCCTCGGCTCTGTGTGCTGCAGCATCCCCCGGCCGCTCCGAGGCCGAGAGCTGCTGCCTTTGCCAGCCTCTCTGTATCCTCGGGGTACTTTATCTTTATAAAGTCGCAATAAGTGGACAGGATAATATATTTCACTTTTAATAAGGTGTTGCCAGTTGCACACACTCCGCAGAGCAATTAGTGTCAGAGGCAGCTAAGCAATGGCGGGCGCCGTAATTCCGCTGTTTACTGGGCTGCAGGATTTATGGGCAGCGCCGGAGGAGCCACGGTCACAGCTTGGCTGGAGGCACAGGAAGGGCCATGCACTCATGCACTGGCTTGGAAACCACGCTCTGAGCTGCTCCAAGTCCTGGAACTCTTGGGAGAGAGGCAGGAATGAGGCAGTTATCAGTTTTGGTGGTCCCTCAGTTCTGGAATTCTGAAAGGAGAGGCTGACCCTGCCCAGATGTGCCAGCTGGATGGGCAGTTGCTCAAAATTCCTACTGAGAGGGACCCTCTTGCTCTTTGTGTGTTGGCCTTTAGGGCAGAGCTTTGAATTGCGATGTTTTCCTAATCGGGGAAGGGAATCATAGAATCACAGAATGGATTGGGTCAGAAGGGACCTTAACACTCATCTCATCCTATATCCTCGCCATGGGCAGCGACACCTTTCACTAGAACAGGTTGCCTGGCTTTGAACATCTCCAGGGATGGGGTGAAATCTGGAGAAGTCTCCAGTGTCTGGATTAAAGGGAGACCCTGGGCTCGGCTGGCACATGGGTGTAGTGCTGATGGTCTGCCCAGTTGGGTGGAGATAGGACTGAAGAGGGGAATTTTTAGATCTTAGAGAGGCTTTCTTGCATCCTTACAGCCCAAGGTACCTGGAAATATCCAGAGATGGTGGGGGACCATACCTAGTGGTTCTGCTTCATGAGAGCGTAACCCCATTTTCTATCCTGGGCATCTAGGACTTCTTACTTCAGCTTTTTAAATGTTTTTTTAGCATCAGGGCATGTTGGGCAAAGAGCTTCAGTGAGCTCAGCTCAGGGAAGTGCTTATCCCAGCATCCTTCCCATGAACTGAACATTCCCGCTTTTGTCTGGGGACTCTCTGATCATCACAGGCTGTACTGTGCAGTTTTTATAAAGTCAGTCCGTGTGCTGATCTCATTGCTGAGGCCATCAGGCAGCTCCACCATCCTGCCAGAGCCCTCCTACCCAGATCTGACCAGGCTCGTGCTCCCACTTGCGTGTCCAGAGGCTTGGCCCACAGTCCTTGTCTTTTTGGGAGGACAGAGTGTGGTGTCACAGCAGCGCGGTGTGGAGGGAGGTGCTGCTGTGCCTCACGGATGGATTGGGCTGCAGATGCTGCAGAGTCAATCCAGCCAGGATGTGCTGCGGGGAAGCAAACTCAGTTTGTGTCAGATGTGTCGGATCTGATTCCGAGGGTCTGGAATCAGCCCGGTGGGGAATGCAGCGAGCACGCAGCCGCTATCGAGTGAGGCGTCGTGCCAGGGATGCAGTGCCAGCTTTAGCATCCCTCATCCCCAGGTGCCATGGGCTCTGCACACCTGAACCTGCACCTCTGCTGGCATTTGCCACCCCAGCCCCAGGGGATGCCCTCACTCTTGGAGGGATCAGCCCCAGAATTTGGTTTTTAGGGAGAGCATGGGTGATATTGCTGAGCCCATGCCCCTGCCTGCTCCCCCTTCCCCAGCCCCTGGTTCTCGGTTCAATAAAGTCCCAGTTTCTTGGGTTTGTTCTCCGAATTGAAAGCCTTCCATTTTCACACCTCTGTAATTGGTGCTATCTGTTGAGAGAAACTCTGCAACTCCAGCCAGCCAAGGTCAGGAGGAGCTGAATTGAATTAAAAGGAGCAGAAATTGGTTCGAGGTGGGCAGAGGGCCGCAGAGAGAACTATGCAATTTCTCTCCTCGGGACTCCTGATGAGCAGAGCAAGCGGCAGCTTCCCATCTCTGCCCATGGGGGGCTGACACTGGCCCACCCACACCTTAATCTGTACACTGAGGTGGGCACCTCTCAATTGAAAACAAGGAAATGAAACCCAGCATCTCGTCCTTTTATCTGGCCAGCAGGCCAGGGCTCTGCTCCTCTGGCTCCTTGGCCGGGATGCTGACAACTGTCACTGAAATGACCTTGCTGTGATTAAATACAGCAGGAAATGATGTTTTTAATAAAAAACTAAAGCTGTGATACAAGCTGATGGCTGGGAGATTTGAGATGCTGTGTGTAAATCCTCACTGTATCTCAGCCCCGGGTTGGAAACCCCTTGTGCCTTCGGAGTGAGTTAAGGGTGAGCATCCCAGCCTTTGGATCACAGCTCCCCAGCTCAGTCTCTGTTGGCTTAGGCTGGTGTAAAACCAGAGCAATTTCAGCCAAAGCCAGTGGATTTATAGCCCTGTGGCAAATCTACGGATGGAGAAAATGCTGGGAAGTGCCTGGTGTGGAGTTGTCTTAGGGGAATAGAGGGGATGCTTACAGCTCTTACGGAGCTGCTTGGAAATTTTCCCACGATATTTTTCCCCATGAAAAATGGTTGGTTTTTGTTATGGGCACTTACAGAGTGCAGGAGCACTTTTTGCTTGGCTCTGGGAAGCTTGCTTATCTTGAGGATGCACTTTCTAGGAGCAGGAGGAGATCCATCTGAGGAAGGGAGTGCTGTAACCTCTGTGCTGCCCTTATCCCTCAGCCCACACAGATTTTGTCTTCCCCAGCCAGGCCAGGCTGGCTTTTTCTTTTGCAGCTCTTCTAGTGGGTGTATAATTAGTTTTTATAAGGGATTTGGCCCCAGGTCTTGCCCAGCTCAGCTAAATGTCCTTGGCTCTCCAGAACCAGAGCCACTCTGGCTTTGGTGCTGCCTTGGTGAGCATTCAGAGTAGAGTGGCTCCAACAGGACAACGCAGAAAGGGGAAGATATTTCAAATGGTGAAAATTCAGGCAACAAGGGAGCAATTTTCCACCCACTTCTGAGCTGGAGCGAAGCCCTCCCAGTCTCCCTTTCTGTCTCTCCCCAGCTGGGCTGGCACCAGGGATGTGCCATTTATCAGAGGCAGTAAGAAGGCACGTGGCCAAGGTAGCCTTGGAGGATGCCAAGCGCGGTGCCCTGCCTGCCCATCTGTTTGGAGCTGCCCCAGCCCCATTTTTCCCCCCAGGGCACTCAGTGCTCAAGACCTTGCCATCCCCTGCTCCTGTCCCCGGGCAGGAGAGGAGGCAGTGGCAAGGCTGGAGCCGGCAGAGTGCCCTGAGAGTGCCCTGGGCCCCTGCTCTGCCTCTCTCGTAATTTATACAAGCGCAAGCCGATGTTCCCTTTTAAATTGACAAAGGCAGAGACTGGAGCCCGGGAAGCCCTCTGACCCCGGAGCCCTGGTCCATGAAAATTACAGGCGCTGTACAGCGCGTTTCCTCTTGATGTACTTGCAGTGGGGAGATGCTGGTTAATTTGCCAGGACTCAGAGGTGACCCGGGTTTAATAAAGAGGATTAATGGATTTGAGCTAAAGGTCTCGGCTGTTTGGAGCTGATAGCCTTCTCCTTCGAAGACACTCTGGCAAGGCACGGCTCAGCCTCCTGACGGGAGAGGTGGGGGCAGCTCTGCTGGAGGAGGGATGCCTTGTGAGCAGGGCATTGCCTCGGGGTTAATTAGCCAACCCAGGTAGCCCGGCCCGTGTCCCCGGGCTGGGCAGTGCTGCTGTGAGGCTGCCAGCCTGCCCTGTGTCACTCCTGTCACTCCTGCGGTGGAACAGGGAGGCTAGTGCTGCCCTGGGATGTTCCCTTGCCACCTCCCAGGCACGTGTGCCACCCCTTAGGGGGGACAGGACCGGGCAAAGGGCGTGACAGCTGGGACACAGAGCTTGTGCAATGCCTTCTGCTCCAGTTTTGGGATTCGATGCTGAATTTGGGCTCAGAGCCCTTGTTTCAGCAGCTTTCCCTGTGGCTGGTTTAGGATGGCAGTGCCCTCCATCCAGTGGATCCCAAAGGCCGGGCTGACTGTACCGAGGGGAGTTTGTGCTTTGTACTGAGTCTGGTGATTTACACTCTTCCTTGGGGAAGACAGGCAGGGTTTTAGGGATGAGGATGGTCACACCAGCAGACCCTACAGTGATGGGTAGCTGAGGAGCACCAGAGGAGATGGTCTGGCTCAGGGCTGGACCCCTGAGCAGTGTCACAGCTGGGTGTGGGGATCGAGGGAGGATGGAGAAGGAGTTTCTTGCCCGGAGGATGCACATGTGAGGGGTGACAGGCAGGTCAGGGACAGGAGCAGCCTGGGACCAGTTTGTCTCAGCGCATCCATGCTGCTCTCTCCCCCGGAGTCCTCCTGCTCTCACAAGGGTTAATGACAGTCCAGTGGGAAGGATCCCACGGGGCTGGCAAAACCCGTGGCAGGAGTGATTGGCTGCCAGGGGCTGTGCTGAGATGCTGCCATACCCCCCTGCTCTGCCTTCCCACTTAATGTTCCCAGCACGCAGAGAGCAATGAATTCCCCGTAGCGTCCCGCTCCCTGGCCCTGGAGTCTCTGGCGATATTCCCGTAATAAGTAAGTGGAGTACTTTGGACAGGAGCAGCCAGGGACTGGGCCAGTTTCCCTGCCGGGAAAATGCATGCACGATCAATGCAATCAACTTACCCTTCAGGTCCTTTTTGGGTTGGATGGAAGAGATGCTCTGACTGAAACCCATTTATTGAGTGGAGAAGGTGCAATGGAATTACAAGCTGTAGCTTTTATCAGCTCCTGGCTTCTGCCTCGTCTTTTCCTTATCCAACAGAATGCCAAGTGTTATGAAGCATTATTCTCTTAAAACCCCATTACTCCTCATTTCAGAGGGGTGGGTAAGCACTCAGAGATTCATCCTTTGCCAACTACAGGTGGAAGTGTTCAACAGGAGGTCCTGGAGTATTATTTACTTCTTCAGGGCCAGGCACTGACCTCTCAAATCTCTCTTGCTCATCAGGGAATTCCAAGTAAACAATTCCCGTGCAGAGCTGAGCATCAAGTCAGAGCCAAAACCATTTGTGTTCCTCCTAGTGCATCCCACAGCTCTTTAGGACAGGAAGGGAAGGTGTTTAATGTATCATGGAGAAATTACGTCCAGGAGCTGGAATGGATGATTCAGCAAATGCACTTAAGTGTGATGCCCTGTTTTAATGGATCCTGATGTGCTGCTGGATCTCGGGTGGAAACCCTGGAGGGAGTTTGTGGGGATGTCCATGGCTGCACCAACACTGAAGATCATTAGGTTTGAGGTCAAATTTTGTCCATCTGTGCATGTGTTTTAGTCACTTTGGGCTGATGCTGGCAATATTTTTTGGTCTGGATAGTGCATGACTCATGGGGAATTTCTCCCTCTATAAACAGGCCTATTTTTAAGTAGCTGCTGAAATGAAAAAAAGGAAAAAAAACCCCGCAGAAATTGTGGATGTGCTGTCATTTAATCTCTTTAAACCAGCCACCGCAGAGGTCAGGCCAAGAACCTGTCTGGCAAATAATTTTTAATGCTCACGGGCAGGCAGGACTTGGGGTTTGTTTCACTCCTGCTTCCTCCAGCAAGGAGCCTCACCTCCGTGCCATCCTCTTCCTTGGGAGCCGTGCCAGCCGGCTCCTGGCCGGGCGAAGGGTTCCCGATGTGACACCAGAGATCCGGCTAATGGTCCTGCGCCGCTTCCCTGGATCCGGAGGGCAGGCACCGAATTTATCCGGGCGGTAGCTGGGCAAAGAGTCTATTTGGGTCAGTGCCGGGGCCTCTGCAAAGAGGAGCGCTCGGGTCCCGCAGCTCCTTCCCGAGGCTGCTTCCCAGGAACGCCCTGGCTCGGGATGCAAAGAGTCGCTTTGCAGTCGGGTCAGGCGCGTTCGGCGGAGCCCAGCCCTGCACGGATCCGAGCCCTGCACGGAGCCGAGCCCTGCACGGAACCCAGCCCTGCACGGAGCCGAGCCCTGCACGGAGCCCGGCACTGCAAGGAGCCCAGCACTGCACGGAGCCGAGCCCTGCACGGATCCGAGCCCTGCACGGAGCCGAGCCCTGCACGGAACCCAGCCCTGCACGGAGCCCAGCACTGCATGGAGCCGAGCCCTGCACGGAGCCGAGCCCTGCACGGAACCCAGCCCTGAACGGAGCCGAGCCCTGCGCGGATCCCAGACCTGCACGGGGCCCGGCACTGCACGAAGCCCGGTCCTTCTCAAAGCCCAGCCCTGCACGGAGCCGAGCCCTGCACGGAACCTGGCACTGCACGGATCCCGGCACTGCACGGAGCCCGGCACTGCACGGATCCCGGCACTGCACGGAGCCCGGCACTGCACGGAGCCGAGCCCTGCACGGAACCCGGCACTGCACGGAGCCGAGCCCTGCACGGATCCCGGCACTGCACGGAGCCCGGCACTGCACGAAGCCCGGTCCTTCTCAAAGCCCGGCCCTGCACGGAGCCATCCTCGCCGAGGAGCCGGGGGTGCCGCAGCGGGGACCCCCCCTCTGCAGCGGGGCTGCTGCCTTCATGCAGCCAGCCGGCATTGTCTTTTCCCTGCGCTCCGCCTGGAATTTATCCCTGGGGTTGCCATGTATTATTTAGCTGGGCGCTGGAGAGGAGAGATGCTGTTTTCGGGGAAGGCGCCGGGCAGAGCATCCGCAGCTCCGGGTGCTGCCTGGCAAGTGAGCAGAGCCTCGCCGTGCTCCGGCCCTCCGGCCCTGTGCTGCTGCTGCTGCCGTGGCTTTTCCCGGGAGAGCTCTCATCCCGGGCAGCAGACCTAGCGCGAAATTGCTGTTCACCCCTGCAGCAGGAGATTTAATTATCATTAGCTGAGCTTGCACAGCTCCACGTGCTGTCGTGCAGCTGCAAGTTTAGCTGGGCCTTTTAAAAATCCAGCTGCAATATATTTATTTCCCGCCCTCCCTCGCCCCCCCCCGCGCCCCCTTTTTTCCTTGTGTTTTTATTCTTCGCCTCACACAAAAGCTTTGCTTTTATGTTTTGGGTCAGTTTGGCAGCCTCTGAGCACAGTGCACGCTCGGGAAGGATGGAAAATGAGTATTTCAAGGAGGCTCGCAGCCAGGCAGAGCAACCTGTGGGCATGTTTAAAATATGCAAGTCCCATTCCCAGGGATTGGGCGGTTTTTGCAGGATTTGGTGTTTGTTTTATAGCTTATCAATTGCAGTGGGAAAAAAAAAAAAGAAGAAGTGCTAAAAAATCCTTTTTCTTGAGAACAGGGGTCAGGGTCATGGTGGTTGTGGGAGGAAGGGGAGAGATCCCCAGGGAATTTCCCCCTGTGAGCTGGAAAAGTCAAACTCCCTGAATTGCCCAAGATTTTATTTTTTTTTTTAAAGACTCCCTCTGCTTGTGCAATGAGCTGCCAAAACCCAGCCCAGTCTTCCACAAAACTGCTGCTTTTTAGGAAAACTTTGTTTCCATCAGCAACTCCTGCAAAACTTTCTTTTTTAATAACAAATTGGGGTTTTTTTTCCACCACAAATCCCCCTTTTCAGGGGAGTCCTGGGCAAATCTCTACTCTGTGGTCCAAAGTCCTGGTGTGGTGACCTTTCCCCATGACTTTTCCCATCCCTGTCCCACGCAGCCCTGGAAGCTGCTTTCCCCCCCATTGCCAATAAAGGCAAACAAAAATTAAATCTATAATTATCATTACTAATTCCACTTAATTAGTCACAAGCCAGCAGCCAAATTGGCTTTCTCATAATTATCAGATAAGCAGTAAGCACATCTCATAGATTATAATTAACACTGCTTAATTAAAATCTAATATACATACACCCTTTCCTCAACATATGCCTAATTGGGTTCACAAACAGAGGGGGTGTGAAGCCCCCATCCCTGTTGCTCCCCCGAAGATTTGTTGGATGCCACTTTTGTGATAAGTTGGTGGCACGTGGGATGTTTTTCCTGTGCTTTTCCAACACCTTGGCTCCAAAAAAGAAGTGTGTCCCTGCTGCACGGTGAACTCACACAAGATGCTCTCCCGACTTCTCTATTTTTTCTTATTATTGTTATTGCTCCAGCTGTGACCTCTCCATAATCCCCCGTCGACGCTGGGCTCTGCAATAATAAAGCAGCTTGAATAAATTACACTTTTCAAAGGCGAAGGCCGGATTTTGGCGCAGAGCTCTGGAAATTGATGTCTCTCTTACTCCTTCTTTTCCTGAGCGGGGTCGGGAGATGCTCTGAGGCTCAAGTGAGGCTTTTTCTATGGAGGGAAACTCTTAGACTTGTTTGCACCCTCACTGGTCATTGATACCTCACTGAAATCTCACTGATACCTCACTGAAATCTCACTGATACCTCACTGAAGTGCTCTGAGTGTCACAGCAGGGATGGCAAGGAGGTCCTTGGTCCCCTCCAAGCCTCAGTTGAGGGGTTGGTGCTCACAGGTGAGAGCCCACACATGGTGGTTAATGTGGTGGGGGGAGCTTTTAGCTCCTCTTTCCCTGGATTTGGCGGAAAGGCCACCCCTGTGGATGAGGAACCCAGGTCTGAACCAGCACAAGCATCATAAGGGGTCACCAAAGCTTTGGTGCCCCCTTTGCAGGTGGCCTGACTTGTGAGCAGGGCACTGCCTGCCAGCACTGCCACTGCCTGACCTTGGGGCAACAATTACATTGTGTTCCAGGTAGCTGTGCTCCCATTCCCAGATAAATTCTCGCCTGTTTGGCTGCCTGAGAGAAGCAGAAACTCCTGATAGTGCTGATTATTAATGAGATCATTTGCCTGCCAGTTTTTGCTGAGCTCATATCTGACTGGGGAGTTGATTCACTGTGGGAGATTTACAAAATGTGATTTCTGTCTCAGAGATGCTGAGCCGAGCTCCTTTAGCCAGGATGGAGGGGGCTCCTGCTCTGGGATTTAGTCCTGGCGAGGGCTCCTGGCTGCAGTGCCAGGGCTGGAGACCCTCCCTCTAGGGATGGGGCATTTTGAGCACCAATCCTTGGGGATGGGGGCTCCCATGTCCCGAGAATTGCAGCCGTGGGTGATGCCAGGGCATCCCGGCATTCCGTGATGTCAGCTCCTCTCCAAAGGCCTTTAATGCGGCGGCCGTGGAAAGGAAAGGGAAGGCTTGGCACGTGTTCCGAGCTTCGGGGGAGGATTTGCGGATTAGAGATGTGTAATTGTATGTAGTGCATGACAAAACAAAATAAGTGGCAAAAAGAACTCAGTCGTATTAGGGATTCAAAGCGAGCGTTAAGCTTTTCTACATTAAGGGAGGGAAAAAATAGCCAGGAAAATGCGCGAGGCAAAATCCCCTTTGCTCCGCGCTCCCGCTGCACGCCGAGGCACGGGCTGGCTGCGGGATGGGAGAGGAGGGATGCTCACCATCCGTGGGAGACAGGGGCCAACCACTCCTGAAAACTTTTCCCTCCCAGCTGCAAGCCGTGGATGGATTTGCTGGCTGGGGGGGAGACGCGCATTTGGAAAACAAAGGGAAAACACGGCTGGGGCTTCCTGGCTGGTTTTCCTGGTGATGCTGGAATGCCGTGGAAGAGCCAGGTGCTCTGAGCTGTGGTGGTGGCTGAGCCACCTCTCCACGCTGTCCCTGTGCTGTGCTGTCGAGCATCTCCACAATCGCTGCTCGCGAGGTTCTCGCCTGCCCGCGCGAGGCAGCTGGAAGCTTTTGTCCGTGGGGATTTCTCGCCATCATAAGATCTTCCCAGATTAAGTAAATAATTTCACATTAGCTTAATTAAGTCTAATAGACTCATTAGTTCGCTCTTTGCGTGCGTTCCCGAGGGAGGATGGCCGGGAACCGTGAAGAGTTGCCGCAGAGAAATCCTGTGGCGTCTTAAAGGCAGGAGCCGGCAGCGCGAGCTCTGCTCCTGGGTCAGGGTTGGCTCCGTGAGGTTCAGGAATTAAAAATTTACATCCTGGTGGTGACTTGAATCATGGGCATGTCTTTCCTGTCCAAAATGCCTCTGGGTTTTGGGCTGGCTGTCGGTGGGTGCCGTGTTCCAAGCAGGAACCTGGTCCAGACCAACCCCTGGGGCCGCAAACACCTCTGTGTTTGGGGATATCTTGCCCTGCATGGAACAAGGGTGGCTCCATCAGACCAGTGTGCGACTGCCACAGGGGCATGCTTTGGAGTTTTTTGATGCTTTCGCAGCATTTTTGCTCCTTCTTCCACTCCCAAGAGGTTTCTCAGCCCACCATGCTCTGAAGGGTGGAGAAGAGCAGGAGCTCCTGATCCAGTGGCAGGGTTGGGATGTTTTCTTTGGCTGCTGCGTGGAAGGGCAGGAGTGGCTCCTGGGTGGTGATGTGGGACATAAAGTGATGGGTGGGGGACAGATGTTGAGCAGGGAGTGACGAGTGGGGGACAGATGTTGAGCAGAGAAGCAGATGTGTGGGGAAAAAAGGCTGTGGCTGCCCTGGGCAGAAGGCGATGGGGAAGGGAAGAGCTGATGGAAGTTAAAATGTGTCTGTGCTGCCAGGGTGGGAAGGCGTCTGTTTGCAGCAGGGGGAGATTTTGGCTTCTCTTTTACCTGGTGGTGCGTGGGCCTCAATTATACTGTGGTGTACAGGGCATTTTTATGATGCATTTTAAAGTTACATCAAGGGCATTAAGAGCATATGGGTAGGTGACCTCTTTTTTGCATTTGCATAAATCTAAATAAATAAAATAAAATTGAGAGCAGGAGGCAGGGACCTGCAGATCTCTTCATTCCGGTGGCGTGTTCCTATCTCCCGCGCACAATGCTGAGGAGCAGAAAGCACAGGAGCCCGAGGTAGACATCTGGTTTCCCTTTCAGAAGTGTTGCCTGTTCTTTATTTATAAAGAAATTATTGTATTTAAAGCCAATACTCATCTCTTGTACCAGCAGAGAGCAGAGATAGATGGATAGATTAGAGGGAAGTGGGTTGTGCATATAAATGGGGGTTAATTTGCTGACTCTTTGGAGAAGTGAAACCTGGCTGGGAGCTCCGGGGTTTGGAGGTTCCTGGGGGTGTTTTTGCCTTCAAAAGCAGTGTGAGAGGAGCCAGTCCTGGCCAGGAGGGTGCTGAATCACAGCATGCTGGGTACCACCCTCATTCCTGCATGGAGGGAGGGAGAAGGGAGAGCCAACAGCACTCCCCGGGCATCAGAGGGGACAACCTCTCCTCTCCTTGTGGCTTTGGGATTTGTCCCTCCACATCCCACCCACAGCACTTCTCTTTGCCTGACTCCATCTGGGGCAGCAGGATTTGGTGCTGGCCGTGCAATGGCTCCAGCAGGGATAGGAATGGGAAGAGAATAGATTGAAATGCTAAATATACCCAGCAGGAACCAGCTGGAGCCGGTGGAAACCTCAAACGTGCACACAGAGAGGAAGAACACAGTGTTTCATTTGTTTTGTTTTATTTCACAAGAAAAATCTTCACAGCCCAAACTGTCACTTTGGAAGTAATTTGTGGCTGAGGATTTCAACACCCACTCCAATGATATTTTATTCTGACCCTAAACAAAATCAATAGGGTTTTTTTTTCCCTCCTCCTTTTTCTTCTTCCTTGAGAAAACAGTATTTTTCAGCTCAGTGGAAGAAGAAAATAGATTCTGCCCAGTGTTGTTAAAAAGATATTATAACCAGTGTCTCTGGAAGTGTAAAAAGTACATGATCTAATATGTCTGAAGCAATTTTGAAAGGCTGCTTTATTTAGGATAATGGAGAAGCAGCAGTAAACCTCATAATCTTCCTGGATAAGGAGTCCAGCAGGAGGGATCTGAGCTGCAGTGTTGTGCCCTGGCTGCTTTTTTTTTTTCACCTGTCAGAGCCAGGGCTGAGCACTGGATGAAGCCCAGTGAGTGAGGTGGTGGCACTCAGCAGCAGCCAGAAAGGGTGGGGGGGCTCCTATTTTGGGTCTGTAAAGCCCCTGAAGAGGGGAGAGAGGCTCTGAGATGCAGGAGCATCCCTGAGAGGGGCCAGGACAGCAGGGATGCTGGTCAGGGATGTCTCTGGCACCGCTGCCCTGTCTTTTCATGTTCCCAACCTCTGTAAGCAGAGAGGAGCCTTCAGCAGTATTGTCCCCATCGGTTGCCCTCCTCAGGAATTACAGAAAATCTTGTTTGTCAGAAGGGAGGCAAAAAGGAAAAGAAAAAAGAAAAAAAAAAAGAAAAAAAAAGGGAAAAAAAAAAGAGGGGTCTGATGAATTTTAAAATAAATTATAAATTATTTTTTTAATAAATTATGAATACATTTTCTCTGTCAGGATTTGAGGCTCTCTGCTCTGATCAAAAAGTTTCCTAGAGTGTTCTCTCCCCACTTAGTCAAATGTAGATGTGTGCATTTCTGCTCCTGATTTTATTTTATTTTATTTTGATGAATTTTTTACTCCACCAACAACAAATACTTTGTTTGTTCTTGACGGGCATTGGGGAAGAAGACTTTTGAAATGCTGCTCAAACACTTCACTTGCAATCAGGGTGAGAGCTCTGAGGATGCTCTGTGCCTCCCCAGCCCCTCGGGCACTTGGCCAGGGAGTGGGAGAGGCAGCAGGGAAAGGGTGTGAAGGAGCAGGGAGGGTAGGAGGAGCTGGTGCAAGGTGGGCTTGGTGTGCCCCACCAGCCCCAGTGCAACTGAGGCTGCTTGTGGTGAGAAAACAGTGCTTGAGGGGCTTCCCAAAGATCTAAATCCTTTGAAAGAATGGGATGCAGCAAGTGATGCACTTCCCTGGGTAGTTTGCATCCTCCTGTCTGCATGTCCTAGCTTCCACATGTCCAGGTTTTGTGTCCATGCCAGGTTCTAGCTCTGCTCAGGTGCAGGTAAGGACCTGGCTCCTTACAGACACTTCTGCTGCCACCCAAAACTGCTGCCCAGCATCACGTCCTTGGGCCACTTGTTGGAGTGGATAAAAGGGCTGTGATTAGCCTTCCCTTCAGAGGACGACAGGGCAATCACTCTTGTAGATTTTAATTAAAATGTTTAATTACATGCAGTTCCAGCAGACAGAAATGCTAACACCGATCCTGGCCAGTCCCCAGGCTTGGGCTTAGTGGGAGAGGAGGAGATGGGTGTGGAGGAGGTGGCTTGAGCTTCAGTAACACGATGGACTCTCTTTGGAGTGCTCAGAAGGGCGGGAGGTGAACACAGGGACAAAGTCGCAGGGACAAAGTCCCAGGGAACATGTGTGTGCTGCTTATTCATTTCTCCCTGGTCCAGTTAGGGGGGAGTGGCAGCTTCCTTGGCTCTCCTGCAGTTGGAGGCTGCTTCATTTCCTTTTTCATAGTAGTGTCTCATCTTCTTCATCCTGCACACAACCCCCAGGTCCTTCTCACCGCTCTCCTGCTCGGCTCATCCCTCCCCAGACAGTTCCAGGGGGTGGGATTATCCTGCTCCAGGTGCTCAGCTTGGCACTCCACTTGATGTCATAGATACTCTTCAATATTTTGAAGAACACAGCTGCTGCTGTAAAAACAAATCCCTGAAGTCTGTTGAGGTGTTTAAAACTCATTTTCCATATGGAGGTCCCCGGGATAACAGTGCCTGAAGAGGCAGAGGAGACAAGGCAATGGCTGGACTAATTGGCTGGTGTTAATTGTACTAGGACAAAAGGATCAGCAAGGCAAGACCTATCTGTGCTGGGTTTGGAGCTCTTTTGTCCCTTGCCTTGGACACACAGGTCTTCCATGCAGGTACATCCCAAAAAGCATCAGAAATGAGTTCCTGAAATAATCTGTGAGAAAGGAAGGAAGGAGTGGAAAAAATAAATTGGTGCAATGTACAGCCTTTCTCCAGGGAGCAATTACCAGCCTGAGAGAAAGCTCTTGGTGCTGCATTCCCTGGAACACCTTTCATGTGTTTCCCGCTGGTCCCACAGCAGCAGGGATAGGAGGAGCCACCAGCCTGGGTAGGGGCCACCCAGCTCCTCCAAAAACCTCTCCTGAGAGTGTGGAGCTCCTGCCTAAAGCCTCACCCTATTCTCCTTAGCCTGAAAGGGAAGGGAAGCCAGGAGATCCTCAGGAACACAGGGAACTGTTGGAAGCCACCAGCCCTGGCTTGCTCTGGTTTTATCCCAGGATTCTGCCTCCTGCTGCTCGGCCCAGGGGGGATTCCAGCCCCCTTCACTCCTTGTAGGGGTTTTCCTCCCACTGCAAAATTCCATTTGCTCTGATCTGTGTGAGGCAGCAGAGATACCCCTGACTCCTGGCGCCTTTCTGTCCTGCTGCACCTTGGGATTATTTTACCTCATTCCTGAGATATTTCCTCCATGATGCACCGCTCTCGTCTCATGATGCATGTCCAGGAAGCCACGCACCTGTTAACTTCACCAATGCCTATTAGGATTCAAGCTATTTTCTTTATTTCTAAGCGTTTTCCCTCAACAGACACTCTCTAACACCGAAGGTGCTGTGTTAAACCTCTGTCTTTCCAAGCTTTGGAGAAAGGGCTGGACTTTGGGACTCCTGGCAGTGGGGTGAATTCTTCATTTGAGGGTGACAGTTGTCACTTCAGAGCTGGCTCACTGAGGAGCTGGTTCACTTTCCAACAATAGTAATAAAGTAAAGAAGCTGAGATAGCAGTGAGTAGCAGGACTTAGAGGACTGGAGTTACCAGCTGGAGAGCGAAGTGGTCTTGTTACCCTGTTAACACCTCGTGGAGCCGGGGAATATTTAGCTCTGGTTAGCAGGAGCCCCGGGGTGAGCAGCCAAGGGTTTCACAGCTCGTGGTTTGGCGTGAAAAGCCAGGGCTCACCCCGAGCCGAGGAGGCAAACACCATCCCCAGTCCCTGGCAAGCCCCGGTGCCGAGGTCAGCCTTCTCCATCTCCAAGGCAGGCTCCTCTGCTTCCCCTCTCCGTGGCGATCGCTGACGTGTTTATTTCTCTGATTAATGAACTCTGCAAATTAACCTCGTCGCTGCTCTATAATTGCCATTAAGGCTTCAAAAATCACTTAAGCGTTTCCGGCGCTGGCGAGCCCTTTCCATTCGGCCGGCCAGCGCCGCGTGCTGATTGCAGGGAGATAGAGCCCAGCTCCTGACCTCCACGTTTACAATTAATTATTGCATTCAGCACCCAAATTACCCCCGCTATCCACGTGCTCAGCTTTATCTCTCTGCACACACAGGCTTGGCTTTTAATTAAAGGTCCTTCAAATTAAATGAAAACAAATTCAATTATTGCCTCTCGTTTGGAGCAGCTCACCGCAGACTCCTGACTGTACTTCTTCTATGGAGAACCTGGAGACTGCTGGTCTCCCATAATCCAGTCTGACTAAATTTGCCTGATCTGCTCTTTTCCTTATCATCACTTGAGCTGTTCTCTCACTGCCAGGATAGACGTGGGCTTGACTTGCAGAGAAAGCAGAGTTTTAAATGGGCTTGTTCTCTTTTCATGCTGTTGCCCTTCAAGGAGAAGATGCTCTTGTGCGCTGTGGATGGGTGGGACCGTCATCATTAGTCTTCATTTTGGCAGCCCTGGAAGGGAGAGGACCCCAAAAATGAGGGTTTGGCCTCTCTGGTGCTGCATACTGACTGCCAGGGGTGGGATGGGCCCTCACCCAAGGGCACTGTGGTGTTCAGAGCTCTTTGGTCAAGCATGGAGCCCTCCAAGCCCAGGTCTTGTCAAAGGGGAAATACCTCATGTGAACAGGGGCAGATTTTTTCCAGAAGTGTGGCTTGCATTATTAGGGTTGTGAAAGCATCACAAAGCAGTGTTGTTTCTGATGGCCTTTGGTTTGGCAAAGCCCATGTGGTTGAGAAGCTTTCACAGCAGGTGGATACCTTGGGAGAGCTTGGCTCAAACAGGAGCTCTTGGCTGGAGATGAGCTTAATTTCACTCAATTAGTGCCTTCTAATGCCCAGGTGCCTCTTCAAGTGATGCCCTTTCCTGCCTCCAGGCAGGATTTCTTAGCCAGAGAAGCATCTCCCTGTCGTACAAACGCGAGTGGTCTCCTAAAAGGTCTGTGTTCATCTCCCATGCGAAGGAGAGAGACAGAATATGTCTCTGGCACTGCTCTGCCAAGTGGTTTGGTCCCGGTTATTATTTTTCCTGCCTTTGTGCAGTTTGTGCCATCATCTGTGCTGGCACTAGCTGGCAGGAGGGACCAGCTCCAGCCCTGCTGATGCCGAGGGGGAAAAGTCCAGCGTGCGGAGGAGGGGGAACCAAGGTCGGCAAGCGTGCCCAAACCCCAGAATGATAATGGATGTCTGGGGTAGGACTCTCCGGTGGCGTAAATTAGCAAAATATCCGCAGCGTTTTGCCAAGCAACATCAGCCGATGATCGGCCTCGTTAGCTTTACCTGCGGAAAGCCTTGCCTGGCTCTCCGGGGCCCCGTGAGCCCGGCGAGGGCACTGGGCGGCACTGGGCAGCGCTGCCAGGCGCGGGTGAGCCGGGGGGGTGCTCTGCCAGCACGGTTCAAAAAGCACCAGCCTGCGCTTTGCGGAGCAGCCAAACTCCTCGCGAGTCTCCTGCTGCGCCGAGCTCTCCCCGCGCCGCTCTGTATGGTAATCACCCCAGATTATATTGCTCTTTAAAAGGCCGCAGCGATCGCTTTTATTTTGCTCGCAGCCAAGCGCGGCTGCCTGGCGGTGATTGAAGGTTAGGCTGCTGTGACCGCCCGCTCCGCCGGCCCGGGGCCCGCCTTTCCCCTTCATCCTGTCCCTTCTGGGAGCTCTCCCTGTGTCCTCTGCTCGCAGCCGGCCTCTGTGATGTGCTAATTCCGTGACATCTCTTTTCCCGGCGCTGTGCGGGGTGAGGATGGAGGGCGGCAGTGCCTTGGGAAGTGGGATGGATGCTTCCCAGCACACGGCCCTAGCCTGGGCTAGGCAGCATCCTGCAGCACCTCCCTAGAGGCATTTTTCCCTTTGCTTGTCTCGCCCAGCCTCTGAGCAGTGCAAAGGCACCGCGGTGACTCCAGCAGCCTGGCTGCCCCTCCAGTCCGAGGTGGGCTCCGGCTGGCTTTGCCCCTTTGGAATTCCGATAGGGAGAGAGGCAGAAGCGCCTGTGAATAACTGCGGCGCACCCGCGGGCTCTGCTGCTCTGTGCCGCGGCTGCAAGGGGAGAGAGAGGAAGGCAGAGCCCCCGGGAAGGGCGAGATTCGAAAGCCGGGAGGAAGGAGGCGAAGGTGGTAGGGATGAGAGGAGAGGCGGTGCGGATGGATGCACGGGAGGGGACTGGAGAGGAGCAAACACCGGAGAGCCGGAGCGAGCTCATCTCTGCTGCCCGCGGGGTGCCTGGGCTGAGCGAAGCGACTCTGCTGGCATTTAATTTGTTGCTGGACACCGTGTCCCGCGGTTCACTCGCCCCCTCGGGGCGGCAGCAGAGCCGCTGCCTCCGGGTCGAGGAGCAGGGCTCGTTTCAAAGCCAGGCATCGCTTTGTGGGTTGGTTTTTTTTTGCCACCACCCGGCGTTTGGGCAATTATTAGTCTAGAGCAGTCGTGGAGGATTTTCTGCTTCAGTTCACGAGTTCCCTCTTGCTGCACAAACACTCTGGTGGGGAACCGATTTTCTCTGTGATGTTCCTGCAGCCGCTGAGATGTCAGCTTGGTGTCTGGGGTATCGCAATGAATGTCTCTTCCCCATCAAAACCATCTGGAGTGCTTTAATAACACAGGGTGAGATCCCAAGGTAGCGCTCCTGTTGCAGCTGAGGATTAAGATAGGATGTCAGAGTTTGTGTCCAAGGGAATCACATTTTTCCCTTACCTGCAGCATCTTCCCGTCAGTGGATCTCGAGATGTGTTAATCCTGCAAGGCACAGCAGGGTCAGCATCCTCGGGCTGGGGCTGGGGGAAATCAGGCACGAGGGGAGCCCTCACAGCAGCCTACAAATACCTCACAGTGGGAAGTGGATGGGCAGGCACTGATCTCTTCTCTCTGAGCTGCAACAGGATCCAGGGAATGGCTGGAGCTGTGTCAGGGGAGGCTCAGGCTGGAGATCGGGGAAAGGTTCTTCCCCAGAGGGTGCTGGGCACTGCCCAGGGAATGGGCACGGCCCCGAGGCTGCCAGAGCTCCAGGAGCGTTTGGACAGTGCTCTCAGACACAGATGGGATCATTGGGGTGTCTGCAGGGCCAGGGGTTGGACTCAGCGATCCTTGTGGGTCCCTTCCCACTCAGGATATTCCATGGTTCTCTGAAATCACTCCTCTGAAGATGAGCGGTCAGACAGGAGTCCTCACTCCCATCACCTCTGTGCCATCCATTTGCTTTTCCTTAAATAAATGCATCATAGGAAAGAAAATTCTCTGTGCTGAGCATCAAAGAGCTGCACCGTGAGCTGGTGCAGCCCAGGAATGCAGCTGAGGGTCTTATCAGGTTTGTTGGTTTCCTTTTTATTTCTGGAGGTTTGAAGCGTGTGGCAGAAACAGCAAGGTCGGAGTTCAGGCTTGACTGCAGTCAGGTGGAACGGAAAAGTTATGAGGCGTTTAGAAAAGTGTTTGTTTTGGGCTTGCATTTGCCTTGTGAGGCCCATTACTGAGCGCAAGCCGTTCTCTGCAGCGTGGTGATGGCAACGTGTGCTTTATAGGCCTAATGGAGCAGATTTGTCACTGGAGCAAGGAGGTGTGACTCTACTCAAGTCTGCAAATTGCCCCCCTGTTTCTGCAGACTGCTGTTTTTTCTTCCCATTCCCCCCCTTTTCCTCCTCCATCCATCACCATTCCGAGCTAGCCACAGTGATTTCCCCAAAGTCATCTATCCCCAGGCTGTGCCATTAACGCGCAGGCTTCGGCGTGATGGCTTTGTTTGTTCTTGGAAAACTATAAATATTGCTGGAGTAATGGCTTAGAGGATGAAGCTGGGCCATTTTGGGGTGTCTGAGTTCCGGAGGGCTGAAATGTATTTAAAAAAACCCAAACTAACTGATGCTGTGAAAAGAGTGAACGATATTGGGTGGGGTTTTGCTTCAGTCTCCATCAGACACTTCATCCCTCCAGCTCCAGCTGGTTTGACACTGCTGCAACCTCCCCTCTCCTCTCCTCTCCTCTCCTCTCCTCTCCTCTCCTCTCCTCATCCTGACTCATGTCCTGAGCATCCCCTGCCTTCAACAAACCACGGAAGGGTTGGAAGAATCCTAAGGAGAAAAGTTGAGTAGTTGTAATGTGTAATTTGTCTGCCATTTGGAATTTTACCAGAAAAGAGCCTCTTTTTCTGGCGGGTTGTTTGGCTTTGTTGATTTTTTTTTTCTCTTGTCTGTGTGTATAAGTATGTCCATAAAAAGTGCTATTTGGGATGAGGGCACAGCTTGTTTTAAGCCAGCTCAGCTTCTGTGACTGCAATGTAGATGCAATTTGAGTAATTAGAGCCAGTGCCTCCGTCTCCTGGCAGAGGGATGCTTACGTGGCGCAATGTTCCAGCCGTGGTATTTCAGCAGCTTTCTGGGCTTTAGAAACGATGGGTCAAAACATTAAACAGGGTTTTACATTAAAAATGAGGAATTTCTGGTCTGTGTGTGCTGGAGTTCCCACAGAGAATCTGTGGATGGGAGACGCTGGAGGGTAGCCTGTCCTTAGGCTGGGTGTCCTTATCCCAGCAGAACTAAAACATCCTCTTTGTATTTAAGATGTCCTTACAGGATTTAGAAACAAAGATTTATCAACATTCCACTGGAGGTAGAGCAAGGTATTTCCTGGGATGGTTTGACTGGACTCAAAAGGTTGGGCTGGATGATCTTGGAGATCTTTCCCAACCTAAGAACCCAATTCCATGCCTCTGCTGTGAAAGCTGATAATGGATGTATAAGAAATGGGAAAGGAGGATTAGGTAATGACCTATTTTAAAACGGGGAAGAATCTGAATTCCCTGGATAATTTTCGACGTGTTTGGGATGGCTTTGTTGCCTGGGGCGTGGGTTTTCCCAGCCATTGGGGTCAGGAGAAGATGAGTGTCAATGTTCTTGTGAAATGCTGCTCTTCACAGCCTCCTCGTGACCTAACAGCTCTTTTTGCTGAGGGCAGAGCAGCTTGTGAGGAGTGAGAAACACAAGAACCCAGAGAATGGCACTGCCACTGCTGCTGGAAAAGGAGAACGCGGGCGGAAAAAGGCGGGATTTGGCTCCTCTTTGCCAATCGGCTTTTCCCCAGCGGAGAGCAGAGGTTAATTGTTATTTGAGGCCATCCCATCCCTGGCTTCATTAGCACCACGGAGGAAGTGGACACAAGATGGATGGGGCTGCGCTGCACCTTGGCCTCCTCGGGAGAGGTGAGGCTCTGAAGGCATTTTTGCCGTGAGAGATGGGATTACACACAGGGACTTTGCTTTTGCCATCCTCCCAAGAAGCTCCGGAGCCCAGAGCTGTGTGGTGAAGCAGGGCAGAAAGGGAGATAAGATGGAAAGAGAGCAGGGAATGAGTTAGAGCTGAGCATTTTCCTTGAGAGAAGCTGTTACAGAAAATTGTTGGCTGTTACAATGCACGGAGAGTGGGAATGAGGCAGTGGGGATGGAATAGGTTTGCGTGGGGAAACATCATGGGGCAAGGCTTTTACAAGAGGCTTCTCAGCATGGCTTTGTCTGGAAAGCAAGGAGCTGGGCTTTGCCTGATCCTGGCAATTTTCCTTGTGTCTTGAGCCCTGGTGATGCCTTGGAGTGTGAGCCCTTGTGGCAGGGATGCACACACGAGGATTTACATCACGCTAAACAAAAACAAAGCCAGCAAAATCTTCCCACTGAGGCCAAACTGTTTTTCTGCCCAACCTGAATTCTGCCCAAGGCATGGCTAAGGTTAAATCTTTCCTTTTCATCCCTGTCTTCTGTGAAGACTGGACGACTTCGCTAAGTGTGATTGGAGCAGTTTGTTTTTAAGCTCCACATAAGCACTATGCTGGATTTATAGCGTTTTCATTCTTTTGGAATCGACCCACCGGGAGCCATTAAACTTTTATTGCTCTCTGCAGTTGCCTGGCCGGAGCGGGATGGAGCAGCCCTGCTGCTGGAAACGCTCTGTCTTCAGCTGCCAGGGTTGTGTTGGAGAAGAGGGACAGCAGGGAGAGGCCACCCAGGGCCACCCAGGGATTTGCTCATCAGCCGGGTGATGCTTTGGATGTGGTGATGGTTTTCCCAACCCTCTGCAAGGCAGAGGAAGACCTACAAAACATCCTCCCCTGGGTCCCACCTCTCTTGAGTGACAATATCCCTGCTCATCCTTAAAAGTTGGGAATGCAGGAGGCTTAAGACTTATTTTTGTTGCATCCTTGGGCCATCCAGGTCTTTAAGTACCTGCTGTGCACCTTGGCTGTGCAGGTGAGGACCTGGGAGTGTGTCTTCCAAAGGGCTCCTCTGGGGGTGTTGGATGGTGCTGTCTGTTTTTCCTGTTTCATCCACAAGCCTTGTGCCTAAATATTAACAAAAGGATCCTCCCTTTTCAGGGATGGGAAACATTGATCACATTTCATAGTGTGAGGGCAGCAGAAGGTGGATGTTGCAGCCTGAGCTGCCTGACTTGGCACTCTCTTGGCACAGGGAAAGAGCTGCCTGCTGAGGGCATTTTGCATGGGATAGAATTTCGGGACAGGTGAGCTGAGTGTCTTGTCCAGGTGCTGGTCCCTCTCCAACCATGCTGAGGCTAAAGCTGGGGGAGATGTTTCCTGCCCAGGAGACAGGGACCAGGCTGGGAGCAGAGTTAGATCAAACCCAGAAGGTGGTCCCTGACCTGGGTCTCGTGTTGTGGCGGCTGAACCTCAAACACAGCACCTGAAAGAGTTTCTGGAAGGAATTTCTCTTGGAATTGCAACCTGTAGCTCCTGTCCCACTCTCCTCAGACCTTCACCATTTTGGGCTTTCCCTTCTTCAAGACAAAACATCCTTTCTGGGTTTGTCTTTCTGGCTGAACTTTCTGCAACCCTTTCCTTGCATTCCCAAGGGCTCCCTCTGTCAAAGTCAGGGCTCAACCACCCCCGAGGCTCCAGTATTCAACCCAAAACATTGAGCAACTGGAACTCTGCAAACAAAAACTGAACATCCCAGCATGGCCACTTTTCCCTCCTGAAGGGAGGTTTGCATTATCTCCTTGTAGCTCCAGAAGGCCAGGCTGGGCTACTTCTGTCGGCATGTTTTCTAATTTAATTACTTATCCTTGTCTCAAATTGTTTATGGTACACTAGGCTATTAAATGTGCCATAAGCAAATGGCTCTTGAAAGAGGAAGAGGATTTATTTGTTTTAGCAACCACTCCAACAAAAGTCTATTTCCTCAGCTAATTAAGATTCCATTCGCTAATTTAAATGTTATGCTAATTAAAGCATAATTCTGAAACTGTAAAAAGGAACTTAAAAAAAAAGGGGGGGGAGAGAAAAAAGAAGCAGCAAGTAAGAAAGAAAACTGGTTGGCCTTTAGAAATTACATTAAATTTATTGTGTTGTTGTAACAATGGTGAATGGAGTAATTATTTCATTTGCCTCTCATGTGCTATTCATGCTGTTGCTTTTATTCATTTTCCCCCCATTCTCACACTTCATCTCATTAACACCCCTTCTCTCCCCTCTAATGGGCATCATCTTGCGATGGTTTGAGATGAATTGTGAGCGTGATCCCTGTGCTTCCCAGAAAAGGGCCACACCGAGAGTATTTGAGCCTGTTTATCTCCCAGCCTGAGCTGAGACAACGCTCAGCGGCCAAACTCACGGAGTTGCATTGTGCTCGCTTTAATTAAAATATAAATAACCGACTTTTGGGGAGGGAAAAAAAGAAAGAGCAAAAGGAGCAAGGTCTGTTTTGGTTTGTGTTTTCCGTTTTAAATCTGGCTGCATGTGCAGGGGACTGGCTCCTTTTCTCAGTTCACCCATTGGATTCTGGCCCTGCAACTTGGGAAGTAGAATCATTGAGCACTTCAAAAGGAGATTAATCCCCTGGAGACTTTACTAAGGTAAAGTCTGGTACTTTCGAGGACCAGAAAGTTGGGTTGGATGGGACTCTGGTTTTAGGAAAGTGCCCATGGCAAGGGATGGACCTAAATGGTCTTTAAGGTCACTTCCAACCCAAACCATTCTGGGATTCTATGATTGCTAAGCTGAAATAAATATATCTGAGGGATAAATTTCATCAGAAGTAGGGAAACTGGGCTTGCTGTTGTAGTTTTGCCTCTCAGCTGAGTGCCAGGTCTTGCAGGTCCGCTGCCCACCTTCCATCTGATTCATTCTCACACCTTCCACCAAGATCCATCACTGTCGGAGCTGGGGTGGCCTTGGGACAGGCTGGGAGGTGCCAGGCTGATGGGCACCAGAACCCCAGCCTGAGCATCCACTCCTTGCTTTGATGTTTGCTTTGCCTGGGCCAGGGTGAGACTTTGAGCTTTGCTGGAGCCTCTGGAGGCTGGGATGAAAGGGCAGAGCCATGCACAAGATGGAGAGAAACACTGAGTTCTTGAGAGCAAGTGCCTGCGCTGGAGAGGAAATAAAAGGAGAGAGGGAGATGAAAGATGAGCATAAAGAGACCTGGCTGGAAGGAGCAGGACATGAAAACCCCGAAAAAGGAGATTGTAGCAGCCCTAATCTTATCCCCCAGGATGCCATCCCAGCAGTTGGGATCCTCTCCTTCCTCCAGGTCCCTCTTTGCCCCAGGGTGCCAGAGCCTTCCCCACTCCCAGCTGCTCCATCTTGGGGGAGAGAATTTGGAGAAACTTTCCTTGCAGTGTTGTCTTGCTGTGCTGGTATTATTAATAACGAGAAACAGGCAGGAGTTTATTATATTCCTTTAATTTATGCATTTGGAGGTTTTTTAAGAGAAAACCAATTAAGATTCTCTGATGAGCCCTCCAGCTCCCAGCAGCTTTGGGAAAGACTTGCCATGAACTGCATTCAGTCTGCGGCCAATACCTTTGTGTGTGGTCCTGATAAACACTTTTGGGTGATGCTGAAAGGACTGCACTATCTCCTCCTGCCTCCTCCCCAGCCCTAATCCTCCTCGCTGCCATCACTCTGCCTGGCAGGCTGAGTCCCTGGGTGGAAGAGATTCAAAGTGGAGTTTGTGGAAAAGCCACTGTAACATCCAAGGCGGGGCTGGCTGACTTTCTGCCCTGCTCATGGTGTGGATTGGGAGTTTTTAGCTGTTTCAGAGCTGGGGAATGTTGCCTGCATGGGCTGCTCTGCATGCTCCAGTTGCATGAAGGAATTTTGGGGTGTTGAGCCATGCCTGTGGAGGGATGGGCACTGAGGGATGTGTGTTCCTGGCTCAACCTCCTTCCCAAATCCCAGTCCCTCCATCCATCCCTAATTTCTCCCTCCAGCTGTGGATCACCCTCTCTCCATCCCAGCTCAGCCCCTCGCTCCGGACCCACAAGCAGCACCTGCTTTGCCCGTCCTGGTCCGCAGATATATTTAAACTTTGATCTTGATGGGAAGTGACTGGTGCTACATTAAAGCCATATGTTTTAGAGGGAACGGCGAGGACGTGTAAGCTCAGTGATATTCACATCTAGAGAGAGCTGGGAACTTGTAGTGCCACCCACGCTTGGTATTTCTGCCGGCTCTGCGAGGCTTACACAGCTGGGGAAGGCAGAGTGGGAGCGAGATCTTCTGCTTAAGGGATTTTGTAGAGAGAGATGGATTAGATAGATTTGATGGAAACTGATAGTTTATGAAAATGAATTCACCTGCATCTCAATTTGGTTCTTGATGCCAGGAGACAGAGAAGAAAAGGAATAAAAAAAGGCGAGAGGCGGAGAGGGAAAACAATCCCAAGTTAATTGAAGTGCAGTTTTAATGTGCTGTGCTGGGCCGTTCTCTTTTTAACTGTTTGGCAAGTGGGATGGTTCCCTTCGTGTCAGCTTCCCAGGGAGGAGTAAGCAAAGGGAAGCTGCATCTTGGGATTTCTCTTCATCTCCTCTGACTGTTTGATCAGTGGCTTAGGGGAATGAAGTGGGACTGTGTCAAAAGAAGTGAGGAGAACCGTGTTGGCCATGGGTACTTGGCAGTGTGATAAAAACTGCTTACGATGGCCACGTTTATCTTGGAATTTATTGGAAGTATCCTGGCAGGAGTGGGATTAGCACTGCTCATTCAGTGCCCAGCTGGAGCAGGCTGCCATCCCTGCTGGCACTCACACCACTCCCTCGTGTTTGGCCACTGGAAGCTCTGGGAGAAGCCAGATGTTGGGTGGGGATAAACAAAAAATAAAAATCCCTTTTTTAACTCCCCTGCCCCCAGGAAGGTGACGAACCAAAACATGGTGTTTCTGTTGGAAGCAGGGGAGGTCGGGAGGATCCCTTCCATCCCAAGTCACGGAGTTATGGAAATCTGGGGAGGAAATAGGAAAGTGTGAATTTTGAAGAGTGCAGGAAGAGTCCCAACCTGCTTTCCAAAGGCTTTGGGTATGCAAAGGTGCCCCTGCCTTCAGACAGACAGGGCACAGGCAAGAATTTGCAGAGGACTCCTTTGGAGTGAGGGTTGAGCTGGACCTTGAACCTTGGTTTGAGTATTTCTAGCTGATGGAGCTGTTGGGACAACTGGCTCTGGGTCCCGTGGGAAATGTGGCTTTTTCCTTGGTCTGGGTGCTCGAACAGGGCTTTGTTCCTTTCTTCCCTGTGATAAAAAACCCTCTGAGCAGCCTTCCACCCTGAGGAGCTTGTGTTCATCTGTGCTGAAATCCTGTTGTCAGGGCAGTGAAGGTCTCTGACCGAGGTTCTTGGAGGTTCTTGGAGTACCATCAGAGCAGCAAGATCCAGGATCTGAGCTGTGCTCCTCTTGCTGTCCATTGATACTCCGATTGCCAAATAATTATTGGCATTGGTGAGCACAGGCAGCTCCTCAACTCCCCGTGGCCACAGGCAAATCTCTTCATCTCTGTGCTTTGATTCCTTCATCTAGACAACAGGAACAATAATCTTGATTTTCTCTCAGTTTTTGTCACTCTTTCAACGTAAATACAAACTCCTTTGGGCAAGAAGTGTCTCTGGGACACGTGAGGAATAACCAGGGTTTGGAGGTGGTGTTACATGCACGAGCAGGACCTTTTTAACAGGGCAGTGTGCAGCTCCAGGGAGGATTTTTCAAAAGAAGATGGGAAAAAAGCCAATGCAGAAAGCTGAAAACAAAACATGTGGGTAAATTAAGGCATGTAAGGCTCTTTTTGGAGTGCAAGGGAAACATCTCTGCCTGGTTAGTTTATCAAAGGGAGGTTAAGAGGTGATTTCGTTGTGGTCTACATATTTCTCTGTGGGGGAGAAGCTGCTGAAAGCAGACAGGTTTTTAATCTAGCAGCAAAGAGTGTGTCAGGATCCGGTGTTGGAAGGTGAAGCTGGACTCATTTACTATAGAAGCAGTGTCCAATTTTTGAAGGGAGGGTAATTAATCATCGCAACGACTCACTCTGAGCTGCAGCAGGGCTGCCATCACCTGGGAGTTTTACACTTAAGGGAGATGTTTCTGAGGGGCTTTCAGGAAAGCTGGGAGCTTGTGCAGGACCCTGCCATCCATGGGATGGGGCCAGTGCCACGCTGGCTGCTCGGCCCCAGAAAGCTGAACAAGGGTGTTTTTATCCCAGTCTGGATGTCTGGGGTGTCCCCAGGTGCACGGAGCAGCCACGGATGCATTAAGCACTAATCACTGCCAAGCCTCCAGGGATCAGCAGAGTCGTTGTGCCTTTTTTTTTTCTTTCCCCCTTTCAAAAGCATTTTTAAAAATCAATACAAATAAATAAAGAGGCCATAAATCTAGGAAGACACCCGCAGCTCCCTCCGGAGCCCTCTGTTTCATGGGGATGGGTTGAAGGGTGACAGAGCATTGACCTGCCTGAGACAGATGGGAGGATGCTGGAGCCAGTGTACCCTCTAAGGATGCAGGAGAGGGGGCTCGAGGCAGGTTACAGAGGTGAAGGGGTGCAGGATGTATATTATAAGGTATAGTGACACCTTAGGTTTTAACTTTTCTATGTTCCCAACCCTGCCCTGCCCAGTGTCACTCTGCAGTTCCCTGGAGCTCGTTCAGTGCTGTTCTCTCATGCTCACACACACACAACAAAGCCTCTCCAGCTCTCCAAGGACACCCAGACCCTCCTAGGCCCAACAACTGCAAACCACAATCTTGGCGACAGGGGGGCAAGCTTGGGCAAATTCCATCCTTGCCTGGCTCCTGCTTGGGGAATTGATGCTGAGATCCAAGTGGGAAGAACTCGGGAGCTGTNGCATCAATAGGACATCCCCAGCTGGCCACTTACCAAGGGAAAATCTCAGCTTTAGGAGCATTTTGTTGACTTGGAGGCAGAGGCCAGGGATTGCTTGAAAAACAAGACTGAGCTGAGGCAGACCCAAAAGCAGCTCCTTGCCTTCGCTCCCCTGACCTCATGTGGTCAGACTGGCTTTGCTTTCCCCGTGCCTGTGCTGCAGCTCTGGGGGCACAGGTCACTCCCAGCCCGAGTTATTTGTGCTGAGCGGCACCACCAGCCTCTGGCACACACAGGTGCAAGTGACAGGCTCATTCTTGGAGGAGAACCCATCTGAGATCCTTCTCTTTTCACCTCAGCAGGAGAGGTGTTTTCATGGGAATGGTTTGGGAAACATCCTGCCTGTCCCTAGGAACTTGGTAGTGAAGCTCCTTGCCCTGCTGCTGAAAGCTGACTAGGAAATCTCAGATGAATTGTGCAGTAGGGTCATTTCCAGTGCTCCTTCATCCACACTTGGAGGTACAAGCTGGTTAAAGCCTTTCCCAAGGAACAACATATTCTTATCAAACACCAGACACTGCGTTTACCCCCTCCCATCCAGGCCAAACAAATTCTGTCCTGGGCAAACAGAGCTCAGAAGGGTGACACAGGCAGCAATGTCCTTTACCTGAACGCTGTCGTCATCCCTGTGGTGTGCAGCAGGGAAACAGCTCTGCCTTGGCAAGAATCCTGCTGAGGGGGAAAATTTATGCATGGCACCTCCAAATTTGTATTCGTGGGTGCAAGGTGGGAGCAGCAGTGGCTGCTTGGGGGATCCTTGCTGGGCTCCTGCGAGGAGAATTCATCTCTCTGTGTGCCCGGCATGATCTCAGCAGGTCCTGTGGCTCTCTTGTCCCCCTTCCCCCATTCTCCCCTGAGGGGTGTTGGTTGTTTCTGGCAGGCAGGGTCTTCCTCAGGCAGGTTGTGTAGGAATTGCTGCGCTCCTTGGTAATCGTGGACTGTCAGCAGCCTGAGGAGGGGAGTTCAGCTCAACACTGGCACTGCAAGGAGAGATAATGGTAAATAACCAGCAGCTATTGGGGAAGGTTGAAGTAAAATAAATGGATCCAATTTTCAGTCTTTCTCCTGGGTTTTTTAATATTTTTTTTTCTTTTTCTTCCTCTATCCTTTCTTCCTGTTTGAGTCTAAAGCATCTCAGGCTGGTGCAGCCCCAGAAGGGCTGGAGAGCCCTGCTCCTAAAACTGAGGGGGCCCTGGTCTTTTGCCTGGGTCTGTAACCAGGTCCCAAGTTTTAAGTATTGAGAGGGGACAGAAAAAAGGAATTTGGCTCCTTGTCAAGGGATAAGCTGGGAAGAAAAACTCCTGGTCGCAGCTAAGTGGATGGAGGAGGGGAAAAGGGGCTCAAACCCCATCTTTATGCCTTAAATAAATCTTTTCCCTAGTCTAGCTTCCCACACATAAACAAAATGCATTTTCAACCTGTTCTTTCTCTGTCCTTGACAGCACAGTGGCAGTTTTTTTGCCAGAAGTCCTCGTGGGCTGCTGGTGGAAACGTGGTGGTGGGAAGCGAAGGGTGCCCGTGCCCCGCGGGGGCTGAGGGAATCGCTCCAATCGCTGCTCACTGACCTCCGCTCGAGGCTTTGAAATCCGTGTGAGAAAACCATAATAGCCTCCCACCTTGCACATCCTCCTTGTCAAAACAGAAGCATTTCTTGCAGGACCTCATCCAGGACTTAAATACCTCCAGAAATTCCTTTGCAGCAACTCGTTTTTCTGCCTTGCATCCAGGAGCTCTGCTGTCAAGCTGCTTTTCTTCCTTCCCAGCATCTTTTTCAATGCTGCCTGCTGGCTTTGGGGACTGGGAGGATGCAATCCTAATTATCCTCGTGGTGTTTTCTGTCAATTCTTGGATTACATCTTCCCAAGGGAGGGAGGAGCAGGTGCGGTAACTGGACCTGCTGTTGGCGCAGAACAGGGGAACCCTGGACCCTCGTTGCAAAGTATTTTTGGGGCCACAATTGAGGGGCTGAAAACAATTTGGGTGCTTGAGCTGGGTGCACCTTCTGGAGCCCTGGGTGCCCACAGATCACGCCAGCCCCTTCCCAATCCACTGAGTCTCTGGGGACTTGGGAATGACAAACGTGGGGATGACAAACATGCAGAGCACGGTGTAATTAAGCACCCTATGCTGGCTCATTATGTGGTTGCTGGGAGCAAAGCTGAGGCCTCGCTGACAGCCCAGCCTGGCAGGAGCAGGGGCCCTGGAGATGACTCCTGGCCAAGCACAGCTCGATGGTGAGCATGTTCCCAACCCGTGCCCGGCTCCTTCCCCACCGTGAGGTGCCGAGCTGGGATCCGGAGCATCCGCAGCCTCTCCCCCGCCACATCCCGCTCAGCTGCCCGGTGCTGCGGGTGAGACATAAAACAAACAGCGATTTCCCAGCCCTGCAGGCTCTTTGAGCCCTGATTGCAAGCAGTGTGCTGTCTGCGTTTTCAAGTTCTCCTGCAAAAGCATGTCAGGTTTCCTTGGAAACTTCTGAAACTTCCTGTCCTTGGCGTGAATCCGCGGTGCTGCTGAGGACATCGCGTGCTGCAGAGTGGGTTGAGCTGTTGAGCCGTGGTGTTGCCCTCCCTGCACCTGGGTGTTGCTCAGGGGGAGCTTTCAGGGCTTTTTGGGATGCTGTGTGCGTGGTACCCCAGGGAGAGCTGCCTGGGGGAATGCCATTCCCATGGCAGGAGCTTTACCTGGATCTACCTGCCAGGGCTGCAGGGTGGTGTCTGCTTTTGAGCCCTCCAGAAAGACAAGGGGAATCAGTAAATCAAATATCATCGGGGAATCTTCTGAAACAGCAAAGTCGCCTCCAAAAATAGGGAAGATGAAGGGGCTCTTGAGCACCTTTTTACAGCTAAATTGTTCCTCAGCTCAGAGCAGGCAGCCTTGCTGACCTTCCCACCCTCCATTCCGAGGGAAAAGCCCAGGTGGTTCTCATGGCTGTGGTTAGCAATGCCCCAACCCTTTTCTTCTCCCCCTTTTGAAATCTGAATTTTCCATAAAGCTAAGCCCACACCTCCAGTGAAAGGTGTCTTCTGCTGCACCATCATGGGGAGATGAGAAAAAAGAGGTCTTCTCTCTCTTCTTTAAGGCTCTTCTCTCGCCTTTTCACTTTCCTCGGGCCTTGGAGTGAAATTCCGTAAGGGCTCTGTGAAAGAGCGCTGACACAAGACTCTAATTTCAGGTGTGAATATGGAGAGGTTTTTCATTAGGAAGCATATGGTGTTAAGGTTAAAAAAAAAAAGAGAGATGAAGTTTGACAGCCAGGAACAAAGCAATGAAATAATAACTACAGGTGGGCAAAGCCTCCAGCAGCGTTTGCAAACAACAAAACCAAGCCAGGGGCGGTTCAGATCCAAGTGTTATTGTTACTTATTAGAGTTGGTGGAGAATTTTTCAGGGGAATCAGGGTTGTTTTTTGACAGAAACTTGGGTTTTCGTCAAAAGTGAAATTTCCATGGGAAGTGTTCACCTTCTGCGGGAAATTTGGGTGTGTGGTAGGAGACAAAGAAAGAAAGGAAGCAGCTGAGGAGTTTTTATGCTGAGTGGTGGATGAAGTGGATGAAGTGTCTCCCCTCCCCAGTGCTAGGCAAATACAGACTGGGCAGGCACCTGCTGGGTGACTGGGGGTTGGTCACCTTCAGCTCAGGGGGTGCAGGCACTTGGCTCCATCCCTGCATCCTCATAAATACACAGCAGCTTCCCCACCCATAAGAAAATGTTTCCTTGCTTCTCTCCTTTGAGACTTTGTGGAAGTTTTCTGCCTCCTCATCTCCTGATTCATCCTTATCTCTTGGAAGTGTTTCCTAATGGCTGGAGATCCAGATTGCAATGTCTGAGAGGCAGCTGTTTTCAAAAACATCTTTTATTTCTCTTTTTGTCTAGTAAAACAGGGTTAAAGGTATTCTTATTTCTGGTGAAATACTGGGGGAAATGCTGATTAAAAGCCCGGGATGGGAGGTGGAATCTTTGCTGCTGGAGCGTCACGTCCAGTCTCTCATCTCTCCTCAGGGCTTTGGGAGAAAGTTGAGCTTGGGAGACAAATGTCATTGCTGAGGCTCTGCTTTCTTCTCCTCTCTTTGAGTGCCAGGTCTCGAGCAGCCTCGCAATTTATGGTGAATATTTTATACCTCTAAATGATGTTTTGTGGGATTCCGCTCGTCTCGCCTGCTGTGCCTCCTCGTGGAGGATGGAGCCTTTGTTGTGTGTGTCAGGCTTGACGAGGTGCCCTTCTTCCAAATGGATAATTCTGTTCCTCTGCCGTCGAGGAAATTGTTTCCTTCCTGGAAAGGCTGATCCATGCTTTAAATGAGGCTTTGGCTGCCAGGGAGTTGCCTGGGTAAAAGATGCAATGTGGCTGCAGGTGACCTTGAGATAAGGCATGGAGGAGGTGTTGAGGGCACAGCTTCCTTATATTTTTTCCTGGTCCCATTTTGGAGCTTGTTTGTTCTGGGAAAAGCTTCAATGTCAGGGAAAGTGGGGGTTACTGAGCCCCCTCCTCACAGATCACTTCCTGTTAGCAGGCAGGGCAGTGCAGACTACGAGCAGGCTGAGGGGAGAAAAGGTTTCTCTACACAAGAGAAAAAGAGCACTTAAAAAAGAAAAACTGGAAAGTGGGAAGATAAATGGCACGAGAAACAAGCCACTAAAGCACCCAAGTCAGGAGATCAGATTGGGAACATGCTCAGGTTGGGAATATGCTGCTCATTCTTCAGTTCCAGCCATTACCTTCTGCTTCGAGCTGGCTCAGACAGGCTCGCTGCTGCGTTTCAGCAGGGATAACAGAGCTGGTCCCACTGTGAATCCCTGCAAAGCAGGAGCAGGATGGAGCCTGGCCAGCCTTGCTGGCTGCCCTGGAAGCTGGAGCATCATGCTCCACAGGTGGCTGCATCCCAACACCCTCGGCGGACACACTCCCGCCACGGCTGCGCAGGGCTGTGACTTCAGGGACCCGTGGGAGGAAAGGTGCCACCGAACCACTGGTTTTATTAACACCGTGGAAGGTTGCCAGCCATAATTAAAGCAGTGAGAAGCTTGGCGGTCTCACTTCACGGAGCCTGGTACAAATATTTCTGTTGGGTTTGATCCATGCTGCTTCGGAGCCTCTTGGTTTCACCTCGCGCCGCCGAGCTGCGTGAGGTCTCCGCGAAGAACGTGGCCGAGGTGAAGCAAGGCAAGGCTGACGTGATGCGAACGCTGATGAGGCAACCAAGTTTCCTCTCAGCGGGCCACAGTTTGCCTGCAAAGTTTGGGTAAATTGTATGGGAGTGAAGTAACTTGGAGAAGTCAGTTAAGTAGCGCCTTGTGTGGGATTCACCGGCATGTTTCCCGCATCTTCCCTGTCTCGGGGAGGAGGAGTGTGGGGAAGGAGGTGGGGAAGAGCAGACTAAGAAGAGGAGGCAACCTTTCGTAAGTGCGTAGAGATGTCTCTCCTCCTTCCCCACTCTTGCAGGAGCCATCTGCTGCAGCTCAGCAGGCTTGAGCCCAGTCAAACCATCTCCCCCCCCGCCTCATAAATTGCTTCTTGCAGCTCCAGGCAGGTGTCAAAGTCCCGGTTCTGAATGCGCCCTTTGGAGAACCTCTTTGCAAACCTGGTTTCTCTGCGAACTCGGAGTAACTTCACGGCACCTGATTTTAGCTCCATAAAAATCCAGCTGTGGCAGGGGCTTAAGTTTCTCAACAGTTACTAGGGAGATACGGGGGACCTAAGAGATACTGCTCCACTCTTTGCACCTCTCTGGTGGTGGTGGAGGAAACCTGGAGGATTTGCCTGGCTGGGCACCTTTTAGAAGGTGCCTGAGGTGATGCTTGGTTGGGTTTTAGGAGATCTTCTTCCTGTTTGAGCCAAATCTGAACAGAGTGACCAACTTAGAGCTCTCTTCAGGCTCTTACTCTTAAATTTTGAAGGTGACTTTAATCAGCTCCTGAAGGAATTGTCCCATCCTTGGCGAACTCCAGGGGATTGAGATGATGATTTAACCGCCGTACAACAGAAACATTTGGTACAGGACATAGTAACTATGATATCATGCTTGTGACAACAGATGACTCATCCCCAACATGATGAGAACCTCCCCTGAATTCTTAAAAGTCCTCTCTCCCGCACGCTGCCGAGCCCAGGCTGTCGGATCCAGCCTACAGACACAGTCCCGCTCTCTGTGAATTAAACACACCCCAGAGCGCCACAGCCGCGGTTCCAGGGTGGCTTTCTGGAAAGCGCCGCCTTTGTCCTCAACAGCTCCTCCCCAGCTGCGTGCGGCGGGGTTAAAAACGGAGAAAAGGATGGAGAGCTCCTTCCATCTGTTGCCCACCTCTCCTTGCAAACCCGAGGGCAGAGGGCGGCAGCGACCGCCCCGCATTGCGGCACCTCCCTGAGCCAAGGGGGCACCGCCGGGGGTGGGAGGCGGCACGGGCAGGGTGCGGGCACGCAGGATATTTTTAACGCCGCTCCCCGAACGTGCAGTCGGCACCGGCAGAAAGTGCCAGATTGCCGGCCCAGCCAAGAATTCCGGGCTCGGGAGCTGCCGCCGGGGAGGGAGCCGAGGCGTGAATTCAGCGTGCCGCGATTCTTTGCAGAGAGGAGAGGGCTGGAGCGTCCCTCGGGAGATGAGAGCTCCTGCGCCGTGCAGGGACATCCCTGTTTGACCCAGGGGTGGGCTTCGAGTCATCCCCTCCAAAATACCCCTGTTCACCTATCTCCTCCTCATGGGCACGAGGTGGGGTGGCCTCAGCCTGTCTCGGGTCCCCGAGGGTGTTTCTGTGCTGAAGCGGTGCCTGCCCAGCTCCTGCTTGTCCCCTGGAAGGGGACAGCTGACAGCCAGGAGCTGAAGCCAAGCTGGCTGCTTCCTTTGCTTCGGCAGAAACAGGTTTGTGCTTGTTCCTGACCTAGAAACAGGGCCAGCCACCTCGAGGTGAAGAGCTCTGCATCCTCTTACCCATCCCGGAGCCTTTTAATCTTCTGAGCTGAAGATCTTTTGATCTGAGCAGCTCTGTAGTGCAGGCCAGGCTGGCCAGGAGGTGTTGAATGTTTAAAAACCCTGGGCTGCTCTCACAACAGGGGAGTGATGCAGGCTTAAAAACAGGTCTCTGGTTCCTCCTGTGGCTGGTCAGGGGATAGGGGGAGGACAAGGACACCTGGCAAGCTCTTGGGTGCCAGGCAGGGGTGTAATATCCAAAGGTTGTTCCTGTGGTGTCGCTCGGAGCTGTGCCTGAGGCTGCAGCAGCCTCCCTGGGCTGGGGGCTGCTCTGCAGCAGTGGGACAGGAGTCAGGACTGAATTCATCCCTGCTAATCCTTTGATTTCCGTAGGAAACCCCTGCCTGGTCTCAAACTGGCCAGAAGTGCCTGAGTATCCCCAGGGGTGGGGATAAAAGCTTGGAAAGACCACCAAGGATCAGGAGCTGCTGTCCTTAAGGTGCTGGCAATGAACAACCCCCAAATTGTGCTGCTTGGGAGAGAGTCTGGCAACTGATGCCACGACCTTACAGCCACCACAAAATGCTTCATTTCCAGCCTCCTGAGCTGCACATCGGAGTCACCTCTTCAGCAGCCAGGAGTACTTTTTGGAGAGCTGTTATCCTGCTGCTCCTGTGTGCACTGGATTTGAGCAGCCGAGAGTTTTGTGTAATGCTTCTCCTTCTGGCTGCAAATAGGCTCCATTTCCTGGCAATTCAGTGGTTTTAGGGGATGCTGCTGTGGCTCAAGGAGGGAGCCATGCTCTGGCAGGGCACAACCTTGGACTCTGACCTCACAGAGCCTTTGCACAGCATTTGCTGCCTAATGAGGCTTAGGCAGCAGCTTGAGAGCGGCGTGGCAGATCATTGCAGGGAGATCAGCTATTATTGGAGTTGGTGCAGATGATCTGAGCGATGATTTGCTTCTCTCTCAAAATACAATTAGTCACTTCCACCAGCTCAAAGGAGAGCAAGGGCCTGAACTATTTGTGGCTTTGTGCTGAGGGAGCAGAAGCGCGAGTCCTGGTCTGGACAGCTCCAGATGAGCTTTGCCTCGTGGCAGCTTTTGTCAGAGATGCTCAAATCGAGCTCTGCGCTCTGTGTCTACATTTTTAGCACCCTTAGATTTGCAGCTGTGCCCTGGGTGTGGGGTGAGCTGCTGGAGGCACTGATGGAGCCAACTGGGTCTATCCACAACACGGCAGCAGTGAGGAAGGGGGAGAAAAAACTGACTTGCCAGAATCCAGCATGGAGAGGCTGTTATTGCATTCACTGGAGTGCAGAAAGGCTGCACACAGCTGTAGTGCTTCCCTTCCCTATGGCTGGTGGGGATGCAGTGGTTTGGGCTCTGTCCCCAGGAGAGTTTCTCTCCTCAGCAGGAGCTAAGGAGCAGGTTTGTCAGCTGGCAGGCTGCCTCCTCACCCCGCAGAGGTGTGCTGGCTGCAGCCTGGCTCCTTTGCAGGTGAGCTCTGCCTTGCTGGGAGCCAGCACCATGCCAAGAAGATGCTCGTGTGAGATTCTTCCCTGTTTGGTACCCAACCTCGGGTGCCTTAATGGAGATTTCCTCTCTCTCTGCGCTGCACTTTGCCTTTAAACACTGCTGGTTGATAGCTGCTGGGAGTGTGAAAACACCTCAGGTCAATTGGTGTTTCTGAACACCTTAATTAAGTGCTTTTTCCTTCTACCGAGCCCCTCCCCTTAAAAACCAGCCTTGAAATTGCAACATGTAACCAACACCCTAAGGTTTCTTTATCATCTTAACTTTCAGCTTGCCGGTTCTTTCTTGCTAGAGCAATCACTTCTCCCTGTTCCTCCCTGCCTGCCAAGCACTGCTCCTACCGGCATCTCCCTGGAAGGGCTGCCCTGCATCCCATCCCTGCTGAAACCTTTTGGTCCCTCCGTCCTGCCAGGCTGTCTGTAAAAACAGGATCAGGGGATTTGTTGTGAGGAGAGCAGGATGTGCTTCGGGCTCCCAGGGCTTTGATGTGGGCAGCATCTTTGGGCTGTGTTTGGCATCACAGTGAGATCTGGATGCAGGGAAGGTTTGTAGGGCTCCTGCTTGGCTTCAGCCCACAGACCCCATGCCGGTGCCACGATGCACAATGCTGTCCCCACCTCTCCTGCTGCCTTCCCTCTCCCTTCCCCTCTGCTGAGATCAGAGCAGCCGCTGTGTTTTAGGCTGTAACCACCGTGCACTGTGAATTTCCATAAAGGACGTGTTGTGGAAGGGAATTGTATTGTATATCCCGGCTGCGTGCTTCCTTTTAAACTATACCCCTGTCACCAGGCAGCTTTCTACAGGTTGGTTGCAGAGTGAACAGCTGAGAACCTGTGGGAAGACCCAAATGGCACTTAAATTATATTTGCTCTTTGATTTTGAAGACATTTAGTACCATTTAATAGAATCAGAATGCAATTTAACTCTGCCAAGTGGGGGAGGCCGCCTCGGGAGAAGTGACACTGCCATAGCTGGGGAAACAAAAAAATTTAAGTGAGCAAAACAGCAGGGTCGCATTTACTATCCGGGTAATTATTATTAAATAAAGAGCAGAGTGGGACTGCGTCTATCAGCTTCCCCGAGCACTCCAAGTGGCATTAACCACTTCAGGGCCGTGGGATGCTCCGGGTTAGGAGCACTCCGGGGGACACCCGAGCCGTGGCAGCTGAAGAGGCTGTTGATCGTCAGCCGGAATTAACCCGGGAGCGTTTGAGCGGAGGCTGATTCCAGCTCTAATGGTCCTGTTAGCCCGGCTGGGCTCCCTCCCCCGAGCCTGCAGCAGCACTTCAGCGCCAATAGTGTTTTCTCCACCAGGAGCTGGTTGTTAAAAAAAAAAGAATAATGCAGGGAAAGGGACAGGAGCTGTGCTGTGCTGAGCACATCTTGGAGACAGCTCCACAGGGAGGTCTGGCTTTCCTGCCTCCCTGTCTGACTAAAAGCATGATGAAGACTTCTTGTTTGACTTTAAGCATTCTTTTTAATTTTTTCTCCCTTTATTTATTTTTCTCCGCCGTTTTCTGGTTTTGTTTGTTTATTCGCTTGGTTGGGTTTTTCCCCCCCGTTGTTGTGAAGGGTTTTGCTTGTGGTTTTGATTTTATTTTTAACCTTAAACTGTCCATTTCAGCCACGAGGATGCCTTAGGTTTGGCAGCACTAAGTTCTTTACAGTGAGGAGCAGTTAAGCCCGTCCTGGCTTCCTGGCAGTGCCCGGCTTAATTTAGGGTTTTTGGGCAGGTCTCCAATGCAGCGAGACAAGGCCGTGGGCGGACGATTCCCAGCCGTTGTTCCCTGCCTGTTTAAAGGAGATAATAGCAGTTCCCAGCCTCACCGGGGGTTTGCAGAGGACCAGTCTATTAAAGATTGCGAGGTGCTAAAGATGCTTTGCTGATTGGGGCCATGCAAGTAGCTGAGGGATCTCGTTTAGGGGAAGCTTTGCAGTTGCAAAATCAGAAGATTGTCTTTTTTTATTGCCCGGCACCTGGAAATCAGATTGAGTTGTTAGAATTTTATTTTTGCCTGAAAAAAAAAACCTCACAGTAAACCGGGAGATAACTTGTGTGTGGTGATGGAACATCGCATTCCTCAAACATGTTTTGGCTGAAGCTTCTTACACGGCAGGGAAACAATCCCGAACTGCAGATGTGGAGGCTGAGGCGCTCGGGATCGAGGTGATGGTCACCCTCCCCAAAAGGACATGGGAGCAGTGCTGCCCTCATCCTCCTGCCAAGGGGAGCAGCTGGGGAGCAGCAGGTCAGCAGATCCCAGGGTGTGCTGGGTGGGTGGGAGCTGTGGGGAGGAAAGGTCCCCCCTGAAATGGTCAGCACTCATTTCTGCCTCATCCACGCCATCCAAAATCCCTGCTCGCAGTGGCTCCTGGTGTCCCTAGGGATGTGCAGTCAGAGGCTGCTGCTCCAAGGTGAGTTTCCCCTGGAACACCCAGAGCCCTTGCAGAGCACCGTGAGAGATGCAGGTCCCTATCCCTCCACTAGTAGTAGGTGTGAATTTATGTCTGCATCTCTCAAACAGCTTGATATGTCCAATCCTCCTGGATAAAGGCAAAGGATTGAATTATTTCCAAAGGACAATATTTCATTTCCTATAAGTGCCTTAATCTCGTGAGTAAATATTACAGCTTTGTGCTATAATCCCTAAGCTGGTATATCTCTTCCCTTCCCAGTTACCTTTTGTGTTGATTTACATTTAATATGTTGCCATTAAATCTCTTTCTCTCCCTGAGGCCTATTATAAGTGCAGTATTTATTCTGTTGAGCCTTTTTTAGTCACATTTCTATTGTATTCTAATGTGCTCACACAAAAGACTGCTGGGCACATTCCTTGGGATATTTGCATCTTTTTCTTCCCTGTTTATGTCTGGGCTCCTGGAAACACACTCTGGTTTGGCCCTGCACCCAAGGATTCCTCACACTGATGAGATTCCTGCAGGAAAGCTTCTCTGCTAACTCCTGGGCTTTCCTGCTCTGCCAGTCCTGCTCCCAGGAGGAGCATCCCGCCTGCTAGAGCTGAGCATTTTTCCGTGGGAAAAAATCCCTGCATCAGCCAGGGAGATCTCCATCTCGTTTCATCCTCGGGCTCAGGCTTTGCATGAACCCACCTCATTCATTAGGCTGCTCCAGGAGGGGTTTTCTGGAATTTGCAGGCAGGAGGAGGAGGGTTGAGAGCTGACTGGGGGTGTTTAGGGCAGGATAGAGCACAGGGTGCAAAGACTGCAGCAAAGTTTTGGGAGAGAATGGGGGTTTTTGGCTCTTTGATGCCATGGTGAGCCTTTCTCCTGGGATATCTGAGGGTCTCTGCAGCCAGCTGGCGACTTGGGGGGAGATCACAAAGGTTTTTTCTGAGCTGGGGAATCTCCCCTGGGCAGTGGTTTCGGGGTGGGTGAGGGGTGGTATGGAGGGTTGGGCCCCAGGAGGATCAGAAGCTGTGGGAGATGAGGGAGAGGGACAATTCTGTGCCCTTCGAGGGGTGGGGAAACTGGGGGAGGTGACCCCCATTTCTCATGGAGAAGGGAGAGTTTGTCACCCCTGAGAGCAGCGTTCTCAGGGGCACAGAGGAGAGCAGGGATCGTTCCAGCTGCTTTGGGGAACCCCTTCCCTTCCTCAGCAGGCACTGCTGACCTGCTCATTCCTTCAGCCTGCCTGATTTTTGGGGCTGTGCCTCTGTTTTCCAGGCTTTGGAGGGAGGTGTGGGGGGCTGGGGGTCTGTGCTGCCTGAGTTGCTGATTTCCGAGTGCAAATCCTTATATTTTCCCATGTCCCTGTTCTTTTCTCTGCTGTCCCCTCGGTATAATAGCTTTGCTCCTCTCTAAAGTGCCTGGATCTCTACAGATTAAGGGTGCTCAGCAGAAGCTATTATTATTGTGATGCTTTTATTGCATAGAGAGACTGAGATATTAAAGGACTCCTTCAGCTGAGGCTTTTAGAGGTAGAGAAGATTGGCCAGAGCAGATTTGGGTGCAAACATCCACCCCAAGAGACAACCTGAAGCAGCAAAGAGCTGAGCTCATCTGCCTGGCTTGGAGGAGAGGCTCATGCTCAGACTGCAGATTTCCACCAGCAGCCTGAACGTCAGCTCTTCTCTGGAGCATCCTTGCCCAGGGGAAGCAGGGATGAGCTCCCCTCACTCCCTGCCTTTGCAGAGGGTGGTGTAGAAAAAGCAGGAGGTCCCACAGACTCTGTTCACAGGGGGCTGTGGGTGAAGCCTTCTCCTACTTGGCAGGGGAAAAAAAAAATATGCAGTTATTGGCTAATGGTCTTCACAGTTAAAAGTGTGCCCAAACCTGGGTGTCTCCTGTCACATCACCACCACCACCACCTCTGCCAGGGACAGGTCTTGTGGCAGAGCCACTGCCAGGTCCTTTCTGGGACCATCAGCATGGATTAAACATCCCAGACTAGCCAGCCTTTCCCTACGAGACTCGAGTCTGGGATTAAGGTTCTGCGAGATGCGAAAGCGAACGAGCACGTACGAATATCCAGGGGTAGTGACAAAATGGCTGCGTTTGAGCTGTGCCAGTGAGGTGAACAGCAAAGGAAGGAAAAACAAATGCTGGCTGTTGGGGGACACGGGAAAACTATGCTTTTATCTCCTCTAAAATCACTCTGCTCTGTTTGGTTTTTAAATCTTCCTTCCACGCTGGAGTCATTCTGCTACTGCGTGCAAAGCTACCGGGGGAGTTGGGGGAAGAGGGAAAAAAAATTAATTGAATCCTTATGTTTGAGTGATGGCTACTCTGAGAGCTTGTCAACCTGATGGTAAATCTTGGGGGTGTTAATTGCTTTGAAATCCCTTTCCTCTCGTCAGCAGTTCCCCACCTTCCCCGCAGTCCCGTCTCGCTTGTTTGCAGCCCACGGTGAGCTGCCCGTGCACGGCTCTGAGCATCCAGGGGAGGCTCGGGGTGAGAGGGAGGGATGCCTTCTCCTTATTCCCTTTCCGATGGCTTCTGTTTGCTGATAAGGTTAATTGATTTCTTTTGCTTTAATTAACAAAATTCAATTTCCGCTTAATGAGAAAGATTTTGGTGTGACACGTGTAAATGGCGAAGTGAGGAGTGCCAGGCGAGAGGGGAGGGAAGGGAGCAGCCTGTGTGTGGGCAGGCAGCCCAGGGAGGTGGGGTCCCTGGGCATCCTCCTCGTGTCCCCACAGCGAGGTTCTGCCCATTGCTGCATCCCCTGTGGTACCCAGGAGTGTCACTAAATGTCCTCTGCAGCTTTGACCTGTTTGGAGAGAACTGACCCTGAGACAGAATCCCAGAATGGTTTGGGTTGGAAGGGACTTTAAAGCCCATCCAGTCCCACCCCCTGCCATGGGCAGGGACACCTTCCACTGTCCCAGGCTGCTCCAAGCCCTGTCCAACGTGGCCTTGGGCACTTCCACGGATGAGGCAGCCTGTGGCAGTGCTTACCCACCCTCCCAGGGAAGAATTTCTCACAAACATCTGACCCAGCCAGCAGCACGTGGGCTCCTTTTTGGGCCCTTGGCTCCCTCGTTTGTGCAGAAACTGGGATCAACAGGAGAGGAGGGTGGGGGGAAGGAGGACGGCAGAAAGAGAGAAAGTCACTTCTCATCAAGTTGATCAATCTTTCTGCTGTTGAAGCCTCTCAATGAGTTGAATGTGATTTTCTCTGCCTTACGCGCAAGGTGGAAGTCGATCGCTTTCAATTTTCAGCATGCAGAACTGGCACTCTGTCAAGCTCCTGCCTTGCATAACCATGATTGCTGCTGGTGAGGGCTCCCAGCACACCCAGAGCCATGCTGGGAGTGGGGCTGGGTGTGGGCAGCACCTCTGCCTGGCAGCTCCATCCAGGGCAATCCTTCTGGTGACTGTGGGGGACTGGGACTGCTGGGAAGAGGAGGGTGAAATCTCTGCATGGGGCTGAAAAAATGCTGTGCTGGGCCCTGAGGGGACAGATGTGACAGCACAATGTCCTGGGGTCAGCTTGACCACCCAAGGATTCCAAACCCGGAGCCCTGAGGCTGTTTAGCTCATTGCACACCAGCCAAGTGCTCTGCGGACAGGGAATGGGATAGAGCTGAGTGGCATTAACCTGTCTGGGAACGTGGAGAAGCTCTTGCTGCCCTACAAATTCCCATTTCCCATGGATGAATCCAAAGGGAGGATGCAACAGGTGCTGGCAGGGTGTTTGGGACATGGTGTGGGGGCTGCTGTCAGCACCCTGGGGCGTGAGCGTGGCCCGGAGCCTCCTGCCCGCCACAAGGGCCAGAGGCTGCAGATGAGAGAAAGTGATTTCTGGTTTTAATTAACTGAGCTTTCATTTCAGGATAAACAAAGGCCGTGTTTGTGTGCTGACAGCTGGCTGTCCTTCTGGGTCAGATAAGAAGGCAAGTTATTGCCTGCAAGGTCTGGGAGGGACCAGGATGGAGTCCAAGGAGTGGGAAATGCCGGGTGAACCTACACGGGCAGCCGGGCTGGGCTATTGTGTGTGTTAAATAGGGATTCTGGTGCCTATTCATCCTGCTGCCCCTGGGCAGGAGCTGCTATCCTGCCATTGTCGCAGCAAATCCCTAAACCAGCGGGGAGCGTGTTGTGGCAGGCGTCCAAGGTTTCCTCTGCAGAGGTGGAGTGGTCCCGGGGGCTCTGCCGGCTTTGGGAAGGATGGCTGCCCATCCCTGCAGGAGCTCCGTGATTTCTGAGTCCTCTGGTATCCCCGAGGATGCAGATGTCCCTGGGACGTGTTCCAGGGAGAGGAGGGAATTGCCCTGAGGCCAGGCACTGGTTTGCTTTGGCAGCCCCTGGGCTTGGCTGGAGCAGGGGTTCCTTAGGGAGGATCAGGCGGTGCCAGGGTAAATGCCAGGCTCCCCAGGTCAGTATCCCCTCCGAGGGGATTAAAGTGTTCAAAGACCTGAGAAATGTAGCATTTGCAGCCTCAGTGCCCTAAACAAGACATTCCATGGGCAAATGTGTGCTCCCGGGCACCTGCTGGTGCAGGGAGGGAGGAGCAGTTACAGCGATGGGGGAGTGGAGATGCCTCTCCACGGCCAATGATTCAGAAATTCAGCCAACCTCCGTGGCTCCTCTCCCCAGGCTGGCAACGAGAGGGTGTTCCCAGCGTGTGCTGCTGTTCTCTGCTGTGTTCTGGCTGAGCAGAGGCAAGGGGAGAGCCGGATTTTGGCGAGGAAGGGCTCGGGGCGCTGCTCCCTAGAGGTGCCATACCCACGTGTAGGTGTCTGCACACTTCTGGTGGATCCGAGCACGGGGACAGCACCTCCAGGTCCCTGCAGCTCTGCACAGGAGAAAGCAAACAGCTGGTTTGGCAGGGTCAGCAGATGTGCTTCACATCTGGGTAGGGGGACAGGGAGCTGAGAGCCTCCTGCACTGCCTGACAGCTCTGCAGGTGAGTCCAGCTCTTGTCTGCGATGCTGAGAGGAAGATGGTGCTGGGTGTTTTCTCATGTAGAACGCTTGCAGGAGGTCTTTTGGTAGGTCAAAGCTTTCCATTACCTTTGTGAAAAATCCCAAAGCAAAACCTGAAGTTTTCAGGCTGTGGCTGTTGCACATCATCTGTTTGAAACTCAAGGAGGAGTATGCTCATTTCTTAGCTAATTTCTTACTGAACTCTTTCCTTGTTCTTTTTCACTGGAGAGACAAAAGTGAAAAAACTTAAATGACTTTGTGGGATGTGGAGGGAAAAAGTTTGGTTTTCCTTTAATCTTCAGCAATACAAGTTGGCAGTTTCAGTCCAGTTCCAGTCTTGGCACATTTTCTCCCTGTGCCTAATTTGAGGTGACCGCTGTAAGATCTGCTCTGGTTTCACATTCCTCAGCCTTGTGTTTTTGCACTTCCAAGACTGTGTGATGGATCTTAAGGAGTCTGCATTGTACAGCCCTGTATCCATCTGTTGTCCTTACAAGTTAAACAGCCTGAAAAAAAAAAATGGATTAGAGCCTCAGCTCCTATAATGAAGCAGCAATTTGTCTCCAGATCCTGATCCAGGTGTAGCAGAGCTAACGAGCCTGCTGGCCTTGAGCATCAGAGAATGTTAAATACATTTTTTTTTTTTGGTGGAGAAAAAGGTGGAGTGAGGAGGAGAAAGCAGCATTGGGAAGAGGGAGGAAAAGCAGAGGTGGGAGAAATTGGGAAGCGGGGTGGGGTTATCCCTGCTGACCACAGGTCATGGAGCCGAGGCGGGTCTCTGGTCAGGCTGGATGTGCCTGGTGCCATCCCCAAGGTGCCTTTGAAGCAGTTGTTGTCCATCCAGTGGTGCCACAGGTTACTGGAAACCTGGAGGGGAGGGGAAAGTCCTGCTAAAGCCATCTGGCTGCTTTTCCTACGAGAGGAAGCCAAGGCTTGCGTGGGCTGAGCCGCTCAGCGTCTCTCTCGCAGGGTGTGGATTAATGGAAGGTCCCCCCAGCCCCTTCCTGCTGCTTTTCCAGGAGAGCAGCAGGATTATTAAGGCAGGTAAAGAACGGTGGCGAGAAAATGAGAGGAGAAGGTCTCATTCCATTATGTGGGAGAAAATACTTCCCAATTAAAGAGAATGAGCTGAAAGTGGGATGTGTGGGGGGAGAGGGAAGGGGGGAATCGTGCAGCTCCTGGCAGAAACAGTCGCCTTCAGTGGGGCTGATTTCTCAGAGCAGCGAGAGGAGAGGATGAGGAGGATGGATGGATGGTTGGGTAATTTTTTTTTTTTTCCTTATGGTGAGGAAGGTTTGGTTCTGAAAGCGAGAGGAGAGGGAGGGGAGGCCAGGTTGATGGAGATCACGTTTCATTCAATTTGGAGAAAAGGAGGGGGAGAAAAGAAGATGAGCCTGAAATGAGGCTTAATTTTAATGAAGAAAAATTCTCTGCTAAGTAAGGAGAGTTGAAAGGGAGGGGAGAGGAGGGTTTGAAAATGATAGGAGCCTGACACGCTATTGTGGTGGAGAGATTTCCTTTTCTTCCTTTTCCCTTTGGTTGGAAAAGAAAAAAAGATAATAAAGACAGTGAAAGGTGGAGGAGAAAAGAGAGGACAGATCTAATAAATGAGTTGCAACACCTGAGAAGAGGTGGCCTCGCTGCTGGGGGAGGTGGCTCGGGGGTCCTGCTCAGCACTTCATGGATGCAGATGGCTTTTTTCCCTGTTCCATACCCCCCACAGTGTGCCAGGCCTGCAGGGGCAGGGCAGGGCTCAACCCAAGCGTTTTAATTGATTTTTCAGTCGGAACTGACTCCTTTAATGGGTACCAGAGGGGCTCGAAGCACCCCAGGGGCCACGTGGTGGATGGGGCCGTAAAGAATGATGAACGTGAGCCCTTTGCTGCTGCTTGGGGCATTCTCTCCTGCTGGGGGAGGATTTGGGGAGGTGCTGCCAGCACCGTGGTGGGAAGGATGGATCCAGCCCTGGGCAGCTGTGTGTTATAGCTGGCATATTAAATAAAATCCCTTCCTGGCACCCAGCATGGATTTCTGGGCCCTTGGGTCTTCACTGCACTTAGGATGTGCATTCCTGCTCGTTCCCAGCTACTGATTTCCATCAGAAGAAGTTAAAAATACATGAATGGTGTCCTTTGCATTTTTGCCTCCTAACTGCAGCACCTCACACCTAACTGAGGCCCTGTCACTGTTGAGGGTAGGTTCAAAAGGGGTCTGGTGCCAGCTGCTGCCTCCGTGGGTGGTTGGCAGTGCTGACCCAGTGAAACCCCTCTTGTAGAGGAATTTTCCTGCTCTGGGTGCTGGTTTGAATGCACCAGGAACCTCTGTGGTGGCACAAACCCTTCAGATTTGCTGGAAATATTTGGCTGAGCGGTTCTTGCCGCTGTCATTCTGGCTGCCCTTTGCTTGGTGGGAATTACTGGGTATTTCGTGGATTCCTTTTCCATCTGTTTCCCAGATTTCTGCTCATTCCCCAGATCTCCTGCCTGGCTTGTAGCTGGTGGGTACACAGGCTGAGAGCGCCCAGGGAACTGCAGTTAAAAGCTCATCTCATCTTCTGCACGACTCACGCTGCAGAACTTGCTTGGTTTAAGGTTTATTAAAAGAACAACACATTCTCTGGGGACAAAGAAATCCGTCTTGTTTCCAAATGCTTTTGTGGGGGACAAATCCAAATGCTTGGCAATAGCAGGCCCGGGTGAAGCTCACATTCACTCATTTATTTCTTGCTCAGGTGACTTTGGCTTCATGCAGACTTCTTGTTCTTGATGAATAACACTTAGGTTTTAAAGTATTATTTGTGGAAAGCTGCTGAAGAAACAGGAGGTAAATTGCCTGTGATTGCTGGATCCTAATCAACAGGCAAACAAGAGAATTGCTCTCTCCCCTGTCCAAGCTCTCACCCTTCCTCTCCACCAAAGAGTTTGATGGTGCTCCTGAAAGCAGGGAAATGGTGGTGATTCCATTTCCCGTGCTCCATCATTTTTCCCCTTGCCAGGACACAGCAGAGTGGGGAGTTCCAACCTATTCTGGAGCAATTTCTGGAGGGATGTCGGGAGGCTCTGGAAATCTCTGGTTCTGTTCTGGTAAAATGTTCCCTTCCCTCTGATGGGGCCTGAAGAGGTGTGAGGAGGATAACTGATCTGTGGCTTCGGGGAGGCAGCTCTGAAATAGGCTCTGTAATCTCAGACTTAGGACCTTTTTTCTCCATAATCCAAGGTTTAGATCCTTGATTTGGTGTGGATGAGTCCCTCCCGCTCCCCTCTTCCCCCCAAATCCCTTCCCTTTGAAATAACACCTGCTCATATCCTTGTGTCTGTCATGGGGAGGCAGAAAGATCTTCTCATCACAAGGAAAACGTGGCTCGCTCCAATCCCCCCCACTGCCACACATCCTCTTCCAAAATACTGCATAATGTCAGACTAAATCCTTATCAGAAATTTTAATGAGCAAAATAAAACCTGAAATCTGTGTGATTAAAATCAAATCTTCCCTCTTCTGCTCTGCTGGAGCTGGCTGCCAAAACAGAGGCACAATGCTGACAATGGGAGGCCCCTCGTCTTTAATTACCTCCGGCTTCATCGGCGCTTTAGAGAGACGTCCTCTGGTCCCTGCTGGGACACTGGAGAACCTCAAAGAATAAACAGAGGGTGGTTAAAGTGGTATCCACTAAAATGTGCCCAGAGAAGCTGTGGCTGCCCCATCCCTGGAGTTGTTCCTTCCAGTGGAAGGTGTCCCTGCCTGTGGCAGGGGTATTGGAACAAGATGATCTCTAAGGTCCCTCCCCACCCAAACCCTCCTGGGATGCTGTGTTTGGCTGCTGCTCTGTGCTGGAGGAGATGACCCAGTTCTGGCTCCAGGGAGAGTCCAGTATCTCCAGAGGTTTCAGGGGACAAGAGTTGGCCAGTGTTGATCCCAGGTGTTGCTTTTTCCTTCCCCCAGTGATGGTCTTTATACTTGTGAAGGAGTTTTCCATGGGTGGTGGCTGCTCCTGGCTGCCCTGAGGATGCTCCATCTGTCTGCTCACCTCTCTGCCAAATATCTTCTGGCTTCCTGTGTCAGCCCTGCATCACCTGTGCTGCTCAGTGCCCAGCTGTCCTTTCCTACCTCCTAGAGATCCCTTTTCCCTGCTCTGTCTGTCCTTGAAGATATCACAGTTCTTTGTGCTTGCTGTTGGGTAGGTGCACACTGTGATAGTCCAAAGCTTCAGAACCAAGGTGGGGCTCACCAAAGGGAGGAGAAGAGGTGAATGCTGGTGGCTCTTGCTCTTGCTCACCTCCTTACTGCTGTTCAGCTCCACATCCTCACTCTGTGCATGAAAAATCAGCTTTCAGGCCCTTTTTTTAAAAAATGCAGTATCTGTAGTGCCTTTCAGCCTCCCTGGGCACTCCTTGCAGCTGACTTCCAGTCAGAGGTCCACTCAGTGCTGCAGTGAATTAATTGACTTCCTTCTCTCTTTCTTTCATTCCTGGATTAATTCCTTGAGTACCTTTTAAAATCGCCATCTGACTTTTCCAAAGTCTCTTGAATTATGTCTTCACCTGTATCCTCTGTCGTTTGTCTCCTTCCAAGAGGCTGTTTCATTTCATTTGTCCTTCGAAGGAAGCAGGAGCATATTTCATGAGCCAGAGAATTGAATCAAATAGAAGAGAGCAGGGAGCACTCACCTGAGCTCAGACCTTTCCCCACCAGAAAGAGAAAGAGATAATTAAGAGATACTCAGGAGGTGCAGCCAGCCCGTGTTTCTGGCAGGAATCCTGACTGGGTATCTCTGCCTGCTTTGCCCAGAACGCAGGATGCTTAAATTATCATAATTTAATGGCAATAATATGAGTATCCAGATAGGAATAACCAGAAAAGATTCTGGGAAGTGAACGGGAGAACTTTGGTCGCAATGACCTTGCTGTGTCTTAAAACCTGATAAGCCACGGTGACTTGAGCTGGAGAGACAGTAATGAGGGGAATATATGCAGATGGCCAGTGTCCTCCTCAGCTCCTGTGACATTGTTCCCAGGCAGGTGGACAGCACTGCTCTCGTGACTTTTCTCGTGGACACCTGGCTCTGAGAGGGTGGTGTGACAGTGGGACATGGACTCCTCAGCACTCCTCCCCTTTCTCTTTCTTTTTTTTTGGTGTGGTTTGAGAGGCAGGAGTGATTATGCCAAGATTAGAGCGTTAATCATCATTTGTGGATGGGGGAGTCGTTGTGAGGAAGCAATAATATCTCGAGGGAAAGCATGGATTGACTGAGAGCCTGAGAGGAGCCACGCGAGTGCCATCCTTAAAGCATACGTCTCCTTGACCTCGTGCATGTGCTGGGTCAGAAATCTGTAAAACTCACCCGAGAAATCCTGTTTTGATTAATGTCAGCCTGGGAGACATCCCCCCCTTCTCCAGAACCAGCCGTGCAGTTTCTGAACGTGCTGGGAGAAAAATACTCAGCGAGTGGTTTGTGGCACAGCTTGCTGTGCGCGGCACTCGATGTTCTCCAAGCTGTGTCCTAGGAAAGCTGGGCTGGAGTAAAGCAGCTCCTCTCCGAAAAGCATCATGAAACTGGGTAGGAGAGCACAGCTCCATGCCTGCAGTCCCCTTGGCTTTGTGGGTTTTTTCAGGAAGCAGTTTTTAATGAAAAAAGAGCAGGAAAGAGATGTGTTGTTGGCATTTATTGTCTGTTTGCCCTCTTCGAGAAGTTAAAGCTCTCTGGGATTGGAAGTACAGATACTCCCTGGAGGACCAGCATCTCCTTCCTCCTAATTTCATTTCACTTGACAATAATAAAATATAAACCCGGAATTAAATCCATATTAAGGGATACAGCTCCACAAAGTCACGGGGGCTGTTGAATTAAGGTCTAGCCCTGCCTGGTCCTGAGTGCCTTTCCTTTCTGCTTGGCTGCAGTGGGGGCTCGAGAGTTTGCAGGCTCTCACGTGGCATCCTCAGCATCTTGCAGAGTTGGGGCTTTTAATTTTGCAGATCATCAAAGGCAAACCAATCCATCAATTATCAACGCTCCAGCTTGCTGCTGAGTAAATGAGAGTATTACGGTGTATCAATTAGCAGCATCAGATGCCCTGAAATGATAACAGAGGAGCTTTCCAGACGTGCCTGGCATCCCAGGCTGCAAACTGAGAGGGCAGGTGCCAGGATGTGGCAAAAAGTGGTGGGATTTTGGCTGCTGGGGAAGGGAGGATGCTGGACTCGGGAGTTGAACTTCATGGGGAAAAAAGGAAGGGATGCTCCTGGGTTGGTCCAAATCCTGGCTCCTGTTCATGGGTTGTAGCTCTTGGGTGTGGTAGGTGGTTGTAGTGGCTGATGGCTGAGAAACTAATTGTACTTGAAATGGAGAGAGATTTGGGATGTTTGGGGTTTTTTTTTAAGGTGTTTACTTCAGTAATTCCAGATCAGTACAAAATCCAGCTAAAGGAGCAGCACTCCTGACCTCACGCTCTGTGCCCTCTTCCCCCACTTTTCCTCCACGTTCAGGGTGTGACATGAACAGGCTCATTGGAGATGTTCCTCTGCATTGTCCACAGCTGCAGGAGCCATCCCTAATTCCTCAGCATCCTCTGGGGAGCACATGTATGGCACAACACCGAGCCCTGGTCCCTACACAATTCTCACTGGGGGTTTGTCCTGCATCCCTCAAGTTCATCACCACCAGGCTCTCATTATCTGTTCAGATTGATGCACTTGTACTCCTTTTATTTATTTATTTTTTATTCAGCACATTAAGTAGAGCTGGGTGAATAACACATTTTTCTGCTCATTTCCTGGATGGCAAAAATCCTTTTTAAAAAAAACAAAAAAAAATAAAGGCAGGGTGGAAAGCTCAGCCCCACTGCCTGCAAACGCCACTGTTTTGTTTAGATTTCATTTATTTAAATATATTCCCAGAGAGTTTGAATAAAACAGAAGGAAACCATGTGATGGGCCTTTGAACCGAATGCTCTGCATGTTTTTGTGTTTCAGCATCTTTTGAAGTTGTTCAATTCTTCCCCTTTCTGAAACAATCCAGTGGGTTCAATCCAAGAATTGTTTGGGGTCACCAATCTTTTGGTTTCTAGAGAAAGATTTTTGATAGTTTAGGTTTCTCTTCCTGCTAGTTAAGAAAAGTAGTCTTGCAGCCTTTCATGATGTGGGGATGGAAGGATTTTACCATTTTAGGTTTGCGTTGTGGCTGCAGGGAAATGTGGAATGGGACCAAAGTTAACAGGGAAAGGTCTGGATGTCCTATAAGGAGAGGCTGGGGGGCTGGGAAAGAGGCTCAGCCTGGGAAAAAGAACTTCCAGGGAGACCTTCTGGCTCTACACAACTCCCTGACAGGAGGGGACAGCCGGAGGGGTTGGGCTGTGCTCCCAGGGAACAGGGACAGGACAAGAGAAGATGGCCTTAAACTGTGCCAGGGGAGGCTCAGGCTGGGCATCAGCAGCAATTTCTCCATGGAAAGGAGGTCAGGCACTGGAAGGAGCTGCCCAGGGAGATTTGGAGTGCCCATCCCTGGAGGTGTCCCAGGAAGGGCTGGAGGTGGCACTCAGGACTCTGTGCTGGGGACAAGGTGGGGATGGGGCACAGCTGGGACTGGATGGGCTGGGAGAGCTTTTCCAGTGATTCCAAGAGTGATGATGCAGTTAATTTAGCAGCTGATGTCTTAATTCCTCATATGCATTTTGCAAACAATTCCCCCTTGAATTCCTCTCACCAGTGGCTTTTCACATCATCTTTCCCGTGGGGAAATGGAGTCACAGTGGTTGAGCTGCCCTGCCTCATGCCGTGGCTTGCTGGGATTAGGTTGCTTTGGTTTTCATCCAGCTGTTTGCAGCTGGCCAGCTGTGCATGAGGAGGGGGGTGCTGAAGTCAGCTTGGGAGGATATTTTGGGACTTTTATGGTGACCTGTGCTGGGGTGGCAGGAGCTGATGCTCCCTCCTGCATGTCCAGAGGCACCTGGCAGCATCTCCCAGACTTGGTGCCTTCTGCCTAATGTGCAATAGCCTTAAATATTCCCGGCGTGTGAGATTTTCAAGGAGTATTCATACAGCACTTCTCTTAACAGCTACAGCAGTGCACCTGAGGGATTAGAGCTGATCTTTGTCACAAGTGTTTAGTGCTTGATACACATGTTTATTATATATTTCAACTAAATTGGAGTCAATAAACTCTTTGCATAAATATAATGTCTCTGAACAAAACACACATCCCCTCCCTGAATAGGCCATTTGCTATGCAGGAGCTCTAAAGGGTTGCAGGGATGTCTGATTCTTACTTCTGTCGTAATTGGCATTAAAATATAATACCCTCCCTTCAAAGAGAGGCTCCCATACTGTGAAAATGCCTTTTCTGTCCAGGCAGGGGCCAAATAATAGCAAATTATAAGCATGGAAAATATTTAGAACAAAAAAAAAGGAAAAAAAAAGAGGAAAGAGGATTCTGAATTATCAGAGCTGATCCATAGCTTGCAGTCTCGTACAATTTGTCTTTTGAATACACCATACGAACCAGCTATGAATAAAATCAGTCCTTCTAACCCAAAATCAATGTTCTTTTGTAGAAGTGCTTAAAATCTAAGTGGAAGGGAAAGCTTTGAAGATGCCTATCCCTTGGTAAACGCCGCACTTACTCCCCGTTTGATTTTAGCAGAAAATCCTTCCATCTCCCAGTGCCCGGCACAGCACCTTCATTAGAAAAGCTGATGAGTAATTAGCAAATGTGTGGAAAATGGCTAATTTTTTTTTTTTTTTAAAGATAACAATTTCCTTGCTATGGTTGGTGCACATGGCTTCCATGAGCCTTGCTGCAAGGAGGTTGTGTCCCAGCTCCCTGGGAGTCGTGTGCCCCGACGGGGAATCGCTGGGGACATGCGTCCCCTGGCAAGGGCTGCACATGCCTTGTAGGAAGCACGGAGCTTCCTTTGTCTGCCTGGTGCCTCCAGGGAAAGCCCATTCCTTCTCCACCTTGGGAGGGCTGCCAAGGCTGGGAGCGCTGGCAGCCGCTTGCTCCTCGGCAGGTTGGCAGGCTCGTGTCTCTGCGAGGGATCCGGGCAAGCCAGGTTGGCTCCTGCTGCTGGGTTTGAGGCTGTGGCATGATAAAGATGTGCAAAGTGATTCCCTGGTCTCCTCTGGGGAGGGAAGCTCCCTGTCCCTGGGGTAACGGCACCGTGGAGGTGCTGCTTGTGGTGGTGTGGCTCTCCTGGCACCAGGCCATTGTCCCCTTGGCTTCACTCCTTGGCTCCTGCCGGTTTTATCCCAGCCAAATTTGCAGCCCAGGCAGGAGACAAGTCCCTGTGCAGTGCAGATGGTTGAAATCCCACTGAATGAGATGTTTGGAAATGGATGGGATGTCGCAGCCAAGGAGCTGAGCCTGACACATCACCATGGAGGTGCCCAGTGACCCTAAATTCTCTCCTTTGAATCCCAGTCAAGAGTGCTGTGATTCAGCAGCTGTGATCTGCTGCTCAGAGGATTAAAAGGCTGCTTGGGTCTCACTGAAAGGATTTTGCCCATTTTGCTGTTGTATCGTGGCACCCCTGCTTGCAAATGTGCTTTCTTTCCCCTAAAGGAGATCCCAACCCCACTGGGGGTGAGTCCAGAGAGCCTGGGTGATGTGTCAGGCCTCGCTGGGAGGCGGTGAGAGCAGAGAGTGACCCCTCCTATCCAGAATCCCAGACCCTGTCTCCATCAGTAACATCTCTGGTCCTCCAACCTCTTCCAGCTACATCTTACACTGAGATCATCAGGGGCTTTGCATGATTTAATTACAGGGTCAAAGGTGGAGCTCGAGCAGGTCCATGAGATGGTTTTTTTTTTTCCTTCTGGGGTGTTGGGTTTCCTGAAGATTCACATTTGGTGAGGTGCTTTAAGGAGTGAAGTCTTGGGGGTCACCTAAACAATCTGCAGTCTTGAGGGGGAGGTGGTGGACCTGCTCTTGTCAGTCCTTAGGTATCCATTACTGAAGTGAAAGGTTTTGTTCTCCCTCTTTGTTTTGATCAATTGTTGATAAATAGCTCAGTGCTTGTGATGGATGTTGTGATCAGAAGTTTGAACTTGCCCCAGGCCTGTCAAATTTGATGTATCTCAGATGCCTGCACTAATTTATACAAATGCTTTGCAGTGCTAGAAGAAATCAAAACCTTGGAAGCACAAGAGTTTGCCCAAAACAGAAACAACTTTTCTTTCTTGTCCCCAAAGACCTTGTGTTATTTCAGGTAAATGTTAAGTTAATGCCTGGGGACCCCAGCCCCAGTTGGGGTCCTGCAGCCCAGCTGTTGTATCCAAGTCAGATTTTTTCCTTCAGAACGCTGATTTCAAAATAAACACAGCTCTTGAAGAGGAAAAAGGGAAATATCACACTACCCTGACTTTCAGAAGGACGTGCAGGTGGTTGATAGCGTGGCCATGAGTGTAACCTGGGCTTTGTCTTCACTAATCTGCTGCTTTCGTTTCCCAGGCTGGCATTTCAAGCAGGTTAAACACAGAAATCAAAAAGCAGTTCTTGCTAAATTCCCTAAATAAAAACATTTTGTGGCTTAGCCTATTTATAGCTGGCTGAGTGAAGGCAGCACTCAGTGAGAGGGACATCAGGAGGTTAATATGCGTGCAGCCGGTTTGGCCAATTGATTTTTGTGACCATTAAATTCCACTTCTGAGAGCCTTGCATACACATTTCGGTTGATCCATCCTGGATGGCAGAGTGCTCCAAAGAGTGCTTGAAGCTTTGTTTTTGCCTGGTTTACAGGAAATAAGGTGTTGCTGGTGTAAGGTGCTGCAGATAGACACGCAAAGGTTTGGTTTTGTTTTTTCTCCTCGTTGTTTTTGTGTTTTAATTGGCTGGCAGCTCTCTCCATGTCTTCCCCCGCCCCGTCCTTATTTAGTTCGGCGTGTAATTCTGCACACAATGCGCACACGCTGAGGTGTGGTTTCAAGGTCTTCGCGTGTTTAGCAAATATTTCAGCCGAAACGATCTGTTCAGCTGTTACATTGATTGCCAAGATTACAGCACGACAACAAACATTATTTGGGGGATCGGAGACGAAATTACAGCCCACTCTCGGCGGCGTCTGCGGCGAGGAGCAGATGCACCGTTAATTTGGTGCTGCAATGGCCATTACCCGGCGCGGGGTGCAGCAGCATCCAGCCAGCCGCGCCTGCCGCTGCTGCCACGGAGCTGCGAACCCCGCGAGTAACCCGCGCCGTGCCAGGGCCTGTCCTGCCCACCGAGGGCTGCGGTGGTGGAGGCCAAAGCAGAACAGGTGGCAGAGGTTGGCAGAGTGGCGTTGGACGGTTGGGATGCAGGAAGCGGCTCTCGAAACGGCGGCAGATCCGCGGAGCAGCGCGGGGTGGTGGCGCTGGCCACCGTGCAGGCTGGGTTTTTCCATGAGAGTCTTGGACCGATGGAACGATGGAGTGACCATAAACCTGTTTATTTTGGAAGGAGTAGCTATTGGCAAATGGGATGTTTTCTCCATAAGCTGGCAGAGAGTCTCCTTTGGACAGGATGGGGCACAGTTTTGTTAGTTTGGGACTCAAAACTTTTGCTGGAAGCCACATCTATTGGTTTGCAGATTGCCTGTGACTCGAGTTGGTGGAGGAACTGGGCTTTGGCTTGTGAATTCCATCCCTGCAGGGTGTGTGTGCTGCTGGCACACTGACCTTGGAGATGAGCTGGAAGCAGCCCCGAAGGCAGCAGGAACCCATCTGCTGTGTCCCAGCCTGCCTCAGTTTCCCCATCTGTACAGTGGGGAGTGCCCTGCAGGTGTGCAAGGGGAGCTCCATGGAAGTTTAGCACATTGTGACACGTGACACCCAGGCTTGGGGACACGCTGGCACCCGTGGCACCAGGGAGGGACGATCTGTGAGGGAGAAGAGCAGGCAGCAGGGTTCTGCCCCGTGTCCTCCTCCCGGTGAGCGTTCCCCATGCAGCTGAGCAGGCTGTGGAGAAGGAGGACTCTTCCTTCAGGGAAAGGAAATGTGACTTCTGTGCCGTCCTTCCCCACGGCTCTCCCCTCAACACGCACTTTTCACCTCCCATCTGCAAAGGGCAAAATATCTGCTCTAACACGGGAAGCTGGTGCATGCAGAATGAGGTCACTGCGCTTGATCTCATCATGAACATTTTTTTTTACGGTTGAAAGGTGAATATCAACTGAGTGGTGGCCACCGAGGAGCTCAAAAGAAGGATGTGCAGCCTGGTATATGGCACTGCCTTGAAGTTTGGAGCTGGGGCTCTGCAATCCCAAGGACAAGGCTGGTTGAGGACTCTCTGACCTTGAACAGCTCTGCTCTGTCCTGCCTGATGCTCCCAGGAGATTTCTGGCAGAGGAAAACAGCCCAGCCAGAAAAGCTGATTGAACGACATTTCTGTCCTGATGCTGGCTACAGGGTCACCCTTCTTATTAAAGTTAGGGTTATTGATAGCTCTTCAGGAGTCTGTATAGAGTTAATAAGTGGTTAGCAGATGTTAGAAGCATATTGAGGATATTAGTGGTAGATTGGGATAAATCCATCAGTGGATGATGCTGCTGGTGGCTATGGACATGAGCTGAGCGCTGCCTCATCGGCTGAATATTCAGCAATCCATTACCTGTTAACTATTTCCCTTTATTAAGCCTTGTTTAACTCTCTGCTAACCATCCAGAGTCCCTCTCTGGGAAATTTGGCCTGAAATAGAACCGAGTACGCAAATCTCTCAACGTCTCTGCCACAATCTTGGCTAGCGAATAATTTGTATATCTAATTTGTGCCTTCGCTCTAAATCTCTCTCAGAGCCCATTTCTCCTCAGAACCTGCTCAGCCCGTTTCTCCAATTTATTAAGCCACTTTGTCCTTGGAGTGGTAGAGGCACAAAAAGGTGATCAAAGAGGAGGTGGAAGATCAAATATTAAATTTCTGAATGTTTTCTGCTAAGTGACAGCGAGGGAGCCAGGAACTGAGTGTCCAATATTGCCGCTTTCAATGGCTTTCTCTTCCAAATGTCACCACGTAAAAATAAAACTGAAGGGAAAAAGCCAAACAGCAAGAGGGACACATCACAGCTAAATGACACACACCCCGAATGCTGGAGTGGTTTCAGTGGCTTTTATGGGAGCTGCTCCCATCTCGGCAAAGTTAATGAGTAGCCAGTTTTCACTGCCTGCTGGGTAATGTCAGGTCTAAAATACAGCAAAGCCTGTCTGAGGCAGCCACTCAAGGGAGCAACAAATACAGGTTGCAGGCAGAGACGGCTCAGAATTGCTCTCCACGGCCCTGGTCCTCTGCAGTGACCAAGGAACTTGTCTGCTGAACAGGGAAAGATGACAAAAGTGGTGTGGAGCCATGTCCTTTGCTAGCCGGGGAGGTGTTCCTGCTTTTCTCTTGTTGCCTCTGGCTGTTGGTGGCCCTGTCCCTCCATCCTAGTGGAGATCAGTGTGAGGGTGTCCCTCACAGGGCTCCTTCTGCATTGTCAAAATCTTCAAGCATTTGTAGCCTTGATTTGGGATTTGCACAGAGTAGGAAGCCAGGAAAGAATTCTGCTGTAAAATTACCTGAAATTGTTAGGCAATTATTATAGACCTGCTACTGACATTTCTGATTTTCTTTGTCTCCTACCAAGCTGGCCTGCGTGACCTGGTCTGCAGCTCAAAGTTCTGCTCTATTGTCAGCCTTATCTCTGATTAAACCAATCATGTGCAGATGAACCAGCGTGACCCACAGGGTCCCATCATTTCCCAGGGCACACCTAGATCCCACGCTGCGGCTCAGTGCTGACCCTCCTGAATCACCGGTGGCTGTGGGCTCTAATTACCCCTAATTGTGGTGTGCCCAGCTAAGAATGTATTTGGGAAATTGATAGTTTGGCATAATCACGAGTTTCTTGCAGCTTGGTGGAGGTGGGATGAGTTACAGGTCAGTCTCTCTCCCTGCTAGAGGAGGGCACTGGAGGAGTTTGCATGCGGCTGGGATTGGACTCAGCCTCCAGGAGAGGAACACCTTTGTTCCACAGCCACTTTGGTAAGCCTGCCTGGGGTTTTTTAGCATGTCTGCAATGTGGGAAGTCCTTTGCACCTTGGGGATGTGCTCCCTTGCAGGATTTTGTGTCCCAGCAGAGAAGGATATCTAGAGGAGAGCCCACGGGTGGCATTCGGTGATGTGTCCTGGTGGAGTGGCATGGGCTGGGGATGTTTCCAGGGGACAGAACCCAGGCAGTGGCTGCTGACACCCTGACGCTCACAAAACAGAGTTGGGGGACCAGAGGTTTGCCAAATGTTGCCCATCCTTCACCCAGGAGGAGGAGGAGGTTTCCTCTGGGCCAGCTGCTGGTCCATCTGCATTTCTGCTGAATAACGGAGCCGGCATGGGGGAGCGTGGGTGGTGGAATGTCGCCCGTTTCCATGGCATCTAAGTGCTTCTGCAACGCTCCAGCTCGGGAAATGGGTCCATTATTCCCATTAGAGAGATGGGAAACTGAGGTGCGGGGAACTGGGGGACCAAGTTGGGCTTAGTGATGCTGTCACTGTTTTGGGGACACAGCTCTACATGAGGGACTTGGGAGAGCTGGGTGCTTTGATTGGGTGGCTGAGAATCCAGGGATGTGCTTTTCCCATTTGAAACAGCTATTGAAATTCAAATAGGAACTTTCAGAGATGTTTTTTAGGGCTGGAATTGTTTGCATTAACTGCACTGGCCTTCTCTGGCTTTTTAAGCCATGTTGTGCCTCTTGTGTTTGCTTTCATTTGTTTATTTATTTATTTTGAGAATCCCCACTTCACAGAAGGGATCTGCAGTGAAGGAATTAGTGGCCTGTCAAGGCAATTTCTCACCCTCTTCACCCAGGACATCTGGTTAGTTTACATTAGGGATACTTCAAAAAATAATTGTTTAGGGCCCATAATTCGTTTATTATTCACTTCAAAACATTTGTGTATGACTTTGCCTCTTTTGAGTTTTCTCAAGTCTTAAGCAGTTGACATTTACTGGAATTATTTTGTCCCTAATTGCCTCTATTTTTGATGAAAGAGAATTAAAAGCATAATCAACGTCCCCAAAGCATCTGAAGTCAGACAATTGCAGAATGGGTTCATTCCCAGCAATCCTATATATCATAAAGACAGCTTTTTAAAATCTTCTTATTTCTTTATTGTTTATTTATACAAAGCTCATTGTATATTTTACTTTAGCATTTTGTGTACATATTTCATCTGTTTCTTTACCACATTCAGGATGTTTATATTGAATTTCATGCTCACTTATGCCCAGGCATAGTTTTTGCTTAACTGACTGACACAGCTTTAAGAACCATGGATGGTTACATATTGTGTTTCCAATTTCACTTGGTTTTTTTTATTAATATTTTGAGCCATTTCCAGTCATTGTAGTGTGCCACCAGCATATTGCACAGGCTCTGTTTTAAATACCCGTGTCTTGTTAAGAATAATAAAGGTTTGAAGTGTTATTCTTGCAGTATCTTTAGCTGGTAATGACCTTTCTATTGCCGAGCACTGAGGTAAAGGGAAGACACGGTGGTTCTTTATTACCAGAGGAGCCTAACTAAGCTGCAATTGCCAATGTCAAATTGCTTGCGAGCTGTTTGACCTCCTATTTACTTCTAATTTCTGCAAGCTGTTAGTAAGAGCTGCACTAAATCAACCTGTCATTTGATTTCGCCTTTTGCAACCATCACTGAAAGATTTTATACTTATGAGCATCACAGAGGAACAGCCTGAAACAGCTTAAGAGAGAGTGTTGGAGTTTACAATGAATGTGGGAATGTTTGGGGATATAAATGGTAGAAATTATAGGGTAAGGGCTATGGGAGGGGAGAGGAGCTGGTGCTTCTTACTCAGGAGAAATGTGGGAAGCAGCAGCGAGGGAAAACATGGACCTAAAGCAAGATGTCACCTGATGGAATTCCACATTTATTCTCGCTCCGCAGTTCCAATTACAGATTTCCACAATTTGTTCCTTCCCCTAAGTGCTGGAGCTGCAAAATCAAGCTGCATTCACCCTGCTTCTTAGCTCATCACTAATAATAAAGATCCTTCACCGGGAGTGGAGTTGACAGTTGTGCTGAGGACAGTCATCGCAGGGGCCGCACCGCGAGCGAGGACACGTTATTGTTCGGCGTGAACCGCTGTTCCCACATTGTACAGCTCCTTCAAAGGCTCTCACAAAGCTGCTCAGTTGTTCAGCTTCTCAATACCTCTGGTAGGGAGCCGGCGCTCAAGGTTTCCTGCGGCGGGAGAAACGGAGGCAAAGGAAGGATGAAAAGGGAGATGGGAAACAAAGAGGCGATCGTGATTCCTGTCTCCCAGTGGGGTGTTGGGACTTGCTCCGTAGGAGACTTAGTCCCGAGCTCTGCTGTTGAAAGTGTCTTGATTCCCCTCTTTTTGCAGCAGGAATGAGAGTCTGAGGAGTGCTTGTGTGTGGGTGCTGGGTAATGGCACCAGCAGCTTCTCCTGAGCAGCTTTTCCTGAGCATTTTCAAGAGCCTGATGCTGCACTGATGAATCTGCTCTTGCAAAATAGCAGCAAAAGGTGTTGTACAGAAAACTGCCTCTATTACAGTATTTACTGATCTATGTATGTATAAAACCACTGCAGAAGGCAAAGCCATAACAGGGCCCCTTTAACAGGTATTTATTGCCAGGTTCTGCTGTAGCATTGTTCCCATTCCTCTTCCTGTCTCCCAGGAGTGTTTTGCAGACACAGTTCTCCTTGGAAAAACAACCCAGGGAGCAGCGTGCTTCATCTTGGCACGGTCACTTGGCTGGATTTTGGGTGCAGGGTTTTGCCTGCTCCAACAGGAGGAAAGTAAGTACTTTTGGGAAACCTCTGTGTGCAAAGTCTGCTTCTTTCACAGCATCAAGAGAAGGAGACCAACAAAAGGCAGAGCTGAATAGCAGATAAGGCTGGGAAGAATAATTCCTGACCTGTTCCATTGTGAAGATAAGTGAGGCATAAAACTGGGCCCGTATTTAAGTCTGAAGGGAGAATTGGTTTCCAGGGATGAGGCCATGCTCTGGCCAGCACCTACTGAAGTGTTGCTGTCTCCCCTAATTGGGCTGTTAAACCCTAGGGGAGCAAAAACGTGGTAATGACCTTCCTGGAAACAAAGCTGGAGAGAGGAGGAAAGACAGGGGAAATGTCTCAGCAATCTGTGACCGAGTGCTTAGCACCAGGTGCTTGGATGTGGGGAAGCTGAGGGCGAGATCTGTTCTCCAAAGGGATGGCAGCATTGTGAAAACACACTGAAGTAAATCACCGCTCCCTAAGCAGAGCCAGCCCCCATAAATCAACAATAATATCTCAGCCCTCGCTGAGTGCACGTCTGAGGCACTGCACTCAGCTCCAGTCACCGTGTTACGAAGGAGGAAATTACAGAATAGGAGAAGGTGAGCATTAGGGCAATAGGACCAGAGCTCTGTGAATATCAGATTTTTTTTTTTTTTTATCGTACTTCTGGACAATTGGGGTCAGATTGGTTTTGATTTTTTCTATAAAATCAAAGTAATGTCCAAAATGAAATATCAGGCAGTAGGGGTAAAAAAAAGCCCAAATGGTTTGAAAGAAAATCTCGCCCTTCTCCAGGCATGGCTTTTATATTTGTAGAAGCCAAAACCCATTCAGTGGGCTTGGCATAATTTCACTCGGAGTTTCAGCAGAGCCAGGGTCAGATTTCTGGTGGTGCCAGTTCTCCCTGGCTTGGACTCCAAAATAGACTGGAAAAAGGGCAGTGCATGGAGGATCAGACAAGTCAGAACCTTCTCCTCTGTGTGAATGAAAAGGGAGAACAGCTGCTGGATGCTGTGGCAGAGGAGAGCAGGGCTGGCTGCTGCTTTGGTAGGAGTATCTTCACAGGAAAAGCTGGTTTGGACTGCAAGGGGGTCACACGAGGCAAGGGGAAAGGAGAACATTAAAAGTTTATTTGCTGCACGAAGCTGGTCATGACTTTCAAGTAAGGTACAAAGACATTAAGTAAGGCATGGAGTGCTGGAGTTTGTCCAGAGAACAACAACAGAGCTGGGGAAGGGTCTGGAACTCAAGTCCTGTGAGGAGTGCCTGAGGGAGCTGGGGAGGCTCAGGGCAAACCTCACTCTCAACAATGACCCAAGGGAGGTTGCAGCCAGGTGGGGCTTGGTCTCTTTTCCCAACTAACAAATGTCAGAGCAAGAGTAGATGGCCTTGAGAGGAGGTTTAGATTGGGTGTGAGGGAAGATGTTTTCACCAAAATGGTTGTCAAGCATTGAACAGGATGCCCAGGGTGGTGATGGGGTCCCATCCCTGGAGGGCTTTAAGAGATGTGGATGTGGCACTTGGGGACATGATTTAGTGGTGGCCCTTGCAGTGCAGGGGTAGGAGTTGGACTCGGTGATCTCAGAGGTCTTCTCCAACCTAAATGATTCTGTGATGAGCATTTCTTAGGAAGACAGAGTGCCCTGGTGTTGCCTTTTCCTGTTTTTAAAATTAAAACCAAAACACAGTCTATGGGGAAAAGGGGTTTTTACTTCAGTATTTATTTCAGGATCCTTGGGTACAACACTTCGTCTAGGTGGAATGCCTTGAAAAATGCATGCACACTGTCACACTGAAATACACACAATTATAGGCCTTGCAAAATTAACATATTTATCAAAGATTTCTCAAATGAGAGGCTCCAGTGAACTTTCTGTTCTGAGGAACTTTCTCTTTGGATGGGCTTATTTTAGTTTACAAAAATATGTTCTGGAGAGGGCCTTGGTGTCTGGGGTTTTTAGACTGTTTGCTCTCCTGGTTTAACGGTGCCGTGGGGCTGAGCTGAGTTATCAGATTTGGGAAGTTACAAGTGTGTGAGCTGAAAGCACCGAGAATACATCAAACTATAAAAGAGTATGCGAGAGGGGTATAAAAGAAAAAGCAAAAAGTCATTCTGGCACCACCAGGAGTTTTCCATGGGGCAGCTTGACTCCTCTGGCCATATTTAGCCTGGGTGAGTGGCAGCAAAACCCAAACCCTGCTGCCCTGGGGCTCGGGGCACCGTGGCTTTCTCAGCGGCGAAGGTGGGAAAGGCTCTACCCCTGAGTGATCTGTTCGTAATAAGGTTCCGTTATTAATGCTCAGTAATGACCTTGCTGGGGCACAGTTGAGTGCCTTGTCATCTGTCCTGATCTCGTTAGAGGCGTCGGCGGGATCCGGTGTGTGCCGGGCTCCTCTTTATCTCGTTGCCATCAATGCCGCGCGCAGTCAGGAGGGCCCCGCTCCCCAGGGCCTCCGATATGTCTAACACCCTCTCCGTGACTTGCTATTTTAAGTGTCACATTTATAAGAAAAAAAATAGACAGTTACAGTAGACCAACAATGTCTTTCCTATCACCAGCAGATATATCAGAGATAAAGTACCCTGGCTCCTTCCTTTTGCTGGTGCCATGCAAGGGAAGAGATGCTGGTGATTCATGGGCTGGTGGTGGCTGTTGGCTCCAAGGCCTACTAATCACAGGTATTAATGGAGCCAACTGGAGAAGTGGGTCAGTGCTCGGCCTGAGTTAGGAGCAGAGCGTGTCACCAGGAAGAAAAACGAGGGGAAAGCTCAGAAATGATGTTAGCAAAGGGATTTCTGCAGTCAGAGCCCGGGAGGGAACAGAGAGGAGAGCAGACTCAGATATCTCCAGGGCAGATATGAGCAAACATCTTGTGCTGTTGTAAATGGGTGAGAGTGAATTGCTTGCTTGATTGTAAATTTAAAAAGATAGTGTGTTTCTATCAATAACCAGAGGCTTAAATAATAGACTTTGGTCTGACTACCAATCTCCTTTCCCCATTTAGGGAGAAAGTCTCTTAGAGCAGCGGGGAGAGTCTCCACGCAACATCTTGTAGCTCTATCTATCACCTACCTTATCAGTGGGTGTACTACAACTTCTTGTTCCAAGTCAGCTTTTTCTTTGTCTCTTCATCCTCTTCTTGACTTCTGTTTGTGGTTCATAAAATATTACTTCCAGGCAGGCAACACAATGGCTCAGCCCAAAGCATTGCTCAGATCGAGCCATTGCAAAGGAGCTGGGAGCAATGCTTGTGTGTGTGGAGAACAGGATCCACACCTATGTCCATCCCAGTGTGGCTTTGGGAGGTTCTGGGGGGGTCTAACAAAGCTGAGCCTTTCTCCTTTTAGCCACTCCTTTGCCTAAAAGGGCTCGGTAGCATTCCCAGCGTTTTACCTGCAGAATATTTTCTGTCCTGTCACTGGCTTATCCACTGGATTTGTTGAAGTGAGGGATATCCATATGGTGGGGCCTTGCTGCACACTTGGAAAACAGGATTCCAACCAGGAGCTCTCCCATTGCTGCCTCAGCCGAGCCATTTTGTGCCCCGCTGCCGCGCTATTAAAATAAGCATGAATTGAGAATTAGTGCAGCACAGTGGAAGGGACAGGCAAAACAAGTCCGAGGCTCCAAACAACAAATTATTCTTGAATCAAACATCTCATTAATGGCTGCAGTGTCGCCACTCTGCTTTGCATAATTAAGTTTCATGGGGCGTTACAATTAACAGTTGTGCCGCAATGTAGGTAGGAACAATCTCCCGTTTATTTACCCTGGCTGTATCTGAAAGTGCTGTGTGGTGAATAAGACGCATTTACAAGTAGATTAGGGTGCATTCTGGGTCATAAATTGAGTAAGGCTGTAATTGCTTTCCAACAAAGGAGAGCTGCAAATAAGACAGGCCGCCTCTCTTTTTTTTTTTTTTTTTTTTCCCCCTCCTGAAACCCCTTTTTTCCTGTTGATGTGTCTGAAAATTCTCATCCCCAGCTAAATAACACAGTTATGGCATTGAAAACCTTGTAGAAGCTTTTTCAACTTGACAGCTCCTACTCTGTAATATTTCAAGGCATATTTCCCCCCTTCTTCTTCTTCTCCCTTCTTGAATCTCTGCTGCAGAGACTTGTTTTAAAACCACATATTCTGGCTTTGTATATTATCAGTCAAATATCCTCATGTGCATCCACGATGGGGAGGGAGAGAGGGGAGATGCTTGGGTTTCAGGCACTTGGAATTAACTGGGAAAGAAGCCAAAATGTCATTAGAAGCACTCGGATACGGCAGAATGCGGAGCACCTCCAGTCTATATTCAGATACGAAGGCAGGCCCAGGAATTAAACATTTATCAAGGCTGGGGGATTAAAGCCTGACCACAAATACTCTTCTTGGTGAAGGGCTTTCCCTGTGAGGAAGGAAGGATCCGGAGTGTTAGCAATGCCGATTGCAGGCTGTTGAGGAGCAGGAGAAGCTCTCGCCGCCTAGAAGCTCTCTAGGCCAAATGAGCTTTTCTTGCTTCAAATATTTCTTAATCGTACTTTCTTATAGGATTATGAAGAGGCTGGTGGAGAATGTTAAAAAAAAAAAAAAAAAATTGGGTTTTTTTCAGCCTCATGAGTATTTCTCGGGTGGTTGGTAAGACTTGGAGCCGGAGTAGCTCAAAAAAGGGAGAGAAAGATTCAGCTCCCAACCAGATCTGTTCGTCGTTATACACTTAAGGAAAAGCTGCCATTTCCTGCTAAAAACCCATTTGTCTTGCAAATTTCTATAATGAGCAGATTTTGGAATAAATACCATGTAATCTACAGTGACAGTTCTCTCATTTCTTTTTTATTAGTTCAATCTTCTCAGCATCTGAAACACGTAGCAGCGGAGTCTCAGAAGAGGTTTAGGCAGCTCTGTGGGAGTTTTTCTAACACCTTGGCACACAACTCTGCCACTCGCTCTCCCATGGCATCGCTCCCCTCTCCGTTACCTTCCATTTATTTATTCAATTGTGTGTTTTAGCAGCATCTGTCCGTAGCCCCAGGCACCCTTTAAGTCATTTAGAGCACACACAGCCTTGCATTAGCCAGACATGCCCTGTCCCATCATCCTCAATTCCTGCAACAGCCTACGGAGCAACAGCTGGACGGGCACAGCCTCCTGGCTTGGTTTTCCATGCTTCCAGATGCCTGGGGAAAAAAAGGGAAGGGCTTCTCATGTATCTCCAATTAATGTTATCCTGTCCATGAGGCAGGTTTTTTGATTGGGGTTGGTAAAGGTGGAGTTTCTTTGTCCTAGAGAAGGTCAAGCTGGTGTTTCTGGAAGGAAAGGAGCAATGGTTGTGTTTGTCCTATGTGTGTGGTCTTGCCTGGTGGTCTGGAGATCAGGTAGGACATCCCCACCTGGAAGGATGAATTGCTGCAGCTAGAGTTTGGGAAAGATGGACCCTGAGCACTTTTTTCCTGAGGAGCATGGCATCAGGGCTGATGTTGGAAATATTTGGTGGCATTGCCTGTTTGGGACTGCAGGGATGGAAAGGCTGCTGTTAGACCTTGGCCAAGGATGGGTAAGTTTGCTGTTGGGGAAAAAAAACCCAATGTAAGAAAAAGCAGGGAGCACCTCTCTGTATGGATTTAAATTTTGCGATGGGAAGAGGCAGCTCTGTTCTACAGGCTTGGGTAGAGAGGTTGAAAAAAGCTGAGACTTTTTCCACCAGTAGCAGTAAATAAGAAAACAAACAGCTCATAGGATGGCCTTGTGATCCTGTGCCACTCAAGCTGACCTTTACCAAAGTGTATTAAAACCTGGAGTTTTCCCCTTTGTGTTTCCTCCAGCCTATGAGTGAATTACAAATTCCATCACTTTTAAAATGCGTCACGTTAAAATACTTGGTGAACTTTAACTTTTTCTTCTTTTTCCTCCTAGGTAAGTGGCATTTACTTAATGTTGAAGTACTCGAAGGTCCAGAGTGGGGATGTAAAACATCCTTGCCCAGTTGAAGGTGACTTGTCAGGTAAACCCAGATCTTTTCCTTCCTTTTTTTCACCCCATGTCCAACTCAAGCTGTTTCCTCTCTCTTTTGATGCTGCTGAGGCGGGATGATAAGGACGGGAAGGGCGTGAAGGTGTGTGGGCTTCATTTCCAGTTCACTGCTTTGAGGAGCTGAGTTGCAGTTTGGATTGGCAGCTCTGGCTGTCTCCCTCAGGGGTTGAGCATCGCAGTGCAGGAAGGTGTGAGGTTCAGAATCCCCCGCAAAGGTGATGCTGAGCCGCGCCGTGCTCGAGCCAGCAGAGTGTTTCGGCAGCGCCGGGAGCTGTCGTGGAGTCTGTTGCCATCACAGAGTTTTGGAAAGCTTCAGAGCCGTGTTTCCAGGAAAATGATGCTTGTGCTTGCTCTCACCTCCCTCTGACCTTTCAAAGCATGGTGCCTGCCTCTGCTAAAAACTGTCACGTGCCTGACTTTGAAATATTTCTCTCGTATAGTGATTTTCACACTCAATAGCAATTCAGAGCGATTTTCTCCCTGAACCCTTTCAGCCCCAAACTCTTTGTGAGCTGGCACTTTCTCTGCTCAAAACGCACCCCTTGTTTCCTCCAGAGCCCCAAAAAGCCTTGGCGAGCCACGGCAGGAGCCACCCAGGGCCGGGAGGGATGTGCTGAGCCAGGTCTCGCGGTGTCGTATAACTCCCGGCAGCTCATTCCCTGCGTGTCACTTTTCCTGAGGTCGCTGTATTATCTCACCCTGGCAGATGCAGCGAGGTAGAAATACAAGGCTATTTGCAATGCAGTTTATTAAGACATGTTTTAGAGGTGGTTTGAGGGAGCACTGGCTGGAAATGTTAATCATCATCTCTGACAATGTATTGACCTGCCTTCTGCCTTACCCCGCTGCCTCGGGAGCCGGGGGGAGCGCGGGCCGGGATATCGGCGTGCTCCAGCCGTGCCTCCCCCGCCCCTCCTGCACCGCCCCTCCCGTGCCGAGCAGGGAGCATCGCTGCTGCCACACGGAGGAGAAACTTTTTCTGCCTGTTGAAAAAGCAGCTCGTGGGTGGGGAAGGCAAAGGAAAACAAGCACTTTTTTTTTTTTTTAAATTTTACTTTTTTTTTTTGTTTGTTTTTTTTTGGAGCTGGTAGTTTTCTTGCAGGAAAGAAGGAGTAATCTGGCTTCTGTGGGAACAAATGATGTTGCACGACTGCCTTGCTGCCTTCTCCTGCTCCGCCAGAAAAGGTGTCATTATTTTTCTCCTTTTGTTTTAGACTTCTGTGAACCAAAAGGGCTTGAGGATTTTAATGGTCTATCTCAAAGATTGAGAGGCCCTTTATATGTCAAGCCACAATCCCATCCTAGGCTGTACTGGCCTCTGTTTGATTTTATGAAGCTTATTTTGGATAGATGGTATTTTTATAGCTCCTGCCTTGCTTCACCGATGGCCATATTGATGTAGCGCTACAGGACAGGGCTAATAAATAGTTTATAAAACTGTAGGTTCATTCTCCCAAGTGATGTAGGGCTGTGTCTGAGCAGACTGCAAATCACCGTCCCGGCGATGCCGAGCCTCAGCATGGCACACCGTGGGGAGGGAGGGATTAAAGCAAAGCACAGCTTGCTCCGGATGAAACTGCTCCAAACTTCCCCTGGCAGCCATGCTCTGCCCTGGCAGTGGATGGTGGAGCAGCCAGCTCGGTGTTGGGTTAGAGCAAACCTGTCACTGCAGGATCAGCCCTGCCTTCATCCTGCCCCAGGCCCTGGGAGGATGCCATCGCTTTGGGAAGATTTTCCTTAGGCTGCCCAGAGCCCATCACATGATGTCACGTTCCTATTAACCAAATTTGGCTGGCAGCACCTTCCCTCCTGTATGGGCCTTCCAAAGTCTTGGGGTGAAACGCCCTGGGTGATGCCAGTGTGAAGTGCAAGGTGTCCCATCCATGACCTGTGTGTGACCACAGTGGGGTTTGTACCCGTGGGCTGGACAGGAGCTGCCTCAGACTCAAGTGGAGCCCTTGGGAAGGTCCTACCTTGTTGTTTTACTCCTAAATGCTCATGTAAACAATTGCCTTTGAGTCTCTTTTAAGTACTGAGGTCTGGTGTCTGCTTGACCTGTTCTTCCCTCTCCACAGCTGTCTTTTCCCTTGTCCCTGAGAGCAGTGTGTATGTGAAAACCCTCAGCTGGCTGCTGGCATCAAAGCCTTTCTCCTGTTGCTTCTTTTCGGTATTAGAAATACAATTCTCCCTCATTTCTCCCACTTTTCCAGTCTTACGACACCTAGGATGAAGAGTCAATGAGGCTTTCTCTTGGTGGGTGGTGGCACAGCCAGTAATGGGATCCTAAAAGGGACATGAGGCATTGTTATTAGTCCATGTGGAAGCTGGGTTTGGTTTCTAGAAACAGAGGAATTGATTCAAAAAAGGGAAGGGAAGCAGTGAGGGTGCAAAATGTACCCACACACTTATACATTGATTTTTGCCATGCATCCCCTTCGTGGTCTGGGCTTGCTTTGGAAGGGTCCCTGAGCAGTAACTATCCAAGAGTGTTGTCCTGCCACCACTAAGGGCTTTATTCATTTGCAGATATAGCTCAGAAGAAGGAAAAAAGCAAATCCAACTCACAGCCTTCCCCGCACCCGCCGTCCACACCCCACCAGCATTTGGCAAATGAGAAAATATTAAAGCCATATATTTTCCTGCTGTGCTCAGTTACCACGTTGTCCTTTTCTTTGGAAAAGAAATGCAGTTGGGAAGACATATGGAGGTGCTTGTTCTTCTTGTTGCCATGGGTATGTCTGTGGTGTCTTCAGACATGCGGCTCTGGGTGCCCAGTTTTGGCTTGGTCCCCTCAGCTCCACCACTGCCAGATGCTTGTCAGGGGGTTTAGGTCCATATTGCCAATTCCCTCCTTCTCTGAGATGCCTCCTGTACTATTTTAGGATAATTTTCCCTGTCAGCTCTATAATTTGAAGGTTAATTTGGATATTACTATGCTGTTACTACTGCTCTGAGGCTCTTAGGCAGGGTACTACGATCACTCCAGCGACTGATGTATCTTTAGGTGCCACAAGCCTGGCTTAGGGACCTCAAGCTGCTTTTTCCAGGGTGATCTTAAAGCACCCACAATCTCCAAAAAGGTGAGGGAATGGCTGGGCAAGAACCAGAGCAACTCTGCAGAGGTGATGCATCCAAATTGAGATCTCCTGAAGGAGTTCTTGGAGTGAGTTTTGGGCTCTTGAGGAATAACTGGATGAGTGGGTGATGGAGATACAGCCAACTGCAAGGATGGATCGTGTTTGATGCCAGCTTGCACAAGGAAAGGTGGGAAAAGATGCTTGGGGACTGTCTTGTCTTTTAATTTGTCCCTTGAACCAGTCTAGGACAAATTGTTGTGTTGGTGTAGGAAACCTTAGGCTGTCCCTGCTTGTTTTATTCCTCATTATAAGTACCTTACAGTTAACTTTAAAGGACTTCATTCTCCAGATAGCTCAGCTGAATGGGTTTTTTTCCTTTAGTACTGAGCATAAAAGAGAAGTGCAGCCCTTCAAGCTCCGCAGTGGAGTTCAATGAGAGAGAGAGATTGGGAGTCGATGCATTTATTAGAACCATTAGGGCAGAGGAATGTGCACGGATTCATCGCCAGCTCCACGCCTGGAACTGGCACTTTTTCCACGGATTTAGATTGTTCTCAGTCTTCCTGTGCTGATACAGGAAAGTCCCAGCATGGGATGATGAGATCAAGTGCACATTGGTAGCAAATGCAATTTGTAAAGCGTTGGTTGGATAAATGACATTGATAAGGGGGCAGTAAATAGCTAACTCATGTAAGCACAGTTAGCTATCGAGAGACAGCAAATGCTAATTCAGACAGCAGATGTTAATCACAAAACGTAAGAAGTTGAATTCACCCTAATCTTGTCAAGATAAGAGGGGACAAAATTCCTCNTGTATAAAAGAAATGTTGCAACACAGCCGTGCTAATGCAGCCATGTGACACCAATTTAATGCATTTTCCCCATTAAGCTGCTTGTTGAAGGCATCTTTCGACCATTTCGAGTGCAGCAGTGGTGTGTAAGGCCTCTATTTTCTGAGTATTACTCATTTTGCTGCTAACAGATGTCAGTGTCTATTTGTCCCTTATGGAAAAGTCCCTTTAAAGTTCAATAGGGATTAAATTTGTCAGGCTCTATAGAAACATAACAGGATTCTATGGAAATTACTCTGCAATCCTATAGAATGTAATAGATAATCTCCTCGTCTCTGGAGGTATTTTAACTCTTGCATAATTGCAGACCAGAATAGAAAATCTCCATTAAATTCAATGAGATGGTTCACAAAAATCCTATAGGAAAATGATAATTTTCTATTAAAATCAGTAGGACTTTTTCATCAGCACGTTGGTATTCATAGGGAGGTTTTATTCATTTGCCAATCCTACTAAAAAGTGTTTTGTCAGGAGGCTGATACTTGCTTTGTTCTAGGGAACAGTGATTTGTGCATAAACGATGCTTATGTCCAACGCTCGTATAATTTATGGCGAGGCACTAAATTCCCTTTCAGAATAACTAGAGCAGGATGAGGCTTTAAGCCCTGCAGGGAGGAAAAAAAAAAGAGATGTTGCTGGGGATTAGGAGAAGGGGTCTGCCTGTGAGGACCATCCTGCTGTTGTGCTACACAGGTCGCCGTAGCCCACAGAGGACCCAGGCAGGGTGTTGTGATCACGCACGGATGTGCCACAGTCACAAGCTTGTCCCTGTCATCTCCCTGGCTCCGACGCTCCTTATCTAAAGTGTTCAGCCCAGGATGCTGCAAATTAATGTTGGATTGAAGCTCTGTTTCTGTGAAACTGCCCGTGGCTGGTTTGAATGACTCTGCTGCCTCCTGCATCCGCAGGATGGCTTTTCATGGCGTGGCCTGGGTGGTGGGGAGCAGCGGCTTCGCCAAAACCCAGGGCTTTGCTCTTGGAGGTCACTGCCTCTGCCGTGTTCCTGGTGGAGCTCAGCCAAGACACGGCTGGAGCAGTTAATTATGGAGAGAAAGCTCTGCTTGGCTGCGGGGGGTGCGAAAAGCCACCCCTTGAAAGGATCAGCCTCCTTTTCTCCAGCCTTGGAAGGTGCTGCTGTGCATGTTGATGAAGGCAAAGCACCCAGGTCAGCAGCAAAATGCTGCCTGCAGATAGATCACCCCTTCTGTCCAGGTGGCACAGCTCGAGGCACACAGAGGCCACCCCATGGGGTAGCTTGCTCAGAAGAGGGGACACGGGGGAGGGTGATGCTGTGGGGAGCAGGTGGGGCTGTGCCCAGAACCTCGCGGGGACGCGAGCGCCAGCTCTGCAGCGCGCTGACACGGCAGCGTGGCTGCTCTTCTTACTGTCCCTTGTGTAGGAGGATGAGTCATCTTGGAGAAGGGAATTGTTAACTCCTTGGGGGGTATTTGCAAAGGATAATTCTGCGAGGAAGGTTGCTTTGTTTTGGCAAGGCGTGCTCAGAAGGACTTTCTTAAAAGGATGGTGAATCAACTCCTCAGCTGAACATCAGCTGCCTTGGTGGCATTGCAGGGAGGACAGCGTTCTGCCCTGTGCTTGTGGTGGCCTCAGCAAAGCACAGCTAGCCCTGGGCTAAGGGATAGTACAGGTCTGAGTTTCATTCTGAGGACTTACACTCAGTGTGCACCTAGCCAAACTTTGGGGCATATCCTGAGGTTTTGGTCCATGGGTGAAACATGGCACAGGTACCTCCCTGCAGCGGGGAACAGCTCCGGGAGAAAGCCTGCATAGCAGGGATGGGATCAGCTGATAAAGATGAGAAGGTCCACGGCCAGGGGAATTTTAATGTCACATGGTGAGGATCAAGATGTGCCTCAGGATGGGACGATGCCAGGAGAGACCAGGAGCCAGCTCCAACTTCCAGTGCCTGCGTTCCTTTGCACTTCCTCGGTGCCAACGCTCACAGCGCAGACTATAAAAATCAATTGACACAACATATGTAATGGTCTCATTTACTGGCGAATAGAAATGTGTGTAAATCTGGCATTAAACATGAGTTTACACTGCTCCCCTTCTTGGGAGAGCAGTGATTGACGGCGCTGTGTAAATGACAGGAGTATGCCGGTAGAAGCTGGGAAACATTTACCCTTCGGAGAGCCATGTGTACATTGGAGGATTGCCTCACCTCGCCGAGTGCTAAACACATCTGGAGGGATCACTTCTTGCACATTCCTCGCTGTTGCTTACAGTTAATGCCTTTTGTGGTAAGAAGCAGTGCGTGGAGAAGCAACCCTGTTCTTCCATAAATTATTCCCAGTGCTTTCGTCTCTCCTGAGCCATGCTTTTCCCTCCTAGAAGGTGCTGGAGCAAAAGCTCCTGCAAACCCCTCGTGTAGCAGCAGGTGCTCCAGCTCCAGAGGCTGACAGGCTGCCCAGGTGAGTAGGGGCTGGCTTCTCTTGCTGTGCCCGTCAGCCAGCTAGTCCAAGAGAAAATTCAATAACAGCCATTTGAGATTAAATTCTGAGCACTTGAGCAATCTAAAGCCAGCGAGGAGTCAGTGTCCCAGCAGTCAGTCAAATGGTCTGGCCTGTCATCTTATTAGAGGGAAAGAGAAACTTTGATTCAACCCCAGACCCTTAATTTTCAATAATGTTTCCTGATTCCCACTAGCTGTTACCATTTCGTGAAATCTTTGGGTTCTAAAATTTGTGACTTGTCTTCAGGGTTTGGACTTCCCAGGCAATTTTCTTTGACAGGAGGATCCGTATGAATCAATTAATGGAAGTAGGGCTGGAGAGCAGTGGGTTGTGTGGACGGGGATACTGGAGCAATTTCCCTGGGATGAAAGACAAAGAAGTTGCCATTTGCAGTGTGTGTGGATAATGGTGTAGGAAGGGAAAAAACAACCTAAACCTCTGAACTTGATAAAAAACCTGACTAAAGTTCTCCCCGGCCCCATGGGTACCACAGCTTTGAGTCCTGGTGTGGATTTAACTTCCTGGGTGTCCCTGTCCCTTCCTGCTCCTCCTCTGTCATGTTCAACTGCTGCCATCTGATCACAGCCTTCCAAAATCCTTGGAAATTAATTGCAAACTTAAATACTACCTTGGCCTTTAGCTCTGCTCCAGAGTGAGTAAAGTAAAGGTTTTATCTCATCAGAAAGACATCTTTCTGAAGCAGGGGAAGTTGTTCTTTTTCCGCTGGAATCCATTTTCCTTTTAATTGCGCAAAGCCCCGGCCCCTTGCCAAATGTGAGAACCAGCCACGAGCCTTTTATTTATGTAACTATACATTTATTTATATTATTGCAAATTCCCACCTTCTGGCTGAGGGTGGTTTTTACCCTCGGAGGCGAGCTTGAGAAGCAATCCCGGGTGCTCTCTCCGCGTTCCTCCCGCGCCTGGGAGCCGCACGGGCAGGCAGCACAGAGGTGTGAATTGGATTTCGGTGTCGCGGCGCAGGAGCTCTGGTTACGCCACCTTCCCCCTCCAATGCAATCCTTCCCCAGCTCCTCTCACCTCCTTCCCTGCTATTCTTCCTGCATTTATTGCTTTCATTTCCATGGCTTGTCCGGGGCTGCATTCTCCCGGCCCGCTCCCCTGTAATGTGTGACCCAGAGAGTGCTTTCTTTTCGGACAAAGCCATAAACAATGGCTTCCCTGACAATGAGCTCAGCTGATGCTCCATGCTGACTGGGGCTTGGGTTTAGCATTAGGGAAATATTCTCTCAGAACCAGATTATCTCAGGTACTCCATGCCCCCTATTACTGTAGGATCTGAGTGCCTTGCAGCTTTTGAAGACACTTATTTTCCAGTTAACCCTGTGGTGTTATCCTTTTTATGAAAGGCTGGGGACTGAATCATCAGGAGTGTAAGGAAAGCTCTGGGCACAGGGCCTGGAGTGGCTTTTTTTTTGTAGGATTGCATTGATTTTTGGATACTTAAGCTGGGATGAATTACAGAGGCGGCTGGGCTGAGTGAGGTGCTGTGGAGTTTTAACATCAGGGCTATTTTGTGCTGTGCCCCTGCCATCATTTTCCCTTGGCGAGGAGAAGCTGATATTCCCTCCCCAGCTGGTGGAAATCGATGGAGCCCAGCTCCATTGCCATCCATGGAATTGCCCCATGTCTGTGAAACTCTGGGACCTTTCAGAAGCTCCAGAGTCCCTTAAAACATGTTCTCCTTCCTGATGGAAATGACCATCCCCTTTGTTGGTCCCATGCTCTGGAGATGTGCTCCCCCCATCTTTGCAGGGACAGTAATTTACAGTACCATGCTGCTTCCTTTATCTCCATTTATACTCTCTTAATGTGGTTGGGAATCCACAAATTCCCTTTTACGCTGTTCTGAACGTAACCTACTAAACCTTAATCATGGTTCGGGGAGTAGTAATTCTTTCTTTTATATGGCTCTCTTTTATTTTTTCTTATATAATTTTTTTCCTTTAAGAAAAGATCATTAATCCATGTTTCTGAGCCTTCCCATCAATCTATAATTGAATTGTATAAAAAAGACTTGATTTTACATCCGTATAGGAAAGAATTCAATTCTCCTTAATGCCTGTAGATTTATAGGTCTAAATTTCCAGATTTCTCTTAATTTTATTTTACTTTTAATAACCCAGCTTGTCTGGACTTATCTAAATTATTAGTGAACCTGAATATGCTGTGATCTGAGGAGATCAGTTATCTTCTCCGCAGAGGAAGTGCCAAAAGCTGAGCAGGCCCATCTCTCAGGGAAAACAAAACCACTTCTGAGAGCTGCCTAACCTTGGTGTGTCGGGAAGCCCCTCTCGCCAGCGCCTTCAAAAGGTGCTCACTTAATTGTTGCATTTTTAACACCGAATTGCCCTGCAGGGCTTTCCCCTCTCAAGTCTCGGCTCTGCCATCACCTCTCCCTTTAAAGCACAAAGGGAGCACGTCGTGCCTTGCTGGCTTGGGGGGCTGGGAGGAGAAATTCTGCTTTTCCAGCCCTGTCTCTGCCACCAGAATCGCTTTTAAACCTGGTCTGAGTTATAGCTGTCACCTTGTTCAAGGCATCTTCTCTGCTTAACGCAGCCTTTGGCTTGCCGTGGATGGGTTATACCTGCTGGGGTGGGGACCTGGTGCTGCTCCCAGCCCAGATTTTGGATGAATGCAGCTTCCAACACAGTTTTAGCCCACTCAGAGGGGTTTGGTTTGTGCTTGCACTGATGGGAAAGGGAGAGAGTGAGCAAGTAACTTCACTCCAAGTCTTGGGGTCCTTGGTGCCTGCCTCCTCTGAGCTGCAAAACACTTCTGGGCTTTCCTCGTGATGTTGGGGTCCAGCTGGAGTGTCTGGGAGTGTAAGGCCTGCAGGGAGCCAGTGGCTGTTGCTGATTTCATAATGCTCCTAAAAACATGGGGCTTGGATTGATGGAAAACCTCTAGTGCTGTTGGGCTTGTACCCTGATGGCTCAGGCAGCCCTGCTTTTAAAGCTGGATGGTGTCAGCTGAAACGTGATGGAGTTTGGTGATCCTTGTGGATTCCAGCTCAGGATGTTCAGTGATTCTAAAGCAGCTTTGCCCTCACTGAGATCCCATCTTGGAGGTGCTCAGGCATCCCGTGGATCTGGCTGCTTCACCTTCTCCTTCCTCCTCCTCTCTGCAGCAGAGAAGACAAAGGCAGGTAATTGTGCTGTCTCTGCACACAGCAGATTCCAGCTGGGGTGTCCATTTTAAGCACTGCTTGGAGCCTTGACAGTGACATGTGTGTGGGAAATTGCTCTGAATTCCTCCAGCCTCCACTGCGTTTAACTCCTGGAAAAGGGTTTGGAAAAACAGCACGTCTGATATTTGCTCTGAGTTTCTCGTGCCGGGAAGAGGAGCAAATCCCAGGTTTTGCTGTCCGTGCTTTTACCAGCCTCCATCCCTGCCTTTCCTTGCAGGCTCCCAGTCCCATCTGTTCGAGCTTTCTTGCACTGATGTGCTTTTTCTCTACTTTCCTGCCATGCCTGTGCTGCAGATTCCTCCTCTTTAAATGAGGCACGGGGTCTGTTCTCTGCTCTCCTGCTGCATCTCCTCACTGTCCATCTCTCCTCCCAGACATCCCCACTCCCTTTCCCTCCCTCTGCGCTTTCCCTTCCTTCCCTTCTTGCTCGGCAAGCGAGGGCTGGTGTTCAAAGAAGGATTTTTGGGGAGCTTAAGGGTTGGGGGGATCACAAATCATTATTGGGTAGGTCAGCCCTCTGGAACCACCTTAAAATAGAGTTCCAAATTAAGATTAAAATTCTGGGCAAATTTCCCCTCAGCCTGACCCTTCCTGGTGCTGGTGTGCAGGTTCTGTGATTCCCAAATATCCCAAGGATCCCCTGGCTCCCAGTGTTGTGTTATGAGAGAACCTCCTGAGTCTCTTGGGGCACTTGGAGGTAAAACTGCTGCTTGGAATGGCTGCAGGCAGATTTGTGCTCCTTCTCATTTCATTCATCACTTTTCCTCCCTCCATTCTCCTCATTGCTCTCTGAGTTTCAGATGGATTATTCAGATTGCAGAGCCCAAACCTCTCCTGCCTGCCAGGTCCTTCTGCTCCCTTCCAGTTCATTTCTTACAGCCAATGTTGCGACCCTTTCTTTCCATGAGTGTTTGAAGGGGCAGGAGCAGCTCTGTACATCCAGGCACTGGTGGGTCAGGGCTGTGGTCACCTCCAGGACACCAGTTAGTCCCAGTGAGGTCTCTGCTGCAGGGGAAGGATTTGTTTGGCCGCAGGAAGAGGCCAAGGCTTTGCAGGAGCCCCTGGGGTGGTTTTGCAAGAGGCTTCTTGGGAGGGGTGTCTTGTGCAGGGATATCTGTGCTGCTTCCCCCACCACAGGGTCAGGGTTTTCTCCCTTCTCCTGTGCTTTTCCAGGATTATCCTTGGAATGTTTCTGCCTGCAGCCATTCCTGAGCTGTCTTTGCCCCTGCCCATGATCTTTTTGGAGAGCTGTAGGAAACAAGGTGGCTTTGTAAAGGTGGAAAAGGAAGGGAATAGAGGGATAAAGCTGTCCCCAAGTCACTTTATATCCCCTTGTCCATCCAGATGGCAAACTGCTCCTGCCAGAGGCTGTCAGAACACCCCTGGCACATTGGAGTCCCATCGGGGCTGGGCCAGGCTCTCCTCATGAGTAATTTCTCCTGGATGTCACTTGGAAAATTGCAGGTTGGGAGACACTGAGTGATGTAGCAGTGAGGGGAAAAGGAAAAAAAAGGGTTTTTTTTCCTCCTTTATTTCAGGAGTTTGGGAATGTGATTCTTCCCTTGAGAAGTTCACTCTGCTGCTCACTCCTTTGACTTGGCACACAGGGGATGTTTTCTTTCCTTGGGAGGGAACAGACATGACCATTTTCTTTCTGTATTGATTAAATCCAGCAAACATCCTTGAGTGATTTTGTGCTTCCTTAGGTGAAGGGAGAGTACGAAACCCAGGTCTTTGTTTGCTCATCAGCATCATGAAGCTTTGCTCTGGCTGCCTGCAGTGCTGGAGGGAAGAGCATTCCAGCACTGCTGCCACTGGGGGCCACCAGAAAGGACCAAAGAGGGTCTGCTCTGTGTCACAAAAAATAAAATTACTTTCCTGGCTGGGGCCAGAGAGGTCAAAAAAGGCAATGCCTGTGGCCAGCCTGGGGATATAAGACCTGGTTTTCAGTCCCAGAACACTGGGCAGGTCTCTTTGCTCTTGGCCTGCCTCAGTTTCCCCCTCAGCACTTAACCTTGCTCTGTGTGCAGTGCTTTGTACCTGGGGATGAATCTGCTTATAAAATGCACCTGAAATGCATAATAGGCAGATGGATGTGAATTAGAGAACAAGAGCTTTTCACTCTCTGCCTCTTCAGCTCAAGGTGATGCCCCTGCTGACTTTGCCACGGCCGTGAGCTGGGTTTGGAGTCCTCGAGAGGCCATTTGGGACCCCGTACAGAGGAACACAGGTGTTAAATACCTCCTGTGATCCCACAGCCCTGGCTCCCTGGTGTTCCTGGGGATGATGGATGACTCCTGGACAGCTGAGATTCTTTGAAATGTTCTGCTGGCTGTCAAACCCTGTCTGTTTCCCTGTCTATCCATCTCCTCACAATAACTGTGCTCTGCAGTTCTGCACACACGTGTTCCGCTGCTCCGTGGGGAGATCCTGGAGCAGGCTAACTGCAGGACTGCACGGATTAAGTTATTAAAAGCAGCGTTTGTGATGTTTTTTTCCTCCTGAGGGTCTCAGAGCAATTTGCTGAGGTCTCTTTTACACTTGGGGAAAGCAAGGCAGAGCCCAAAATTGTGCAGCGAGTCAGGAGCAATTTGGAAATGGAACCCAAGTGTTCTGCTGTCCAGGGCTGTGCTCCTTTCTAGGGCCGAGAAGAGCAAAATGTGCTTCAGAGTTCAGTAAAGAGGCATGTGCTGGGCCCTGGGGGGAGGCTGGAAGCTGCAAGATGACAGAATCAGTCATCATGTCTAAGCACTGATCCTGGCTCCATCCTCCTCCTCTTGCTGCGTTTCTCTCATTCGTGCTACCCCTCTGGGAGTCCAGCTAAGGATGGAAGAAATTGCCTGGAAAAGCCATCAGCCCACGTCTGATTCCCTTCTGAATTGGTGTTTCAGGCTCTGAGAGTTTGTATTAAGCCTGCAACTTTTGAATAACAATTTTGTTTTCCATCAGGAGTTGGCTCTCCCAGCTCAGAAGGCTCTTGTGGCACACCCAGGAACATATCCCAGATTTGGGCTTGGTTTCCCTGCTCTGGTTGTCTGCAGAAACTTTGTTAGGTATTGTGACATGGGGTGGTCCTCTCCTGCCAGTCTTTGCTTTCCTGGCACTTCCCAGGAGCAGCTCCTGGTGGGCAGCAGCTTTGTCTGCTGCTGAGGTGAAGGCACAAAGAGGAGCAGTGCTCCTCACCTCTGCTCCACACAAGTCCCTCAGGACATTCACCTGCCCCAAAACGGCAACAAATCAACTGGGAGTGTTAATATTAAATATGATGAGGAAAGTACCAGCCTTGGTTTCACAAACCACTGGGTACTTTTATTTTGATTATAGGGCGAGTGCTTTGATTTGTGTCTTATTTGGGCAACTTTGCGTGAGCAAAGTTGGGCAAGAGAGTTTCTCTGTACTGTGGTTTATTTGCCGAAAATCCTGAGCATGTGGAGCTTGTAGAAATCATTATTCTCCCTTGGAAATCCTGTTTTTTAATGGTTGGGAAGAGCTGGGGTTACAGCCAGGACAGAGCTGGGGATCTGCAGGATTCTCCATCACCTTTCCTTGCTCTTTCAACCGGAGGTGTTGAGCCTCCCCTTCCTCTCTTGGGGTGACGTCTGCACTTTAATTAGCAACTGACACTTCCCTTGCAGGAAAGTCCTGGAGAGTTTCGTGGCAGTGATACTAATGAACGTCTGTGGAAGTTGTTCCCGAAACATATGGCAATGAATATTTCTGTTGGGTTTGTGTCGCTGTCCCACCGAATGCTGTGACGGGGAGACGCTTCCCCGCTTTGCTTTGAAAGTCAAACACTTGTGCAGTCTGTAATGTCTGTAGGATTTTTCCATAAAGATGAAAGGTGTGAAGGAAAAGGAAAATGATTTATTGGTGCTTAATTATTCTTTGGTTTTAATGACAGAAGTCTTGGACACCAAAGCACAAAGTTTTTGCTTTCTGGTCCCTCCCAACCTCCTTATACAAGAATTTGGGGTCCTCTGTCATTTTCAGAGCTGCCGTCAGCCCCATAGATTATCCCAAACCCAGGGATTAACCCAAACCAGCAGGGGTTTGGCCCTGTTGTGGTGTGAATCACAACAGGGCCAACCCCTGTTTGGGGTGAATCATTCCCTGTGCCATCTGTTTTTCCCTTTCCCTCCAGACTCCATTGTGGAGCAGAATTTTCAACAGCAGGATTTTCCCTGTTGTGGTGGCACGGGAAGAGCTCATTCCATGCAAACAGCCACCATCTCCTGGCTTTGCTGTCATGGTCTTTTGACCAGGAGTTGAACTGCAGGGTTTTGCTGCGTCATAGTCAGGGTCTGACCTGAGCCTTGGGGACACCGAGGGGTCCTGCTGAGGCAGAGACTGTGAGAGATCATGGGAGGGATACCCGGGAGCCAGGGCATGCCCCAAAAATTCACACAATCCCAGATCTCACTGTGGGTAGAGCCACATCCCTGGCGATGCCAGAGCTTGGCATCTTGTGTCACAAACCCAATGGGAATGGATTTTCTGTACGTTTTTGGGCTGGTGAGCAATGGAGAAGTCTCATTTGGAAATGCTGTGATGGGAAGCTTGTTCCAGAGGCTTAAGTTTCCCCTGAGCTGCTGTGAGACACTTGGATCCCAGGAGCACGAGCATGAGTCTGTGTGACATGAACCAAGCTGCTGGCCTCCAGATCCCAAATATTTAACTTTTCGGCAGCCCCATACAACTTCCCAGCAAGTCAAAAACTCTTTTTACCATGGTTTAAGGTCCATCATCTGTTGGCTCATGAGCCCTGTGTGCACCACAGGATGCAGTGGGAATACTCAGACCCGTAAGTGCAGCCTCTCATGGGATCCTCTCACTCCTCCTTTGTTTGGGATCTCTCCGTGCTGACATCCCCAGCCTGCATAAAAATTTAGCAGGGAAAAAGCTGTTCCCTCTGCACCAAGCCCACTTCTGAAAGATGTTGTGTAAGCGACTTGGCGAGCAAGTAACTTTTGCATTTAGACTGTAATTGGCTTTAAATTCCAAAGGTCCATTGCTAATGATATTCAAAGCGCTTTAATTAAAGGGACACTGTCAAGCACTTCCTTTATAGTTTTCCTTTTGCGCGCGCTCTCGGTTGAAATACCAATTTTATTTTTCTTTTTCTGTAAGCTTGAAGGTAATAATTAAAGTAATTCTCTGCTGATTTTGTCCTTTTCTATTTGCCAAACTTTGATCCATTATTATTTTTCAATGGAGATGAGATTAACATGGCCACTTTTGTTCCGCGATCGTTGCGGTTCAATGCGGATTGCGCTGGGATCTCGCCGCCCTCGTGCCGGTGGCATCGCTTGGTGGTGACATTGATGCTGCTTTGGGGAGGGCAGTGACATTGATGCTGCTTTGAGGGAGCTGCTGAGGCAGCTGTGGGAGCTCGTGCTCCACCTTAAAGCGTCTCTGAGCTGTCTGATCCACAGACAGCTGTGGGGAAGGACCCGAATCTTTGGTGAAAGGCGGGGTTTAGAATTGCTCAAAGTGAAATGGAGATAAGCCTCTGCCTCGCTAGGAAAGCCCATCTTTTGTATATGTAACAGTATTTGCTGATGGAAAAGAATGTATTTGCAAGGTGTCGGCTCATGAAAGAAGCCATCTCATGATCTAAGTTACAAAGATGCTCAGCTCTAAGCTGTCTCTTCAGTTTTCAACTCCAGACTTAAATTGGGGATGAATAATTTGTCTAGGACTTCAAACTCCCTGGCTTCCCTGCTTGTTAAAGGGGAATAAACAGGGCTGAGGGATGGCAGCTGATGGGCCTGCAGTCAGGGGCTGCTGCAGCAGCTCTGCTTGCTCCATGCTCTTCCCTCCCCATGCATTTCCTCAGACACAGAGGGGAGGATTCTCGCCCTGCCTGTGGCCTTGTCCCTGAAAGCACTGCCTGGAGCAAAGCTGTGCTTGTGGGGTGAACATGAACCTGCTCAGGGTGTGGGTGGGATGGGGCAGGAATGTTTTCCTGTTGCAGGCAGTGATGTGCTGCCCATTAGCCTTGGGACCCGGTGAGATGGGTCAAGAGGGAAACACTGACCGACCAAAGATCCTCTGCATTCACCAGCCGCTCTTTAGTCTTCCCTGGAGCAGCCAAGTGTGGAGAGGGCTATTTAGATCTGAGAGGATAAGGCAATAACCATTTTAAGAAAGATATTCGCAGTGGGTCAAATTTTAAACAATGAGAGTGTTTCCACATGGCAGCCTCTGCCAATTATTGCTTGTAATTGCTTTCCCTCCGGTGCTGCCTTTGCCCTTTCTCTTTTACTGGAGCTGCCATCCCCTGTCCACTCCACATGGCTTTCTCCCACCTCCTGCTGGGCTGGAGCACGTTTGCAACTGGTTTTTTTTTTTCAGGCACTGTAAATGGCTCGATTGCATCTAGAGGGATAAAGGGTTCCTGCTTTTCCTGCTTCCTCGGTTATTTGGCAGCTGGTTATGGCAGCAGTAGGAATTCACTCAAGGTTCACGTTGAGCTGTAGCTAAGGGCTGAGTTGAGGGAACCAGAAGCTTCTTTTCTCCAGGAAGGGGCTGAAGGTGCTGGGTGATGTGTCTGAGGGGGGTCAGGGCTTTCTGGAGAGTCTGTGGCACCATGGATGGGGAAGGGTGCTGGGTGTTGAGGTGCTGGGGGTGAGCACGCAGATCCTTACTGTGGTCATGTCAGATGAGTATTTATGACAGACAAGGAGACCACGAGAATCTACACTGGGACAAGCCAGCTGAGCTTTGGATCAGGCTGTGAACACCCACAGCACCCTCCCTGAATCCAGCCCTGCGAGTTTTGGGAACGCTTCCCTTGGCAGGTGAAGTGACAGCCTGCCTGTGTCCTCTGCTGAGCCACCAGCCCTCGAGGCCACGCTCCCGTTTAGCCCATTAAAACCAGCTCTCGTTTTCCCTGCTGAATCAATTTCTAAGTCTTTAAATGGTACCTTCCTTGTGCTAATCATACAATAGGACTACTAATGAATGTCTCAATTATTTAATGTTTGAATCGAGCAATTATTTTCTTGAGGTAGCAAATTGAAGTTTTCAGGAGGAAAAATACCATCTCTCCCCCCTTTTTTTTTTTTACTGCTACATAATTAAGTAATTGTATAGCCAGTGATTTAATAGCTACAAGATCAGGAGTGCCATATTTTATTCATTTTAAGCAGGACTGTTTCTCATTTCTCCTCTTTCTGTCTAGGAGCAGCCCTTACCACCCTCTGGGAAGGCTGGGGAGAAGATGCAAAGCTTTACCCTTGCCTCTGTCGCATTTCTTTCTGTGTTTTCTGTGCTGAGCTGCCTGTGCCATTGGCTGGCAGTGAGTGCTTTCCTGGGAGTCCATGGAGGGTTGTTCTGGAGGATGGATTTGCTGCCTGTCACCACCGCCAGCTTGTGTCCCACCCTCTCCATGTGCCGTGTCTGATGCACTTGGGTGCTCCCATGTTTATGGGGACATATTTGGAGGGAGGAGAAGAGCTGAGGCACTGAGTATTATTTAACTGGGAGCTGTTTCTGCACCAGTGGTGGCAGGAGCTCCCCAGGGAGTGCCCGGGTCAGGGGATTTATCTCCCTTAGGAGCAGACACCCAGCCCTGGCGCAGAGCGTTTGTCACACGTCATCCCCGTCGCGATGTCGGAGAGACACGCGGAGTGACAGCCGCGCTGGTGGAAACCTCTCTGCTTGTTTTAAATAAATAAAGAAGTTAATCACTAGGGAATTACCGTGCTCAGATGTTGAGACATCCTGGGGATGAAAAGAAGTGTCTAAGGAACAAGAATATTTAGCGTTGACTGAGCGTCTACCTGAATTCCCTTTACTTGTGTGCGTGTCAGCTATGCAGGGGTATCTGTGCTGGAGAGCAGGAGGGCTGGGTGGTTGTCTGGACAAATAATTCACCTTCCCTGCTTGCTTTTCATCCATCGGTGGACAGACTGTGGCTCCTTCAGAACCAGTTTCTGTAGGTGGGTAATTTCTGCTAGTGGGACTCATCTGTAGATTGTTTGTAGGAACCTGCTCGGGAGTAGAGACTTTTGTAGCCGTAAAATGCCCTGATAAAAAATGGATGATGTGTGATATCCCTGTTCTCCTGCCAGAGCCAGAGTCCTGGGCAGGCTGTGATTGCTCCCTCCTTGGATGAATGCAGAGTTAAGCTGCGCTCCTGGCGTGAGCGTTCGTGACCGTGAAGCCGAAATGGGCCTTTCTTGGCACCATCCCCCAGATTTCAGACAAGTTCCCAACAGCACGGGTTGGTGAGAGCGCTGGCAGAGAGGGAGCACAAATGTGCTGTGAATAGGCATCGGAGGGAATTCATTAACAGGACCTAATTAGCAAATCCTAAGCGGCAGCGCTCGGCTGAGGAGCGGGGCTGGATCGATGCCGTCACGGTGAGCATCCCATCCGCCGGGTGGGTGCGAGGGAGGGCTGCGCGCCCAGCAGCACGCACCGCGCCTTCTGGAAAAAGCCACTTTGGGAGGAATGAGGTGTGACCCGCGGCACCACAGCCCCCGCCCGGCCGTGCCGCCGGCGGCAGTGACAGAGCCGCTGTCTCCCGTGACAGGGTTAAACTCCTGTGACGGTGAGGGATTGCTCGCCAGATGACAAACGAGCCCAGGGCTGCCGTGGCATTGCAAGTAGTTTTTCAAGGGCTCGGTCTTTTGTTAAGGAAATAGTGACTTGTAATTATTTAGATAAAACTTTTTGTCAGGGGCTGCTGCTTCTGCAGCGACACGTATCGCTCTCCAGCATCACCTTTCCCACTCTGTTTGAAGCCCCCTCAGATTGGCCTTGGTGGCCTCACCACAAGCCCTGAGGGTGACATAGCCCTGAGAAGTGGCAGCCACCCTTAAGCCCAAGCAGGAGTGGTGGTGATGTCTTCAGAACCTTTCCCAGGTACTTTCCACTGCTGCTTTCTGGTGTCCTTATTTAACACGCACATTGTAATTAAGAAGAATTTCCTGTACTCCTCTGGGGCTCGCGAGAAATTTGAGAGCTGGAGGGTTTTGTGTGTTATGTTAAAACGCTTGTTAAAAAGGAGAGGTCTCCTCAGTGGAGCTGAATGGAGCCCAGATACCAGCTGGGACAGCTGTAATGTTGGAGGACCTTTGGGAACCACAAGCATGGGATGGATTCCTGTGTGCAGGAGCGACTGCCAGTGGAAAAGGAGGAGGGGAGGTCAGGATCCTTCACTTTGGGTTTGATTAGAGAGCTCAGGTGGCCACAACCAGCATGTGGGTTGCCTTTACTCCACGTCATCTGGCTCGCCTTCATGGTTGGCACTGAATTTAGGGAAACCTGGTGGATGCTAAATGTCCTGGCTCTCCATTCCTGGTTATCTGAACCTCTGAGCCACATGCACAGCGAACCTTCCAATATAAAGTGCTGAAATCTTTCTGCAGCCTGGGCATGGCTCTGTGTTCCTCTACCCACAGGAGTTTAGCTGGTCGGTTTGGTGGCCATGGGCATGGCCACAGTACCACACTGATGGCCTTTGCTTTGTGGCTGGGGACTCAGCCCATCCAGGCGTTTGTTGTGAGCTCTCTGGCCCTGGGGACTCCGAGCTGTGGAGTTGTGGAGCCTGACCAGGAGGATGCAGATGTCCTGCTGGCCAGGCACTGTGCTGGTGGCCTGGGGCCTTTCTTTAGCTGGAAACTTTTAGATTAAGTCACCACAGGTAGATGTGGAATCACAGAATTGATCAGATGGGAAAAGACCTTTAACATCATCAGGTCCAACTACCACCCAGTTCACCATTAAACCATGTCCTCAAGTGCCACATCCACATTGTTTTATTAACACTTCCAGGGCTCGTGGCTCCACCACCTCCCTGGGCAGCCTGTTCCAATTTTACAGCCCTTTCTGTGAGGTAATTTTCCGAATATTCAATGTAAACCTCCCTTGATGCAACTTGAGGCTGTTTCCTCTTGTCTGTCCCTTGTTGTCTGGGAGCAGAGCCTGACCCCCACCTGGCTCCACCCTCCTTTCAGGGAGTTGTAGAGAGCAATAAGGTCTCCCCTGAGGCTTCTTTTCTCCAGGCTAAATGTCGGCTGAAATCTCAGCACATTGCTGATGTTTGGGCAGAGGAAGGGGCTGGTTCCTTCCTCAAGCATCAGCTTGCTTGGGTTTTATTTCTGATTTCTTCTTAGTTCAGCTTTCCACAGCCATTATTGACAGTGTTAGGAGCTACCCAAGGATCAGGTAGGAAAGAAAACTGTGGTGAGGCTTTGCCTGGAACCAGTCTGCCCTTCCCCCTCCTGGTTCTCCTGCTGCAGTTGAGTGCAGCTCTGTGCAGATGTGTGCAGCTGTGCTTCTGCACCTCAGCCCCAAGACCCCACTGTGCTCCCAGCAGCACTTCTCCCACAGCTGCTGTGCTGCGATGGTGACAAAGCCTGGATTTATGTGTTGTGACTTCCCCATGCCTCTTCTGCAACTGGTTCTTGCCTCTTGGCTATGAGTGACCCTGTCCCTGACGCCTCCCTGAGCGCCTCCGCTGCCGCCAGCGCCGGCCGAGTTCCAGAGTGTCCCCGGCCATAACTGTTAGCAGATGTTCACACGTCTGGAGGTGCCATCGCCATGGCTCCACCTCTCATGCCTCATTTTGTAAGGAACAGTTGTATTTTGCAGAGTTAACTCCACTCCCTGGATCTCTCTGTGGCCTCGCCGTGCCGGGCACTCGCGTGTTTTGGCAGCCGCTTCCTGCGGTGGCACACTGGGATATGTGCTGGGAGCATCCAGCTGTGCTGGGAGCATCCAGCTGTGCTCATTGGCTCTGTTTTGGGCGTCTCAGTGGGGTTTAGGGCTGGGGACTGTCAGAGGGAGGCTGTTTTAAACTCCCATCCCCTCCAGTGACTTTGCAGGCAGCTGGGCTCCATGGGGAGCGTGTCTGTGCTGACAGCACTGGGCAGTGCCCGGGTGGACAGAGGTGACCTGCTGGCAGGGAAAGGACAGCCTGGGAATCTGCTCTGGTGCCAAAGAAAAAAGCAAGATGTGTTTTTAAACATTCCCCACATGCAAGGCTTTTGCTTGTCTGCGTCGCAGTGATCTCAATTTAAATCCTAAATAGATGTGAGTTAAATAACTTCTTGGAGTTGTCATTAAAGGCTCCTTCTCGGGTTTGTTTCTGTTTCTCCCTGAAGGTGAAAGCTGCGGGAGTCCCCAGTTGTCTTAATTTCACCTTGAGTGTTTTTGGCTGCAGACTTGTGGTGTTTGGCTTTGCAGAGATGATAAAATCTAAGATTTCACTTGTGAAGTCTTCACTCTGCTGAAAATCCCTCTTGAATGAGGAGTGCGGGATCAGACCCCTCATTTAGATCAATGGTTCAGGAAGGAAAAAAAAAAGGAGATGAACTTGGAGCCTGTGAAGAAAACCTGGTTGGGGGAAAAGGGAGGAGGGGGAGAGCTGAGTTAATGGAAGAGAGATATCTCCAGCCTGGAAATGGATGAAGGGAAAGAGAACGTATCTCGCTTCGTCCTTCTGGGATTAATTTTGAATATCAAACGATTGATCTCGAGCCGTTCCTCAGGCAGCCGGTCATGTTTCTGTGAAAGCTGTATTTTGAAAAGAATTTTTCTGATGCTTTAAAACAGAGGAAAGCAAAGCAAATGACCTTATCCTGCTTTGCATTATGTCACACTCGATGATATTCTTTTGCAGTACTTGCAGATTGCTTGACACATCGAGGCAGACAGCCCCTTATTATTAAATCTGTTTGCAAATGTGCTCGGATTGCCCTTCACATCCACCCCTGGTTATGAGTGGTGGCAGCCCATGGCTGCAAATCCCAGGTCCCCACCAACACCCACCTTCTCCCTGCCTCCCCACCGAGCTTGTCAACACTTTAGGTAGGAATTAATAAAGTCTCCTATGAGAAAAGGAAAGGGCTTCTTTCTCCCGCCTGGGAGGGATGAAGGATAATGCCTCCTTCCCGTGGTTTCTCCTTCTCTGCAGCTCTCTGGGCTCTGCACTGAGCTGCTGACCTTCGGAAAGCTGCCGTGACTGGCACGGAGGGACCCAGTCCCTGTTCAGCTGTGTCATGTCTCCCCCCGGGTCACATCAGGCCAGCGCCGCTGCTTTCTGTGCTCGGCGAAAGCTGAACCAAGAGTGCCTCACGCTGCTGAGCTGGGCTATTGCTGCAGCCCATCCTCTCTGCATGCTGCAAGGATCCTGCTTCCTGCAAAAGGCCCTGCTCTTGGTTCTCACTTCCAGCCTTTCCTCGGTAAATCCTCAATCCAAAGCACCCCCGTTGTCAGCATCACCCAATCTGCCTCCAGCAGCAGCCGTGGCAGGGATGCAGGGATGCAGGGATGCAGGGATGCAGGGATGCAGAGATGCAGGGATGCAGGGATGCAGGGATGCAGGGATGCTTGGCTTCCTCAGGAGCTAAGGGGAAAATTTCTCCCAAGAGAAAACTGAGGGAAATTTTTCTTTTCTGAATACAGGCCATTGGTAATTGGCCCCAATCCTCTATGAGGACCTGTCATTAAATAAATACCAGGCTGGCCAAAGACAAAATGGGCCCAAGGTTTTTATTTAGCCTCCATTCAGACTCCCAGAGGTTTTTATTTAGCCTCCATTCAGATCCTAAAGGATTTTTATCCTATAAGCCAGTCTTTGGGATTCGACATTTGTGTTCACATCTGATGCTCTTGCAGCACATCCCATGATCCCTGGGATCTGTGGAATTGCTCCCTGCACCCCTGGGAGCTCCTGGCAGAGTCTCCCAGGGCAGTTGGGCATTTCAGCTGAGGCGCTCACTGTTTGTCTCTTCCAGCCTTGTCTGCTTTCAGTGTCACTGAACTTGTGCTTTTCCTTATGGGAGGATGAATAAAAGGCACCACTTAACCTTGTTGTTTTGTTTCAAAATGTTTTTCCTCCTTTTTCATCCTCCTCTTGAATGATCCACCCCCAACTTTTTCATTAGGGTATGGAACTGTGTTTAGGAGCACATTTTTTCATTGTTATTTTCCTATTCTCCTTACATCCATCTGTCTTTCCAGTGCTGAAGGTAATATTGCAAGTTGAGAATGTTGTTTTCTTCCATGAAAACACCACAATATTTTCATTTACTATTCTCTCTCCTTTTCTCTCCATGCCTTGCTTTCTTGGCCCCCATTGTCTGTTGATCAGATGTTTTTGTTAAGTTGTCCAGAGTGATGTGTGGGTTTTTTCCTTCCCCTGAGTGGTTACAATTAAGTTAGAATCCATCAATGTGTATGAGTTGTTGGCAATGTTGCTTTTGATAGGCATTACCTTGTACCTGTCTGTATTAAATTTCAGCTGTCATTGTTTTCTTAATTGCCTGTGTTAGATAATGTTGAATTTCCCACAGTCCTCTCCTCCTGACTAAAATGAATAACATTTGTATCACAAATGCTTCAAACTTGACACCTTTTTTCCCCCATGCCATTTAAAACTTCACCTTGGCTTGGCTGATTTAATTTGCTATCAATTTCTCATATTTTGAGGCATTTCTTTCTTTCCTTTACCTCTGTCTCTCTGCTGCCCTGTCAGCTTTGGGGGTTTCCTCTCTGGTAGGAGGTGGTTTCCACACCTTGAGTTTAGCCAGCATGAATGAGGAAAGCTCCATTTTCCTAAAGGTGAAAGGGTGAAGGTGTAACACAGGTGGTGTAAACCCTTCAGGAGCTCTGAGAGATGGGTTTGGGTTATTAAACCAGGATTTTCTCAGCCATGGTGACTCGAATCCAGCTAATCCACGTCTGTTCTTGCGTCCTTCTGGCCGTATCAATGCCATTTTTGGGATCTGCCTGACACAGGAGTGGGAGAGCTGTGATTCAGGAGTTCTGGCTTTTATTTTTCACTCTCCCACATCCCTGCTTTGTGCAGATCTTGACAAGCTGCTGTTCTTCTCCAGCTGCTGTTCAGTTTGTGTACTTTGCTTGTTCAAATGACATCCCTTCACAAGGCATCTGCAGGAAGATGGTTTTCATCTTTGGAGCCTGCTGCTTCTTCAGGGCTACTGGTTATTATTAATTAAGACATTTTTGAAGGTCTAAAAAATAATAACGGCTTTTCTTGAAAGTATTGTTGCCTTCCTCAAAGGACTGTAAGAGATCAGAGAGGGGACACTTTATTTCCTAAAAGCCACACTGTGCCACGTCACGTTCATCCAGAGAGTTTATTATAACTTTCAAACCCCTAATTTAACAAGTTTACTTACTGCTGAAGTAAGCCTTTGAAGTCTGGAATTATCTGTTCACTTCGAAAGCATGGAATGATCATTTCCATGCCAGCAAAAATTACTGAGTGAAATTGGGTGATAATTTTAGTCTTAATTTGGTTTTCAGTCTATGAAAGTTTCTCGATATTTTTAAATGATGTGAAAGGATCTCCTCTATTCCATGTTGCCCAAAATAGTCTACTGCAGCAAATTAAAGCATTTGGTAACTTGGCCTTTTATGAGAATGTATGGCTTTTCTCCCTTTGTAATACCTCTTTGAGGAAGAACTGGATGCCCCATTAGCAGGTTGGCAGACCGGTCCTTCAGAAGGGGCTGAGGACCATAAAGAGGTGGAGAGACCTCTGGCAGCACTCCCGAGGCAGATGAAAGGCACAGAGAGAGTTTATGAACCCATCTGCAGGAGGAAGGCAGCAAACTTGCCAGTTCAGCGAGCTCAGTTGAATCCTTCCCAGCCAGGGTAGATCCAAAGTTAATCGCTCGGAGGTCTGTTGGTATTTTTATCCCTGCATTTATATTTTATGGAACCATCTGGTCCCATTAAAGCTTTCAAAGTCAGCTTAGATTGAATTGAGTTTCCCGGGAACTGAGAAGAGGAGGAGTAAGAGTAGGTGAGGTGTGGGGATGAAGGAGGTGGCATTGCAGAGGGAGGAGCGGGAAGAGGCCAGGTTGGAGCACAGCATTTAAACCCTGAGTGGTGATGAGGCTCCTTGCTGTGCCTGCCCTGGAGCTGCTTGGTTTTCCAGCTGGAACCTTCCTGTCCAGTGAAACACCATCAGCATCTCTTCCTCTGGGGTCACTTGGAGAGAAGGAGACCTTGTGGCTCCTCATGAAAGCAGTGGTGACAACTTAAAAAATGGCTCCAGCAGCAGCGAGTGCCTTCCCAGGCAGGAGCTGGAGAGAGTTGCTCCAGGACATTAAAGTCTCCAGCTGGGTCCCATCGACTGCCCCAGCCTGGTGCTGGGCACAAAGTGGTCCAGGACCTCACTCCCACATTTCCACCCCTCTGTCATCAGCTTTGCAAAGCTGGGGAGGGAGCTGCCCTCGGGAGAGGAGCTGCAGCCCTGGCACAGAACTGCTCCATGCTCAGGTCATTCCTCTTGTGCTCCAGCAGCATCAATCCCAACAGCAGAGCAGCTGCAGAATCATGCAGACTTGGAGCTTTCCCCTCCTCGTTTCGGTGTTTGGAGCTTGCTGGTCCCTTCCCCATCCTGCATGTTGCCTTTCCAGGGCTATGGCCTGGAAAAACAGGAGCAGAGGGGCATGGAATCATTTGCCTTCTGTTCAGCATTTCCAGTGGCTTTCCCAGGGCTGGCCCAGCTCACACTGAGCCTCGCTGGCACTCCTGGAGGGTTTGGCTGGGACACAGTCCTCCCGTGCCCACTTGGGGTGTGAGTGGTTACTGTGTGAATCATCTGCTTCTCAGTGTGTTCCCAGCCTGTTAGGAGATAGGAAAGGAATTTGTGGGTGTTCTGGTTTTTAGGAGCACCTCAGGTGCCACAGCAACCCAGGAATAGAAACCTTTTCCTTATGGCTGCAAACAAAACCAGCTCTTGTTAGATGGAGCCGATGGTTCCCTGCACATCTGAAAGGCAAGAGCCACCACTTTTATTGATTTCTTCCAGAGAATAACTTGCATTTTCTCTGTAAATGCTCCTGAAATCCCCTGTGATCTTTCAAACACCCCTAACCTGAATCCATTGCTTGCTGCTGCCTGAGGATCTCGCAGGACCATTGGACAGCAACTCCTTGCTCTCCAAAGGGCTGGAATGAGTATCTGAAAAGCCCCTGGAGATGCAGAAGAAGGTGCCTGCTGCACCTGCTGTTTCTTGGGCAGAGGGAGGCTCTTGCAAACCCAGGGCACCTCCTGTTTGCAGTAAGGGATATTTCGTGGTGATAACTTGGCCCAGCTTATCGTGGTCACAATTTTCCCTCTTGCCCCCAAGTACCTCGGAGCTGCTGATAACACAGTGGCTTTGGGACAGCTGCTCTTGAGCGTGTTAGATTTGAGTGAATAATTCATGGAAGCAATTTATTCATTGAATTCACCAGTTCAAAGCTTGGGGTATGTCTGCTGGGCAAGTTGTTATTTCCTTCAATTTATTAGTCGTGGAGTAATACGCCGATATACATTGAGACTTCTGTGTCAGAAAACATTTGTAATTCAGAAATCTGGGCAGGCTGGTGAGCTCAGAGAGGCAGGTGAGGGATGGGCTCCTCCCCTGGGAGGCTGCCCTGAGTGTTTTGGGGAAAGCATCCTTCGGAAACCTCTTTGCTGATCCACTCTGCTCTGTTGGGCGTGAGGGGCTCTGGGTTTGGGAGGAAGAGGAGCTGAAGCTGTTAATAACCTTAAACCAGTGTGTGCACAGGGCTTTTCATTCACCCTCTGCTCCTCAAGGGCTGGGGGAATTGGAGCTCCTGTTATTATTTAAGTGGCTCTCCAGCTGCTCCTTCTCATTCTGTCATCTCCCTGCCTGTCTTTGATTAATGACTGGACCATCCATTCCAGTGCTTCCCTCTCTCCTTCACTTAATTCCCTATTTTTTCCCCCCTTTCCCCTCCACTTCTATTTTTTTTCCTCCCACAAACTGCTGATCTAAATGTTCAAAATAAATTATGCTGAATAATGGATGAAGGCAGCTGCATAATTTATGGTGCCACAGGGTGAGGCGAAGCCCTGTGTGCTCTTCCTCAGCTTCTTGCCCTTGTGCCATCCCATGCCCATTCTCCGAGCAAACTGAGGAGCTGGTGGCACCAGGTTTGCTGGTGGCTGCTCTTCAGATCCCACTTTCAGTCAGAGAAGGGATTTAATACAGGATTATGCATCCAGGGGTGTTGTGACCGTGGGAGATGAGAGGTGCTGATGCTCAGCCCATCAAAGGTCAGCCCTGCCTGCTGGGGCAGAGGTAATGGGTTTAATTAGTCCCCCCGTGGTGTTCCCCTCCTGCCTTTCTGCAGCAGGATGGTGCTGCTGGAAAAGGCTTTAAAATCAGGTGGAAAGGGTGGGTTTGTTCCTTTTGGGGTCTTGCTGTGCCCCAAGTGTCAGTATGAGAAAGTCTGCTGTTGGTTAGCATGATTCATTCTGGCAGGCTGAGGCAATTTCTTCTGACTTTTATATTATATTCAGAATTTCTCTCCATAAGGATATCAGATATAATTATAATATGTTGAAATGAAGTACTTCAACCTTATCAAAAATAACATTTTGATAATTTTTCACTGAAAATGTCAACACAATCAATAGGTTCTTGCAAATGTTTTCATTTCATTAAACTCAGCAGATTGTTCTGCTGGCATGTTTTAACCCACACTAAATATCCTTTTTTCCATATTGGGATGAACTTAGATAATAAGGTTACCTTTACAAAGCCACATGGTGATGAAGTAGACCTTTTTAGCAGCAGCCCTCCATGTTCCTTATAAAAGGATGAAAGAGTGGCAGAGATGACTGAGACAGTGAGGGAAGGAAAAAAGGAGAGACAGAGAGGCATCATTTTTCCCTCTCCAAGTTTATTATCCCATCCGTTTGCCTCTGTCTTTCTCTGATGTCTTGTCCGTCAGCAGCTAAAACCTAATTCTGTAAGAAATAAATAGAACTTGAGTAAATTAAGTGAAAAGGCTGTACAGAACCCAATTACTCTCTGTCCCCCGACACTCAGGAACAGAGTTCATTTCCCTGTAATGAACAATGTGCTGAGTGACAGCCTGGCAGAATGAGCCTTGGTTTCATTCAGGAGCAAATGTGGGGATGTGGAGTCGTTAGGGAGGGTTCTGTCCATGGAGGTGGGGATGTAGGGATGCAGGAGCCTTCACTGGGAGACTCCAGCTCCCCTGTCTTCCAAGAGAGATCACCTTTATTGTGGCAACCATTCATTGCTAAAATTGGGAGCAGCAGAGGTGGTTAAAGGTGCCCCAGTGTTTCCTTTCGGAGTCTCCAGGCTTCATTTACGTGAAGGTCTCAGCGTTGTGCAGGCAGAGCCTTCCCCTGCCAGGAGGGAAGTTCAGGAGGACCATGGCAGGCACGGAGCACTGCCTTGCAGCCTCTGGAAAGACTTCAAAAAGAGATAAACCCAAATGTATGTGGGATCTGTAAAGTGGTGTGGCTGAGGAATTAACCTGGGACTCAGGACTCAGCCCTGCTCTGCCGCAGCCCTGACTGCATGACCTTCAGCAAATGGCTTTACAGTCTGCCTCTCTCTTCCCCAGCAGCACATCATTTTGTTCACTCCTCTCCTCTGATTGCAGGCAGCTTTGGTAAAAGATTTTGTTCCTCTGTGTGTGTATTGAACTTGGCACAAAAGCTGCTCGTTCCAGCTGTTGCTGTAATAGGTGTGGGGAGCTTTGTGAGGAGTGCCGGAGTAGGGCAGGAGGGAGCCTGGGCTGAAACCTCTGCTTGGTTTCTCTTCTATGCTTGTAGGACTAAACCCAAGAGCTTAAGTCAAGCAGAGGTGAGAGTGTGCACTGAGATTTTATTGAGATTTTACAGGGCACTGAGATTTTATAGGGCAGTGGAGAGGGTGCCAGTCTCGTGTAACAACACAGGGATCGATGCGGTTGCTGTGACGCTGCTGAGGCAGAGTTGATGGTGTCTGTTGTTACCATAAATGAGGATGAGCAAATTTTGCCCGTTCCTTTTGACTCTTTGCACACACAGGCTCCTTCACACAGCTTCCTGAATGCTCCTCTGGCTCTGCAGGGATTGTCCAGGATACTGGACTGGAAGGGCTATGTCTCTGCACGGCCCTGCTGTGTGCTTGTTTTAAGTTGGGGCCGCCTGCGGCGAGGCTGAGCCAGCACAGCTTGTTTGCAGGAGCCGTGGTGGTGCAGCAGGTAATGACTGCTCGGGAGAAGGAACTCGCAGTGCTTTATTATGCGGAATATTCAGGCAGTGAAAGACAGCTGCTGCTGCTCTGTGCAGTATTATACCCCCATAATCAATATCGGGGAGGAGGAACTGCCGGGCAACCTGTTCCCTATTATGGGCACTTAAGCAATGCTTGGGTTGACAAAGAACCTTGTACCAACTGCAGGCAGCACATGTTCAACATGCTCCTCATATATCAGGGAGTGATCCAGCCAAAAGCCCAGATGCTCTTGACAGCTAACTTTGGAGAGGAGCTGGTGACAAAGCAGCCTTTCAACCACAGGAGCCTTCTTTTCCTCTGGATACTTGGGGATCTGCTTTGCCTGAGCCTCGAAACCTGGAGCAGGGAGATGGATGGTGGTGTGCAGTTAAGTCCCTAAATATCACCCAAGCAGGCGGCTGGAGTGCCGAGATCTGATGTCAGGTGTGAAGGACCCCGGGCCAGGACTGCTGGGCTGTTTCTCTGGTGCTGCCACTGACTCATTTTGACTTTGAGCAAGTCATTTAATCGCTCAATAATTAATGCTATTCATACAGCTAAATTGAGTGCTGCTAGGTACGTGAGCTCTCGCTGCAGGCACACTGTGACCATTCAAAAAAATCACAGCAACACCTAGAATAGAAGAGAAGGTGTTTGATTTCAAAGCGTCCTGGGCTGCCACTTGAATCCTTCTCATCATGTACCTAAAAAGGGCCCGTGGCAGATCTCTGAAAGGCTCCAGTTCCTTAGTGCAGGAAGGAGTGATGCCCATGGGCCAGAGCTGGGAAATCCATCACCTACCTCAGCAAATAAGTGTTAATGAAGTTCACAGGCAGTCTGGGAGGGATGGTGGTAGGAAACAGCAGGTGATTCCTGCTGTTTTAGCATTGATCTCCTCCCTGACCTGTTGGTTCAAAGCTGGCACAGCAGACCCAGGACCTTGGCTCCTGTGACCTCCTGCTCTCCTGGTCCACACCCGTTTGACCAAGGAGCTGCCAGGGTCAATCAGAGCCAAGTGTTTGCAAGCAGAGCCAGTGCCCAGTGCTGAGTGTTGTTATTAGCTCAGTACAAACTGCAGCAGAGCACTTATTGATTCCCGTGATCCACTGCCATCAGTAACGTAATTTGTAAACTTTTGGGGAAGCAGGAGTGGTAGCAAAGGCTGCTGCACTATCCCAGTCACTGGGGCATTCAAATTACCTTTACTGAGAGGAGTATTTGCTCAGACTCGACTCCAGGCTCGGCTGGGTCAGGAAGGGCTTGGAAAGCAGTGAGTGAGTACAAAGAGCTGCAGACTCTGTCTTTGCCCACAACCCAAGACACGTGGCTTTGCCCAGGGGCTGAAGGCCATGTGCATGCTGGTTAACCTCTGTGTTACAAGGCAAAATGAGAGACCTCTTGTGTTTTTATCTGCCCTGCCTTGAACTAACCCTGCCTGGAGAGGCTTTCTTGTGCTCACGGTAAGTAAAATGAAAGATCTTTGGACCTTTAGCTGCAGGGCTTTGCTCAAATTCCCCTGTACTTATTCTTGCTCCTGGCAGACCCCTGTAATTGCTCTGCGTCTCTCTGTATTTATGCAGATATATTATATATCAATCTGCTACCAAGTGCATCAATTTCTTGACTAAACCTGTTTGGGAGTTCATTAAGGATGTTTTGTTGACCAGATGTGGCCCCAAAAAGGGAAGAGTTCCCCCTTTTCAGCTGTTGGGGATGTGGGTGAGGGATGAGAGGGAGCGGGGATGGAAATATCTGAGGTTCTGCACGTACACAAAATGACTTCTGGGAAGCTGGGATAAGCATCTTGTTCCTTCAGCTTTTGAAAACGGTAGATCTCTATCACTCAGAGGAGTTTTTCACCTAAATAGTGGCAGTAGATCCACGGGGTCCTCTGGGGGAGCAGTGGGCTTACTGCAAAGTCAGGACAGTTTAACTGGAATTTACAAACCCACCCGGGATTTTGGGTCTGTGCTTCGTTTGAATGGGAATTCAATAGCTGCGTTCCCTGAATGGCTTAGAAAGTTTTGCTGTGTATTTTCCAAAAGGAGGTTTTACCAAAAAATGTGGAAAACCACCAGTGAAATGTGTTTTGCCACAAGAAAACCCAGCGAATTTTGGATGGCTGGCTTTTAACTTATTAGCAGCTATGGGATGTTGCAGCCCAACAGAGGAAACAAAACTCCAGTTATCCCCTTCAGTGCAACTTTTGTCTCCTAAAGAGATGTCAAATTGTCCAGTACCATTTAAGAACACATAAATCCATGAGTATTTTTTTTTCCTGCTGCACCTGTAGCAAAACTGTTTAGGCTGATATGTACTTTTAGAGATGCTAAATTGCTTTTAGAGGGAGGAGTTAGGGAAAGGAAGAAAGGGAAAGGTGGTAGCAGAGATAGAGCCTGTGAATTATCTAGGCTGGAGAGAATGATCCAGGCTACTGACTCACCCTTATTATCCACACCTCAACTTTCTGTCCCCAAGGCCACACTGCCAGGCCATTTCCGTAGTGTTTTCTTCAAATATACCTTCCTGTGCCTCCAATCTCTCCCCTGGCTGGAGGTGTTGATGTCTGGAAGAGTAATTGTGCCGGGGATAATGCCGGACTCCGAGATGGACTGGGAGCCACCTGACACTCTCTTGCCTCTGGTCTTGTCCTCCATGGGGAAATTTTAAGCGTGTCGGAGCGATGGCTCTGCACAAATTCCCAGCTGATGGGACATGTGTTTGGGCTGCCTGGCTGGCCGGGAATTCATTAGGAACTTTTGTGTTTGCAGCTGTCTCTCGGATTATATCTTTATTGATCCTGCCTGCCCATGGCCAATGGGAAATATGTGGAAATGATGAAGCTCTTCTGAAGGGGAGTTCATAATCTTGCTCAAACAAAGCCAGGCCCCCAGAGAGAGGGATGAATGGCCTGTGTGTAGCCTATTTTGAGACGATATGGCTATCGCATCTTGTTCCCCTTGTTTTACTGGGATAACATTCAATTACCCCTGCCAACAGCAGCTTCCCGTAAGGGTTGTTGAGACAGTTAATTGCTTGCCCCACTTACTCCAAATGAGAAATACAAGGCAGCTCTGAGGCTGTGTGGGGCCAAGAGGATCACTGGAATGGCACCAGTTTTAGGACTGCACAGGTCCCCTAAAGACCTGGTGTCCTGAGGAAGTTGTGGAGCTGGAGGTCAGTCTTGAGGCCTGCCATGGCTTTGCTGCTTGACCACAGGAAATTCACTTCATTTTGTGGCAGGGTCTGAGGGAAAGGCCGTGGATGCTGTCTGGGAGACCAGGGAGATGCCGAGTTAAGCTGGACTTTGTGCTCCCTAAGCATTAGCAGCGGTTAGCCCTTCCTGAGTCTTGCTCTGGGGGCACATAGGAGGGCAGGCTGGTGGCTCTGCGGAGTGCAGAGGATTATTTGGGCTCTGCTGCCCTCCCTGCCAGGGCTGCACAGCCGGTGCCGGTTGTCAGCATCTTCGGCAGGGGAGCTCCTCCGCAGCCCACGCTGTTCCGAGCGAGCCTGGGCAGAGCTGTCAGCAGGTAACAGCTTTCACTCGCTGTTCGTGCAGCCCCCCAGAGAGGCAGAGCCCGAGCAGCCCCGTATCGATGCCTGACAGCACCTTCCTGTTTGTACACCCGAGCAAGGAGACAACTTGTGAGACAACTGCACTTAGCCCCTGCCAAAGCCAAGCGCCGGAGAAGTCCCTGATGTATTTAGAGAAACACACTGTCTTGCTGTGTCTGCTTTGGAGAAACCTTGCTAATCCTTCCTGAAAAGCCCAAAGGGGGATCCAAAGCAGCTTTTCATTAGCCAGACAAGCCCTACAAGTTCCCCAGCAAAATACATACAAGGGAGGGATGCTGCCGCAGGCGGAGTGACGGGAGGGAGGGAAGGGGAGGGATGCGCTGGGCAGGGAGAGGGATGTGAGTTCCAGCACTGCATTGGGAAAGGACTGGGAGCTTTGGAAGAGGCTTGGAGGCTTTAGGAAGGACTGAGAGCTTTGCATTGCAGGGAGGGTTGAGAAAAAGCAGGGTTCCTCCCTGGAATTGCACCATCTTTTGGGTATCCCCTGCGGCTGCGAACCTCGGCCGGAGGTACCTGCTCTTTTCCCACTGGAGGAAGGCTCATTCCAAGACTCCCTAATGATGGATAACCCTCACTTCTGCCTGCAGCCAGGGCTGCCTGGCGTGTTTCTCTATGCATGTGAAAACAAGCTATCCCTGACACAGCGCCTTTACAGCAGAATAACTCCATCCTTCCATTGGGCTGTGCCGTTTCTTGCTGAGCGAGTACAGCTCGTACAGGAACTGAGTGTAAACAAGCCCAGAATGTGTGGAAAGCACTTATTTAGACTTCCTGCTGCACTAGAGAAGGGATGGGAGTTCATTTCTCAGTGGGGCTGGCTGATCCAGCAGGGATGGGGGTCTATAGTCAGGACCTGGGATGAGTGCAGACTGCAAGGTCATTAACGCTGCTGTGCACATGTAAATATTCTGCTGCTGCTTTGCCTTGTCCCTGCTGAGCATCCATCCCTGAGCTGCTGTCTCTGCCTTTCCCTGTCTCTCCCAGCTGACAGAGCCCTGAGCTGCAGCGGGTTAGATCCCACCCGGGATCAGCCTAATACGTGGTGCTAACAGGTTGTCAGCTCTGGGGCTGTAAGAGGATGCATTTCCCAGGCTGTGGGAGCTAAATCCGGGTGGACGTGACTTGCATGTCCACAATTCCCCTCTTGAGTTGCAAGACTTGCAGGAGCTGAGAGTGCTCTGGTGATATCTGCAGGCATGGCAGAAAATCGTTTTCGGTGGCGGAAAGTGACTTTGCTCTATGGATAAAATCTTGTGAAATTACTCTGGGCTAAGAACAATTTGTTTCAGTCTCCATCTCCAGAGATAGTGATGTTGGAAATGTCCAGATTTGCCAGACCTTCTGTCTGTGCACCCATTTTGAATGCTGGGTTTGGGTATTTTTTTTGTTGTTTTGCATGGGCGTGCCTGTGGCCTTGGGAACAGGAGTTCCACGAAAGCAGATAAAGGACTTCAAATAATAAGCACCTGCTAAGGTGTCAGGAGAATACCTGGGTAAAATCAAACCCCTGCCCTAGAGCTGGGTGCATAAATGTCTGCATGAGAGCATATAGATGTATAGGTGTCGTTTTGGTGACACGGGGCAAGTGTTCAGGCCTGCCCTTCATATGCAGAGGGGCTCGCTGAGAGTCCCCACTGACACAGGCAGGGGAACTCAGGAGCAATATTAATTCAGATTCCTCTCCTTCCCATTCCAGGCCTGTTGTTATGGTGCTGTTGGTGTCTAATAAAAGACCTTTCAGTGCTGGGGGAAATCAAATAATCCTACGCAAATGTGAAGGCTTTTGGATGGTGACTGTCCTGATGAACTTGGTGATTCAGCTCTGGCTCTCTGTGTCCCCTTTCTTCCTCTTAAGGTGCTTTTTGCCAGCCTGTGGATTGATGGATTGATGCCTGTGCCTTTGTTATCGGGAGCTTGTCATTAAGGGTTTGTGCATTGCTTAGAATTGAGACTAACCTGGGCTTTTCTGGCTGGGGGATATTTTGGAAAAGATTTATTAATTTTTATGAGATGGACTTAAGTAGTAGATAGTGAAGGCTTTGGGATGGTAAAAGAGTATTTATCCTGAAAAATAGGAAAATATTATGAACCTTGACATCTCTTTCACTCCAGAGGCAGCCTGTGAACTCTTAGAGCTGGAAAATTACTTGGAGAATGTGCCACAGGGCAGAGTTTTCTATACTCTGTCGTGCCTCCTTCTGTCTTACACCTTCTCCTGGCTTGACAGGGCAGAAAAGACTGTGAAGGAGAGCAAAATGAATTTTCTGGGCTAAGGGAGTTCCAGGTCTCCTTCCTCCCTTCCCACCAGCCCTGCTCACATCAGTGTCCCTGGCCCGGGCAGTGGGGATGCTCTGGCAGCTCTGGGCACTGGGATACTGGTCCAGTCAGGGGTACCTGATGGCTCCCAGTATCAGACACTGGGCAGAGAGGTGCCCATGACCTGGGATGATCTCTTGCCTGGGAAGGGTTTTGTCTGCACATCTCAGACAGTGATTGACTTGTGTGCCAAAGCAGAGGGGTTCAGAGCCCCGCTGCGTTTTGATCTCCCCCGATGTAACAAGGAGCTTCCTCGTGGGTCTCCTCCACCTCTGATTTCTGTGAAGCCTCATTTCAGCTCCTCCATCATCGCAGAGCTCAAACCAGCCCTGTCAGAGGCGAGGGGGATAAAAAGCCACAGACCTCTCTTGTTAGAGACATGCTTCCCTGGCTTTCCTGCAGGCTCAGGGACTGCATTACCAACACTCTCCAAGAAGGAAATACACTTTGTACAAACCATTTAACCTCTCTGTGCCTCTGTTTACCCTTTTAAAAACGTGTAATACCCACAGAGATGCCACGAGGATCAATTACTGTTTCTGTATTCTGAGATCCCTGGATAAAAGGGTAGAGAATTATCCTTGCCAGTCTGCCTCAAATATTGTTTTCATTAAGATTAACACTCTTCAGTAAACAGAACCGTTAAAGCTGTATTAGGTGTTTAATAAGTAATATGGGGTTGTTATCCATCACTGTGTCTGTTTGGAGGGAACTGCTGGGGAATGCACAGTAGCAGGGCTCTGGAAGTGAAGCATCCTGCTCTAATTGCTCGTTTGATTACCAGCATTTAGGGTTACGTGAGGATGATTGGGTGGACCTCATCAAAATTCCTCATCTCAAGGGCATGGAAGCAACAGGAGACACAGGAATGGCATCAGCAAGTCTGGGGATTGCTGAGACCAAGATACAGAAACTCAACTCTGAAATTTGAGGACAGAAAGCTCAGGGCAGATAGGGAGTGAGGGGATGGGCAGAGGGCTGAAAATCCTGCTAAATCTTGGCAAATCTAAAAAAAAGTTAAATAAATTAATTAGGTGGTGTGGTTTCCCACTGCCTACAGGCAGTACCTCTGCATCCTTGGCATGTGTTCATGAATCCAGGGCTGCTTTACGTGGAGCACTTGGGCTCCACCAGAAATGGGGAGTCTGGCCGAGCTGCACTCCCACTCCCCATCCCTGAACTCTGTGGGGATGGCAGAGCTCACAAAAGGAAGATTTCCCAACCTGGTGCATCAACTACTCTTTAAATTCTTCTTTTTAGCTGTTTCTCATGCTCCCAGGCCCCTCCAGGCAGGGACCTCTCAATCTCCTCCTCCCTTTTGGTCACTATCCTTGCAGCCCCAACCATGAGAGAAGGTCTCTGTCTCTCCCTATATTTTTGGCTTTTTTTTTTTTTGCCCAGACTTGGCTGGCAGGAGATACAGAGCTGAAGTAAAACAGAGTTTTAAAAGCCAACAGCCAGAACTGGATCCTCAGCTGGGTCAAGTGCTGTGCTGATTTACACTGGCTGAGGTTCTGGCCCATAATCTTTTGTGCTCTATCATAAATATTACCTTGATTTAAAATGAACAGATCTGTCTCAGACTTGGCTGAGCCCTCAGTGTAAATAATGCAACCTTTGGAAGTCCACTTCCATGCTGTCCTTGCTGCCTGTGAGGACATAACTCTGTCTTAATGGTTTGGTCACAGGAGGGATTTTCCTCGCCTGCAATTTTGCTCAAATTTGGGGGAATTTCTTTCCAGTGGGCTGGACTGGGAGGCCAGCAGACCCATGGAGCATCCAGCTTAGGATGCTGACTTACTCCCTCGCCTCTGGAAAAGGCAGTGCTGGAGCTTCATGGTCAGTTGTGCCTGGGGCACGTTCAGAGTTGTTGATGGCAGATGTTGGGTGCTGATTTTGTCATGTACAAGCCTGGACGTGATAGGGACATCACAGCTGTGACTCCCTGTGTTGCCTTTCCCTGATTTTAAAATTAAAACCAAAACATGGTTAATGGGGAAAGGGTTTTTACTTCAGTATTTATTTCAGGATCTTTGGGTGCAGCACTTGGTCCAGGTGGAATGCCTTGAAAATGCATGCACACCTCACACTGAAATACACACAGTTATAGGTTTTGAAAAATTAACATATTTATCAAAGATTTTCTAATGAGAGGCTGGAATGAACTTTCTGTTTTGAGGAACTTTCCTCCTGGATGGGCTTATTTTAGTTTACAAAAATGTGTTCTGGAGAGGCCCTTGGTGTCTGGGGCTCCCAGGATGTTTGCTCTCCTGGTTTAACGGTGCCGTGGGGCTGAGCTGAGTTCTCAGCCTTGGGAAGTTAAAAGTGTGTGAGCTAAAAGCACTGAGAATACATCAAACTATAAAAGAGTATGCAAGAGGGGTATAAAAGAAAAAGCAAAAAATCATTCTGGCATCACCAGAATGCACGGAGTTATCCGCCTTGGAAAGTTTTAGCCAAGACTGGCATGTGAGTGATACATACTAAAACCAGTTGGGTTTGTGAGGAATTACCTTAGTCTGAAAGCACGCCCTGACCCAGTTTGGGTGCAGCAGGCCTGTCTGTAGCTTGAATAGTGGATGGCATTCCCAATCCGTTCAGAGCCATCGCTGCTGCGCTCCAAGGCAGGCGTGAAATGACAGTGCCTGTAAGCCTTTGGCTTCGCGTCTCTTCCCCGGGGAGGTGCGCTCTGAGCGATCAGTGCCTCAGAGTGCCGCTCCCTGCTAAGTCCCGAGGAAATCCCATTCTGCCCACCGGCCAGAAAAGGAGTCTGCAGGATTTCTACCAGCCTGGAAATAATGGGAGAGTAACACCAATTAAGAGGACAGGCTGAGCCCGTCTCCCGCTGCTCCGCGGAGGAGATCAAGGCGGGTTTGTCGCCGTTTGAAGAGTGGCCTTTGAGGAAATTGTCAGTGAAGATGTTCTGAAACTGCTCCAAACGTTGTAAGTTGCTGCTGCTCGGATGCAGCAGCGGGAGAGTGGAGTCTCCTCTGGAGAGGAGCCGGCGGGGAGCCTGAGGAGGGGCAGCAGAGCTGGATCCCTGTGGGAAGTCACTGGGAGTCGACTCCCAGGATGATGTGCCAGGATGAGAGTGTTAGAGCTGGTGAGAGCAGAGGTGAAGAGCGAAGAGGTTGAAGCAGGAGTTTGTTTGACTGGAGCAGTGAGAGCAAAGCTGTTCTTTGCCTTGAGCTGGGAGTGAAAAGAGCAGCATTTTCTCCTAGGATTGTCTCCTTCCTTATAATCCTCATCTCCTGGAGCTGGGTGGAGGATGGGGAAGGACAATGGGATGGTACAGGTGCTCAGACAGATTTGGCCCAGGCTGGTAGTCCAGTACAGAGCCAGAATCTATCTGGAGCATTACATGGTGAAAACTCTCTGGGAAGAGAGGAGAGATGTAGGAACATTTCCATCACATCCTCTTCAGTGCAGGTCCCTGAGCAGGTTTTGGATTTTGGGCTGACAGCAGCCTGGCACAGTGTCCTTAGCTGGGCTTCTCCAGCACTGTGTTGAGGGATGAAGCGTGAGAGTGAATCCCCAGGGTTTTGTCTGGGACACAGAGTCCCAGCAGGCACAGCTGTCCCTGGGCCACCAAGCCATCTTCCCACATTCTCCATCCCACAAGCCGTGAGCTTCCAGCAAGGAGTTGCTTGGGCAGAGTGTCAAGCCACAGCCCCTGTGGTTTGCAGCCTTCTGGCTTGGACAGGGCTGCCCAGAGCTCCTCGGGTTCAGCAGATTTTTAACAGTCTGTTTTCTGCTGCTGCAGTGCCAGAGCAGCCTGATCTTCCAGTGCTCCAGCAAACTCCTGCCAGCCCTGGGGAGCGAAGAGCCCGAGTTCTCCTGGTGCCTTAAATGGCTCCCTAGAAACAGAGAGCAGACAGGAAGAAAGGAATCAAGGAGGGATTGATTGGAAAGGCCTTCAGAGATACACTCTGGGCTCCAGAGGCTCCTGCCTCAGTGCATCCCAACATGGACAAGGACAGCTCCCGAGTTCTTCCCACTTGGATCTCAGCATCAATTCCCCAAGCAGAAGCCAGGCAAGGATGGAATTTGCCCAAGCTTGCCCCCCTCTTGCCAAGATTGTGGTTTGCAGTTGTTGGGCCTAGGAGGGTCTGGGTGTCCTTGGAGAGCTGGAGAGGCTTTGTTGTGTGTGTGTGAGCATGAGAGAACAGCACTGAACGAGCTCCAGGGAACTGCAGAGTGACACTGGGCAGGGCAGGGCTGGGAACATAGGAAAGTTAAAACCTAAGGCATCACTCCAACCCAGGATCTGGCACCAGTCACCACCAGGATTTGGCTGCTCTGAACAAAGCCATGCATCTCACAGGCAGCTTTATCTGAGTTCCCTTTCACACAAACCAGGCTGCACCAGGTTAGCTATAGAATTCCCCATGTCAATTCCTGGCCCTGGGATCTGGCAGAGAGAATGCTCATGGAGGGCAAGAGCAATGGCCATTGCTTGCAGTCCCTGTGCATCAGTGTCTGGTGTCTCTGCACCTCTGACCCAGTGATTTATTTAAACCCTTCTTACGGAGGAGGCCAAGCCCAAAATACGGCTCCAGCCCTCTGCAGGACTGAATTAAACATGTGCCATCGCTTCTTGCAGGCTCTTGCTAATTTTTGTGCAGGGAGGGAGGAGGGAGAGCTCAAACAGATGGCCCAAGCATCACTCTCTCTGTCTCCTACCTCCTTCTTAAATAAATGAGTGGTTCACAGGGAAGTTTGGAGGGTGTAATGCGCTTTCAGGGAGGACACTTTCCAGGCACAGCTGAGGATGAGGCTGCTGGGGTCAGTGTGGATGTTGCTCTTACACCCTCTTGTCTTGAGACACCAGTTAATTTATGCAGCACTTGATCAGACTCTCATTACTGGAGATTCACCAGGGACAGATAGCATAGGTATTATTTTATTTCCTTGCTCCATGTTCATTTAGTTCGGTAATTTCTTTCCCCCAGGAAAGTGTGGCTCAGATGAAGCATGTGGATTTTCAATAAGGTCCATCTTTATTTTAAGGTGGCAACAGGCATCTGGTTTTCCTGTGAAAAACAACCCCATCATCTCCCATTTTAAAGGACAGGGTGTTTTTGTATAGTGATGCCGGATTCTGTTGGTGACAGCAATACATGGGAAAAGACCAGGATCAGAGGGAGTGTCTGCCATGCTGGGAAGGTGTTAGGAAGTGTTCTCCATCAAGCAGGTCCATGACCAAAGAACGTTGGTGGTCCTGCCCTGGGCTGGCAGATGGGTGTAACCACCATATCCAGGGGATTTGGCAGAGGACAGGAGGTCAGGCGTGGTGGAGTCCCATGGAGATCTCTTCGGATGGGGCCTGGCTGTGTCCCCTCCTGGCCACCCCTCCTGCCTGGAGCCTGCTGGGTTGTCCAGCCTGGGACTGCAGGGAGAGCAGAGGCGAGGCAGGGAGGGACAGCAGCCGCCAGTGGAAGAGAAAATGCTGACATAAATTAATCAAACGAGGCATCTCACAAGATTGAATTAGATCCTGATTTATGACTGCGGTGCTGCTGCTTCTGCAGTTCTGATGCTCCATGCTTATTCTTCACCCCCTGATTTATGGGGAGGCTCTGGCCGGGAAGGGGCCCCTGTGGAAGGGATGGATGGATGGATGGATGGATGGATGGATAGATGGATGGATGGATGGATGGATGGATGGATGGATGGTGTTACCAGCTGGGATAATACCAGCCATCACCTCCAGCTGCTCTTCAGGACTTCACCTATTCAACTGCTGTATCAGCCCATTTTTGAGGTGTTTTGGATGCATCATGTAGCTGTTGAAAGGATGATGCCTGGAACAGGAGGGAGCCTTTGATCCTGCATCTTGTTCATCCTGCACCTCCTCAGCACACCAAGAAAACCCCTACCTGCATCTTCCTGTGACCTGAAAGGTTTCCAACCCCTTCAGGTTGGCTTGCCTTGTTGAGTGAGGCTGGTTAATCTTCTGAGAGATGTTTCTACTGCCTGGGATGCCAATCCCTTCATTTCTGTTCCACTCGGAGAGCTCCTGAAGCTCCTGGCTCCCTTGTTGAGCCTGTTGAGGGGAGCCTGATTTGTCTGGTTGTGTCCAATACTTCCCACACTGCACAATGAATGAGAATGAAGTGGCTGAGCACGAGCGACTCCTCAGCCTTTGCAGAGGAACCAGGGTAGCTTTGAGGGAAGCTGGTGCCAAGGTGGCTTCAGAGAGACTTGTGGGGGACCTCACCCCCCAGGTGGAGGGAGCAAGAGAAGATAAAGGGAATAGGTGATAACAGAGTGCTGTGACAACGAACAGCTCTGAGCAGAAAGTCGGGGTGAGATCCCTGATGAGCAGGGAAGGGAAATCCCATGGACAGCATGGAAAGTAGCAATGTGTAGGTTGTGTGGGATGAGTTAGAGGAGGAGTCTGAGGAGGGATGCAGAGGGTCTGTAAGGCAGGTGAGGACAGGGATTTGGAGAGGAATCAATACAGTCCTCCCTTCCTTAGGGCTGTCTTTTATTGCCTACCGCCCATACAGGATTCATTTGGCATAGTCCATGTAGAGAAAGCATTTCCAAAGAGCCAAGCCCTTCCCTGGCCGTGGGTGTGTCCCTCTCTGTGATAACTGGGCTGGGGAACCGGAGGACTTGGCTTGAGCAGGAGGGCAATAGCCCCCAGCCTTGTTTGCAGTGATGTTCCCTGGGCACCCGGCATCAGAGATGAGGAATAGAAACAGATCTTCTGTCTTCCTGCAGCGTATTGATTTTTTGCTCCCTGCTCTGGCCTTTTGCTCATCCATTTCAGCAGCTGGCGGTGAAATGAAATATAAGGTTTGAAAAACTAAAAATACAAAATGTGACAGCTTCATTGCTCCAAGTGATGGTATTTCGAGGGGACTCGTGACCTGAAAAAATGGAGGCGATGCCGTCCCAGCCTCCCTCCACTCACCTGGTGAGGAAGAGAGCAGTGGAAAGGAAGGATTTGGGGCTTGGGTCTGGAGTTGTGTCACTGCCCTGCTTGGGAGCAGCCCTGCCCCATCTGCAGAGACACCTCGGGTTTGCCATGGAGGGTTGGGAATGGGAAGGGATGTCTGCGATCCCAGGACATGGAATGTGCCATTTTTTGTCCCTGCCACACATTCACACGGGACGCATGACCCTGCTGTACCTGTGTCCCCTCCTGAGCAGCGAGGCTGGCTGTGGGACCCTGTGGCGATGGGAGCAGGGATAAAGCTGGGAGCAGGGATAAACCTAACAGCCAGTCGCTGTCGGCACCCGGAGCGTGTTTTAGGGCTATTTACAGGCTTTTGAGTGGTTACTAATTAGCGAGTGCCGCAGCTCACTGCGACACGGCAGCCGCCTTCGTCGGAGAGTGCCCAGCAGGGTTTAAATTACTTGTCATTTGCCTTGTTTTGCTTGGCCATTTGAATGCTTGACTCTCTCCTAATTGGCATCGTAACCGCTGGGGTGACACGCTCAGAGGCTCTTGATTGGATTCCTTATTTTTTTTTGGAGGGGGGGGATGCCTGGCAGATGCTGCAGAAATTAAGCAACAGGATTTAATTCCTCTGTGTTGCTGGAGAGACACGCGATGCAGAAGGGAGAAATCCCTTGGGTTTGCCACGTTAGGGTGAACTCAGCCTGGGATTTGGATGGTGCAGAGGTAAAGTTTAAGCAAGGGGAGATCACCCTTTCCCCTCTCCCTCGGTGCTGTGGGGTCCTGGGCTTTCGGAAGGTTTTGCAAAGGGGGAGGGCCAGAGGTGCAGTTTGCACCCTTGGGTTGTACCAGCAGAGATGGATGATTCTGGAAGGTGCTCCAGGGCGGTGGATGGGTTCATCTGTGTGTACCCACAGGGAATTGCACAGCCCAAAACCCAGGGCAAGCATAAAAACTGTCCCAGTACCATCGTGAGCAGCACAAGGGCTGTGGGGTTGGAACTACGGAATCCCAGAATGGTTTGGGTTGGAAGGGGCCTTAAAGACCATCTCATTCCAATCCCTCGGCCATGATCTTTAAGGTCCCTTCCAACCCTTCCAACAGTGGCTCTGTGACTGTAGGGGATGTCTGGGTGAGCCCCTGGTGTGCATCTCCTACCTCTGGCTTTGCTGTGAGCTCACAGCCCCCAGGGGTTTAGGATCTCTGTGCTCCTGGGCAGTTTCTGCGCCCACTGCAGAGCCCAGCTCGGCGGTGCGCTGTTGTGGTTATTAAATCCGATGGCGATGAATGGGACATGACACCTGTGTATATGATTCAAATCGAGTCATCCCATTACACGGTGTAAATCAATAAACAAAATGTAGCCGCTGACAGCATTTACAGTTCCCCCTATTACTGCCAACCAGCCCATTTTCTGTGCATGAAAGAGGCATTTACACCCCATTTAACTGTGCTTTGATGCGGGATCCTGTTCCCGGGAAGAGGGGAGGCTTTGACAGGTGGCATTAGGAGAAGGGGAGATCTACAGCGCTCATTTGCAGAGACCTGAGCCGAGGGTTGTGAAACACATCTTCGCCTGTTTGTGCTGTCCATCACCCTAATTGACGATGTGCAGGGTTGGCACACAGAGCTCGGACAGGGGAGAGGTGATGGTGGTGGTGTTGGAATACAGCTGTGCTGGTCTTTCCCGACGGATTGTGGCCACAGGAGAGAGGGAATGTTGTTTTCCCTTCTGTCCTATCTGGGGAATGGTCTTTCTGTCAAGCTGAGTGTCAGGGAGAGAGAGGACGAGGGAGAAGTGGGCTGGGACACGCTCCGAGGGACATCGCTCTCGGAACACCTCAACTGTCCAACTTGATTTTATTTAATGGGCTTTGCAATCTGGTGATTAATCTGGTAATCAGAGCAAATGTTACAGTCACGGCTGGCAATAAAAATATAACCTAAAGTAGATAAAAACTCTCTTTTTCTTCTCTGTTCCTTTTTTTTCCCTGCTGAGAAATTGTCAGATGACATCTCTCCCCTTTATGAGAGGCGGCAGGAGGGAGAGGGAGATGCATGTGATGGGAAAACCTGATCCCTGCTGCATCTCTGCAGGGCTCAGAAGTCTTCCAGCTCCTCGCTGGTGCAGAGGGGTTGAGCAGATTCCCCCCCAGCTGAATTTAGGCAAAGCGATTTTTGGGGGAGGCATGAGCAGGGATCAGACGGGCTGCCCTTGGATCTGCAAATTGATAGTTCTGTCTCGTCTCCTGGAACTCCACCAAATCGCTGGATTACTCCAAAAAGCACAAGAAAAGCCTGTCTTTCCCTCTGCCTGCCTTTCTTGTTGCTTGATTCTGTTGGTGTTTTGCCACTGCAATTGGCTACGTGGATGAAAAGGGCAGGTTTGTGACCAAGAGGCAGAGACGTGGTTAGAAAACAGCAAAAGGGAGGAGGGATTTTACGAAATGTACTGCTTGAACATCCTTTTCAGCGTAGAGACATAAATCCAGGAACGTTCTTCACATGCCTCATCACATTTTCCTGCAGATTTCCACCAAAAATGTCCCTTAAGCCCCAAAACGCATCTTGGCAGGAGACAGCGCTGGTGTTGATTCTGGAGGAACAGTATTCCCATATGCTTTGCTTAGTCCAGATCTGCTTCCAGTAAATATCCTCAGCATCCAGGACTGAAGTTCGATTCTCTGCCAGTCATCCTCATCTAAGACTTGCATTTATTTATCCTTTATCATTCCCTTGGCCAATGTCCGGGGTGGCTTCAGTCCTTTCTTTCCCCAGCTCCTTGAGCTTTTATCATAACTCCCCATGGGAATGGGGAGGCAAGGAGCCTGTGCTGAGGGATGCAGGGGATGGGGATGGTGTTTCCAGACTGACTCGGCGCCAGACCTGCAGGCTGGAGCCTGTGGAGATGACAGGGAGAGCGCTGGCAGATAGGGAACAGCGCTGGAGCTCCTGGGAGAATGGGAAAGGGAATGTTTCAGTGCAACTTCTCATTAGAAAAGGTTAAATATATCAACCCAGAGTGTTTCTTCTTATTAAAAGGGTTGGGTTTGATGCTTGCTTTCTAATTAGGAACAAGTCAAGAAAGATTTTGAAACCTTTTGTGTGGCTCTGTTTGAGCTGTTTCCCCATGGACTCGGGAGCAGTTGGCGTTTGTGTGGAAGGGCCCTGGGGCTCTGGGTGGGAGAGGTGCCATGTCCTGTCCTGTGTCAGACAGGAAAAAATAGCCTCAGACTTGATGGGTTTCAAGCCAAAAAAGCTTCATGTGGGCCAGACAGCACCTCCAGACTCATTAAAGCTCTGGGAAGGTGACCTGGCTCTCCTCAGCCCGCAGGGAGGGGAGCTGCAGGTGTGTTTACCTGCAGGCACGGGGAGTTTTGCACCCTCTGGCACTGAGCTGCATCATTAGTGTTGCCTGATTTCCCTTTGCCACCTTGGGAAAGCTGGATTTTAATGCCTCGGTGTCCTGTGTGCCCTCCTGTGCCCTTCCCCAGGCTGCTGAGCACTGTCTTTTAACTTTGAAGGAATTGTCACCCTTCTTATGCATCTTCCCCATCTTTCCTTGGCTGTCTGTCACCTTTTGCTGCCAAATTTTCTGGACTGTGAAATGAAGCTTTTATTATCTTCCGAGAAGGGGGGGGGGGGCAGAAATTAAATTAGTGAAATTAAAAAGATGATGATGATGACGACTGTAACCTGACTTCAACCCTTTTCATTCCGCCTCACATAGCGAGGCAGCCAGCTCTGTTCTGGGGCTTCTGCTTGGATTGCTGGAAAGAACCGAACTTTTACTTTCAAATTAACCTGTCAAATCATATATTTATAAGGGAATTGAAGGCAGGAGAATGAGGGTCCCGGATATTCCCACGCATCAATTAAGGGGAAAATTAATTACAATTTACTGGCATTACCACATTAGAGCTCCCTTGATTAGTGCACAACTTGCTCTGTGCTCTGGAAAAAGTTAAATTAAGGAGTTTGGAGGGAGTGGGTCCCGGGCTGGTTCTGTGGGCAGAACGTCCAAGAGCAAAGTCTTGGATTGGGTATCTCCTCAGAAGAGCTGTTCTGGGATGTGAGTGCACTGGACACTCCCGGAATTGTTGGTTTGACCTTGACAGAGCCCTTGGTTTGGGGCTGGGTGATCTCCAGGTAAAAGGTGATTCTTCTTGTCCTTGTCAGCACATCTCACCCCATCCTGGTGCTGCATCCTTGGGCCAATGAGATCCCTGCATGATCCCATTGCCAGGGAGTCCCAGAGAGTGCATCAGATCCTCCGTGTGTTTATTCTAGGGCTTACTGAATATTTCATGTGCCTAAATTAGCGCTGGAAGGAGCCCCTGGTCTGTGGTTCCCTGGTGTCCCTTGAGCAGTTCCTAAATGGAGAGACCTGGAGAAATGGGGCCTGGGGGAATGGCTCCAAAGCTGCTTTTCCACAGGAAATCCAATCTCGTTCCCGCTCCCAACAGCAGGGCCATTAACAATTTGCTGCCGCAAGAAAAGTTTGTGGCACGGGCAGAAGCCACAGGGTGAGGCGAGGCACAGCCAGGGCCCAGCCACGGGAATTCCATCCAATCCCACTTCATTCTGCCCCCGAGGGCAGCTCTGTGCCCTGGGGGCTGCAGCTGTGCAGGGGGAAGGTCAGAGAAGGCTTTGGCGGGGTCTGAGGAGGAGGGGAGGCAGATTGTGTGCTGCAGGGAGAGGGAGGGATTTCATGGAACTTTGAGGAGTTTGGGAACAGATGAAGCTGGCACGCGGCCACCTCCCAAAGCCTGTTGTGGGTTGTGGTTTTTTTAATATTCCTGGCATTGTGCACCAGCAGAGATGGAGTTCATAGGCTCGGAAAGCCCAGATTCGGAGGTCAGAGCTCACAGCAGTGACGTGTTAAATCTGGAGTGGGAATGGAATTGTGTTGCTGGAAATCACCCTAGGACAGATTTAGCATCCCTGGGAGCAGGGAGCAGTGTGCCTGCAGGGCTTTGTCCTGTGTGGCAGGACAGCTGGGACAGGGACAGGGACATTTGATATTTGCCCTGGGAAGGTGAGATTGGGCTCTTGGAGAATGGTCCAGCTCCTGGTGATGCCTTAGGTTTGAACTTTTCTATGTTCCCAGCCCTGCCCTGCCCAGTGTCACTCTGCAGTTCCCTGGAGCTCGTTCAGTGCTGTTCTCTCATGCTCACACACACACAACAAAGCCTCTCCAGCTCTCCAAGGACACCCAGACCCTCCTGGGCCCAACAACTGCAAACCACAATCTTGGCGACAGGGGGGCAAGCTTGGGCAAATTCCATCCTTGCCTGGCTTCTGCTTGGGGAATTGATGCTGAGATCCAAGTGGGAAGAACTCGGGAGCTGTCCTTGTCCATGTTGGGATGCACTGAGGCAGGAGCCTCTGGAGCCCAGAGTGTACCTCTGAAGGCCTTTCCAATCAATCCCTCCTTGATTCCTTTATTCCTGTCTGCTCTCTGTTTCTAGGGAGCCATTTAAGGCATCAGTGGGACCAGTCCCAGACTCCTCATTTGTCAATCCCTTGCAGAACAAGGCTGGTTTGTGGCCAGGGTGTGCCACCCCTTATCAAGGACACTGCAGCTGTGGCACGAGGTGCCAGGGATGGCGTGGCAGGGAGAGCAGGATCCAGCCCTGGAGCTGCTGCTCTGCAGGGGCCACACAGGCTGGGCAGCCTCAGGATGGATACACTGGTGGAGGGTGCTGTGCCCTCCCCGTGGGCTGTCTCAGCCAAACCAGGTGTTTCTGGGGTTGTCCCCTCCGTGGCTCTGTCCCCACATCCCCTTTGGTGACCGGCACTTGCTGCTGCCAGTGAAACCAGCCCTGAGCCTGCCTGAGCTGCCAGGAGAGCTGTCGGCAGCAGCTCCAGGTGGATTTATGCCAGGGAAGGATCCAGCCCTCCTCAGGAGCTGAGGGTGGGAGAGACACTGGGGTTAGGGACCCCGAAAGCACAAACATCCCTGTGACAAGCTGTTTGAAGCTGAGCTGATCAGAGAAGGTGACAGCCCCTGCCACATCTGGGAACAGTTTCTGTGTCCTCCTTGCTGACAGGAGGAGTTTGATTCCTTTAATATTTGATGTGTTCTGTCTCTTGCAATGTTTGTTTTTGGCGTTGTGGGTTTTGACTTGTTTTATTTTTTGTTTTGTTTTTATTTTTTCAAACTCCGCTGCTCCTCAGAACCAGCTGCCCATTTGCCATGGGGATGGGAGCTCTGCAGGGTCCAGGGGATGGGCAGGCAGTGTGACAGCAAATGTGACACTTGGGGGCCTGGAAACTCTGCCTGACCTGTGAGATTCCCACTGCTCCTCCCCATCCACCTTTCCAGCTGGCATTAGGGGGGTTGTGTTCTTCCCATGTGCAAGAAGCAGCAAAGGACTCTAAGGCAGCTTTTCATCCTCCTCCTGCTCCCCATGTCACTCTGCTTGGAGCTGGGGGTGGCAGGAGGAAGGTGACCTCCTGGCAAACTCTTGGACTATCTTGCCTCAGACCCCTTCTTCCCACCCTGGTCCCATGCTTGGTCCCATTCCTGCTGCAGATGGGCAAAGCTCCCACCTGGAGAGAACATTTCCTGCAGCTGGGATAACTTCTGCTCTCCCGATGGCTTTCTTTCCTCTCCTGGCACATCCCTGCAGAGGAAAACCTTCACGTCTTGAAATGCTGAGCTGAGGGTCTGGGAGGAGAGGGCAAGGAAGTGTGTGCTGAAGTCACCTGGGGGGATTTTGGGAGTCTCTGTCAGAGAAACAATCGTGGAGAGTCTGGAGAAGCTCTGCAGGCAGCAGGACAGAGGGGCTGTGAGTTTTGGATGGGCTCCTCGAGCAGGACTGAGCTGGGGAATGTGTTCCCCTCCAACAGGGAGCTTTGCTTGGTGACATGCTGCCCACATTCCCGGTGGGAAGGCAGGGGCCAGACCCCAGAGAGGATGAGCAGAGGCTGTCCCGGGCTCGGCGCTGGCAGGGCGAGCTCCCTGCCACGCAAATGCTCCCCCGCTGACATAAACGTAAGTGGGCGCCACAATTACTGCAGGCTCTGACATCTGAAAGGAGCAGAGCCACCCTTGCTGTAATTCACTGCCACTCTGATTGCAGGGCAGAGCAGGGAGAAGTCAAATTACCCAATAGAGCAAAAAGAGGAAGGGAGAAAGCCATGCTGTGCTGATGGAGGTCGGGGTGCTGCCGGGCAGGACGGGAGGCAGAGCTGCTCTTCTGCCCTTGCCATGCCCAGGCAGTGTTGTCCAAGCTCTGGTTTGAAGGTCTTGCCTTGGGCATGGTGGGATGGGGAGGTTCATCTCTGCGGGATTTGGAGGTGTGGGTGCTGCGTGAACCAGGCCAGAGCAGAGCGAATCCAGGACATTCGCTCACGGGCACTTGCTTGGGCAAATTTCTTCTAAGTGGTTTGTGGAGGAGTGGGGCTGACATGGGAGTTAGCTGGGCTGGGTGGGGATTACTGCTGCTTGGCTCGGGGTCAGGCAGACAAATCCTGCTTTCTGGTCGCTTTCCCAAAGCCCAGCATGACGTGCCTGACAGCAGAGCTGTGGCTTGAGCCTCCTAAGCTGAGGAGCACGAATTTCCCCATTTCCCACTCCAAGTGTTGGCCTTCTCTGCCCGAGGGTGCTGGACAACTTAACTCTAGCTCCAACTTGCTATCAGTGCTTTTGAGACTCTCTGCCTGCATTTCCATGGGGATTTTGCTCCTGCCCAGCAGCTGGGAGGAGGAGGAAAGCACTGCCACACATTTGACTGCTCCTTTGCAGCCACTGCATCTCCCCAAATCCCCCCTGAGTGCGTGGGGAGGGACCCTGGGTAGGCATTGCTCCTCTCCTGCTCTTCCCTCCCTCCTCCTTTTCCTCCTTTCAAGGTGCATTTCTACATCTGTCGGATGCAGCAGCATGCCAGCTCGGTTAATTACAGTCTGCTTACCTGAATTCCCCTGTGGAATTCCAGCTGGATAATGGTATCCTTCACTGGTGAGCGTTAAAGCATCACGGGCAGCCAGATCCCTCTGCCTTTGGGTGTAAATGTGGGATTGTGATGCTCAGAGCTCCCCCAGGGCAGTGGTGGTGGTTATCCCTAGAGGCCTGTGAGCTGGTGCCTTGCCTGATCACTCTGGGATGGGGCTGGCATCTGTCTGTCCAGGAGAGCAGCCAGCAGGGATGGAGAGAAATATGGTCCATGGGAACAGAGCTGGAAGCCACGAGGCTGGAAGGAGGTGGATGAAAGCTCTTTGAGCTGTTCTAATGCTTAAGTGGACAAGATAATGGGGTACATTTTTTTCCTTATTGGCCCAGCAGATAAGTCGTTAATGCAGGCGATTTCCAGCGGAGCCTGTGATTTGCATGGATACAAAAGAGTGAGATTTTCATTATTTGGTGGGGCGCTGCTTGATCAAGGGCTGCAGAGAGGAACTCGGGGCTGATTTGGTGCACTATTTATGGCCCTTTCATTAGCAGCTGGCCAGGAGCTTCGTCCTGCCTCAGCTCTGTGTGTCTCCAGCGTATCCTTAGCACAAGAGAAGCATTTCATCTGAGTCTTGTTGGATGATAAAGTTATCAGCACTCAGTTACCTTGCTGCAGTTGTGGGGCCTGGATCAGATGGTTTTGGAGGCAATGAATGTGATTTTTGTTAACAAAAGTGCTCATCTACCACAAAATGATGAGAAGCAAGGCTGATGTCCCGAGAAGAGCAAGCTTAGGAGGTGCTGGGCATGGGAGGTCCTCTCCATCCTCTGCTCCATGTCTGGTTCATTCCAGGCCGGCCAGGCAGAGGAAGGATGCCCTGAACCCCAAAAAATCTATGGCTCATTCTGTGCTGACCTCCAGCTCAGTGATCCCCAGGGCAGCAGTGTGCTCCTGCAGACCCTGCTTGGCTCTTACTCTAAAGCAGCTTTTCTTTGCTCTGGTTGATTTTTCCAGACTCTCTCTCGGGAAAGTGATGTAATCACTTTCCTTATTGACACTCTCGGCAAAACCTTATGGAGAATACAGTCTGGGGCTGATGCTGCAGCTCAGGAGCTGGGCAGTCAGGTCACCGAACCCCCATTATTTGGGGTTGCAATTCCTGCCTCCTCACATGGGGGAGAGCAGTGTCCTGGGACCACTGCGGGGGTCCTTGGTAATGCAAATTACCCAGGAAGGGTTTCTCATGCTCTGGCATCTCAAGTCTATAAACAGCAGAGGCTTTGGTGAGCTTCTCTTAGGGGAATCAATCCTTTCCACCCCACTCACCAGAGCTTTGGGGTTCAGGGCTGCTGGCAAGAGGGAGGATTTGATATTCAAGGCACAGGGGCAGGAAAGCAAAGCCTGAAAGGTGTCAGTGCAATCTCACTGGCCTTTGTGCCTTTATTTATCTGAAATCCCACAGAGCTGTCCTTCACTGCAGCTGGATCAAAATTCATCTGATTGTGGTGTGGGTTTTTTCCTTAAAGCCCCAGTTCCTGCGACAGTGCAGGAATCTCTGTCTGCCTTCTCCTTGTAATGAGAAAGTTTGTCTGAGTATTTGGAGGTGAAGCAGAGCTTTCCTAGGGCAAGGAAGCTGGGCTTCCAGGCAGGGGTTTATTGCCCATAAGCAGCTGGCTTTCTCCTGTGCCACTGAGCTTGTCCGTGAGCTGCTCTGAGCCAAATCCAGCCCTGGTTATTGTGGAGAGTAATCATAGAGGTGTCTCATTTAAACTAGGAGTGAATCGGGGCCAAGAAATAACTGTCCAAAGTATCAGCCTCATCTTCTCCACCTCTGTCTCGTTACCCCATAATCTGCCTGGGAAAGCTTGAGGGAGTGCAGTAACTGCTCCTTCAACCCGCAGGAGCCAGGACCTGGTGTGCAAAGGGCGCAGGCTGGAGGCTGCCCAGGAGCCCCAACCTCCTTCTGGCCGCTTTGCCCTCGGCAGAGACCTAGATGGGCTCTGGAAAGGCTCGCAAGCTCTCGGCAGGTGAGGGAGCACACTGGGGTCTGGGCAGGGCAGAGCCAAGGAGGGAAGGAGGAGGGAGGGAGGGTCGTGCGACAGCTCTCGGGGCCGGCCGGCCCTTCGGCATATGGAGCCGTTGTGCTTGGGTGCTTCGTTTTAAAGAATTTTCAAAGAGCCCGTCCATCTGGGCCCCCTCGCTGCTGCCGGCGCGGCGGGGCGCCGAGCAGATGGTTTGCAAACAAAACAGCTTCGGCTCGGGCGGGGAAGGAGACCTGTCCAAAGCGGCTGGAGCTCGGCCCCAGCACCGCGAGCGCGGCTCCGGCCGGCAGCGCTTCCCCGCGCAGGTGTGTGGCCGTGGGCAGGCAGGCTCTGCCGATCTTGGGGATGTCGGTGCCCCCTGCAAACCACTTCGTGGCTGCCTTGTGAGGGCTTTGATCCCAAATCCTGCCCTGGAGAGGTGGCCGGGAGCTGCCCGGGAGTCCCCTCTGCCTCGCATGCCCGTCCTCGCCACGAACGCTCCGCACGCTCCTGAATGTGGGATCACTTTGCAGAGGTCGGTGCTGAGCAGTTTAGGGAAGGGCTGAGCTGCTGCTCGCATTACCTGAGCTTTCCTTGAAAATCCTTCAGCCACCCAGCCGCTAACCCTGAGATGTGACAAGCTCACAGCTCTTGCCAATAAAGCAGCGACTCGGTTTGAATAATATCTGACAATTACGTGCTGAGCCCCAGCATTATGCAATATTTATGCATGTGTCTGGACTGTAAAACAGTGATTATCTAAAAGGAGTAATTGTTTGCAGTCTTACACTGAATTTCTTTTCTTCTTTGGCCTTGGAGAGCCACACTGTTAATCAGCAGCGCACACGCCACTCGTTAAGCGTTAAGCGCATCCAGTAAAACCAGCCCCACCACTAGCCCAGGGGGCTCCGAGCAGTGTCTGTCTTGGTGCAGAGGCACGGGGCTCTGTGCGCGGAGCTTGGTTTGAGTGCCTCAGGCTGGTGGATTGCTCATGTTTGGGGAGCCAGGGGGGTGAAGAGGGTCCGGCACCCACCCTGCTGGCTGAGCTTGCAGTCGGGCTTTGATGTGCTGAAGAGAGAGGAGCGCGGGCAGACAGGCTGAGCCCAGGCACCCAGCGAGGCTTTCCACCCTCCCTTTCCCTCCCGGGCACCCAATCGCGCTCCCGTGCCCTTGGAGGGGGGCAGTGATTGAAATCTCTCTTTGTTCCTCGCTCTCTCTGCCACAGCAGCTGCCCTTTAGTTTTTTTCCCCCCTTCTCTTCTTTTTCCAAGTGTTGTTGGCTGTCAACCTGGGCCGAGGAGGGAGCCAAAGCTGAAGAGACAAATGCGGGCTGTCACATTGCAGGGGTTGGGAGGGACGGAGAGGGCAGCCTGGCCTCCTGCCCTGCGGCACACGGGAGCCCCCGGCACGCTGGGGCCACGGGGGTGATGCTGGTTTCTGCAGCAGAGGAGAAAAGCCTCTGTTTTGAGGAGAAAACAAGCTTTTCCCGTCCTTTTGGTGCTCTGCAGAGGTGGCAGCGGGGCAGCAATGTGTTTTCCAAGTCGCACTCCAGTGACAGCGTGCTCGCAGCGTTTGGCACGGGATGTATCCCAGTGTAATTCCTGCAGGAGGCTGGGATTCGAGGTGGAGAAATGCTCGGGGGACCAGGCAGTGGAGACAAACAATGTGCCTGGTCAGCAGAACAGGCAGTGGAGCTGGAGAGGCCAGGATTACTGCTGCCACAGCTTGTTAACATAAACTAATACAGGCGGCTGCGTTGGACGCAGGGAGATAGGAGGGAGAAAAATGGGAAGCGTGTGCAGGAATAAGGGCCCAGATAATGAACCTGGCAATGAGAATGCAAAGCAAAACAAAACAGGAAGAAATGCTGTTGTTGCAGAGTCTGGGCTCTATCTGCTCCAGCTTCTTGCTGCTTCTCAAAGACTTTATTCGTGGCTGGGCTGGTGCTTTCCACAGTGCTGGAGTCTCTGCTTCGCCCCCAGAGCTGTGGGAAGAGAGGATGAATATCCTGTTTGAGGGCTCAATGGCACTAACCTTAACTCAGCCAGCGTGTCACATTAGCAGAGTGGGGTATGAGCAGGGGGATGCTTCCCAGCACCTCCTGGGACAGGACCTCAGAGCAGGAGACACATTACCCATGACCAGGATGGGTTGTGTGCCCTCCCCAGCCCATGCAGGAGTAGTTCCTTGCTGCTGAAGTGGAAGAACCAGCAGTGGAATGGCTTTTGCCAGCAGCTTTTCGGGTTCCCGCAGCAAAAAGCAGAGCAAGGGCTGTAGTTATTCCTGAGGAATTTGGGATGAGAGGACTCCTTGCACATCCTGGCAAGGGAGGATGAGGCAGTGTGAGATGCAGTGGGATGTGCTGTGGCAGTAGCTCACCGTGCTGGGCTGCTGGGTTGCAAGTGGACAGAGGGGATCTCCACCCCTCTTTTTTTGGGTACGAAAAGTGTGCGGAGACGTTTGCTGCAGCGAGTGGGACCAGACACCCACCCTGGCAGCACAGGCCCAGCCCTGCTGAGAGGCAGCACTGGTTTTATGAGGTGTGCCGCCTCCTTGCCTGGAGGGTCCTGCCTTCTCACAGGTCCCTGAGCCGTGGACAATTCATCTGGTTTTATGGTGATGACGGAAGAATCCAATCTGCAGCCTGTAGCTGGAAAGTTCAGAGCCACGCAAGGCTGGCTGGGGAGGAGAGCAGGTTTTATTGATGGCCTGGGCTCCTGGATGTTGTGTGGGAGGATTCTTGTTAATGGTTCCCTTGGGCCATTGCCTCCTGACTCTGCCATATCTCCTTATTCACCTGCCTTGGCTCTGAGGGTTTCTTTTTTGATTTTCCTTTTTTTTTTTTTTTCTCCCTTTTCCTGCTCTCATTTGGTGTTGCAAGGGCTTTTAAAAATGCAGCAGGAGGGGAGGATGTGGGGCTGACCATGGCACCTGCCAGTCCTTTCCCATCCCTCGTGGCACGTCCTTCAGCATCAGAGATTGCCACAAAAGATGTCCTGGGCTTCGTGATGTGGCTCTGACAGTGCAGAGCGATGGCCTTGGCTCCAAGGTGACCAGGGAGCTGCTGATGGGCTGCAGCCCCATCAGTCTCTCGTGTTGCTTAAAGGGGTGGAAGGATGATCACTCACTGCTCACCTTCCTGAAATCAACCCATGGCCACGCTCTGCAGATGGAATTGTGCATCCTCCTGGGAGCAGCGGTGCCGCTGGAGCCTCCTGATCGGCGTCACGGGGCGTGAGGATCAGGCTCCACTTTCTGGCCCACTTTTGATAATTAATTGATAGTTGAAAATGTTTGACAAACAAACAGCAAACAGAAATCAAACCCGCTCACGTGCGCATTAACATTTCATGGCGCCTTTCTTGTTTGTTTGCTTTTAACTCACAAAACGCTGTGATACATTTTTAATGGAAAGCACGATTGGCTGTTGCCATCCCTGCTCCAAGAACTTTGGTGATGAAAAGGAAGTTCAACGCAGAAATGTAATGGGATCTTTTAGGAGGTGGGCGATGGGTTCGTGACAACCGTTTTCACTTCTACAAAGGGCGTTTTTGTCAGGGAGAAATATATTTAAAAACATTCTTATTTGAAGAAGCTCTCTGAGCTCTCGGGATGCTCTTTGATGGCTCTTGGCAGGGCAGAGCAGTACCTGATAGGCTGCATGTGGTGGAAAGGTGGGGAGTGATGACTGATTGTCCCCAGGGCAGGGTCCTCAGACCCTCGAGGGGTTGTTTCCTTGCAATCACATCTTTAAACCCCCCTTAAAGTGCTCTCAGAAGAAAATTCTCCCTCCTGGCTAAACCCAGTGACTTGCAGACAACAGCCTTATCTTGAAAGCGTAACTAAGGTTTTTCCCCCCCTCCTATGAAGGCAGGAGATGAAAGGCATTTGTTTGTGTGCCTCTGTGTGGGAATGCGGCACAGCAAATAGTGGGTAGGGAATATTAATACAGGACTAAACCCATCCCTGGCACGAATCACAGGGAGGACATATGTTGTGACAACTTTCCTAAGGGGGTTCTGGCCAAGGTAGATACCGAGTGTTCCCCAGAGGGAAGGAGGAGGGAATGACAGCTCTTTTCTTTCCAAGACTGATGTAATTAAAGAGTTATAATGTCCTTTAACTTCGGTGCCCTTGGCACTCTTGTGCACTGGTGGATTTATTTATTATTTTTTTAGCACTGATGGGTGACTAATAGGGTTTATGTGAAGAGACAGGAGGCCCAGGAATAGAGTTCAGCATTGTGTAGAGAAAATGTGGTTGTGTTTCCCTGGGATTGAGCATCCATCCATCCATCCATCCATCCATCCATCCATCCATCTTCCCAGACTCTGTGGCTGAGCATGAGGTTAAACCCACCGTCCTTCCCACTGTCGCTTAACACACTGAACTTTGTCAAGAGGAGCTTATTTTAATTTAATAGAAAAATACATTATACATAATGCTCCCCATAATTTTCCCTCTGATCTGAAGGAGAATCTGCTGCTCTGCCCAACCCAGCCCAATACCTGCGGATTTGTCGCTGCATGACTTAAATAATAACAATAACAATACCAGGAGCAATAATATCCTTTGCTGCTGTCCTTGAGTGACAAAGATGATGGAAAATGAAGTTGTAGATAGCTGGAGATGACAATGTGAGTATGCTCTACCCATCTTCCAGGTTATTAGCAGGTGTCAGTCACTGGAAGGAATCTAATCATTTCCAGACGCAGCGATGTCTCCAAACGTCAGCCGTGCTGCTGTGGCTGCAGAAAGCAAATGGTTTTATGGGCTCAATTCCCATTTCTGCTCACTCTTGTTGCTAGAGAGGCTGTAATGGTGCAGTGTCCGTGGCCACGTGGCATGGTCCACTGCAGCACTGGCGGTTGTCACTGTGTCACACGGACAGCACCCGCTACCTGTGGCTGCAGTGGGGTGGCACCACCCATCCTTCCCCACCTCGCCCTGCTAATGGCCCTTACCCAGTTATCCATCCTCGGTTTATTGGGAAGGGTGGCAATGGTGAGGCTGGAAAGCACAAGAGGTCCGTTTGCCCCTCTCCCAGTCCCCATGGGTGTGATGTGCTTTTCCCGAGCTCTTGTGGAACGAGCCACGAGGGACAAATTGCTCCCTTGGAATCAGCATCCTGACGAGCAGTGGCATAAACGAGCACTAATTATCCCTTTTTGAGCAAACACGACACGCAGGATGGGTGTCAAGGCTTGCTGCCCTGGGGAGGGCTGCTCCCACATGCCTGTCCCGGAGGGTCCGGCTGGTCGGGAGGAGCCGGGGAGCCACAGGAGTTCATTGTTTTCCAAGCAGGTGGTGCTTTGCGAGCTTGAAGTGAGCACCAGATGGGCAGAGATGATGAAAGAGGCATCGGCGTGAAAGGCTTCCCTCTAGGGTGTTAAATATTACATTCCCCGAGCCCGCCGAACTGTTGAAACCAATAGAACTAATTAGGGAGCCGGTGCCGGCGAAGGACGCGCCGTGGCTGGCAGCTGGAAGCGGTGCCAGATCCCACAAAACCCTCCCTTTGTCTGCCCCAGCGCCTCGCGTGAGCGTGGCAGACAGGGCACGCCATCCTTTGGGAGACAGAGCTGGAAAGGGAGCGTGTCCCCTGTCCCAGGGGCACCTTCCAGCACGGATGAGGGCTGGGGGACAGCTCACTCCTGTGCAGCAGGGTTGTTTTCCCCCCATTTTCATCTGCTGAGAAGACTGAGAAGATCTCAGGGGTGCTCGCACACCTCTGGAGAGCTGTGCCATGTCCTGTGCTCATGGTGAGCTCTCCCAGGAGCTTCCAGGGGAAGGGAGTAGAGTAGGGCTGGGCAGGTCATAGGGGCTCTGGAGAGAGTGTTAAAGTCACCATCACTGTGTGCCTGCTCCTCTTTGTCAGTGACAAGCCAGGTTCTAAAAGCCAGCACCCTGGTGACCCCATCAGCACAGGCCCTGGTGTCTAAGTGAGACTGGACATGAGACCTTGACCTCCAACTCTCCTGTTCACCCTGGTGACCCCATCAGCACAGGCTGTCTACGAGGGTTTGGCTGGATGTGAGACCTTGACCCCCAACTCTCACGTGCTGCTCCCCAGCACTGCACTCCCCAGCTCAACAGGGAGCCAGCAGTGCACCTCAGCCCCCCAAAATCCATCTCTCCCCAGATTTCTGTCTCCGCTGCAGGAGCTCCTGCTCCAGTATGCGGGAGAACCATGAGTGAGAATAAATCCATCCCTGTGCCCTTGTCAGTGTGGGGTCCTGTTCCCTTCATGGGCTTGTTCAGCCCGTGTGCCAGCAGCTGCCCTGGAAGAGGGCAGGAGTTATCCAAGCCAGCCCGTGCCATCTGTGCCCTCAGCCAGAGCTGCTTCATCTCTGTGCTCCACGTGCCCCTCTGCCTCTCCCTCCCTGGCAGCCCTTGCTCTGGAAATAATAATAATAACAATAGTAATAATAATAATAATAGCAATAACAACAACAATAAAAGAAAAGGAATTAAGGCAAGCAAACATAAAGATGAGTTGTTGCATGGCTCCTGTGCCGATTCTGATCTCAATGTCAAGGGAGCAGCATTCCAGCCTAATGGCATCTTCCCGTGGAAGCGCTTTGTAGCAGTCATAAATAAACATGCCGGGTGAAAGGCACGATAACAAAAAAATGGAAACTGAGGCGCCCGGGATCTTTATTATTGAGCGGACAAAGCGTCTGTGATTAGTAGGAACAGGGGAGAGGGGAGGGTAAAAATAAAAGGCGGCCGATTGTGTTGCTGCCTTGTCCGTGTCAAGAGAGGATCTGGCTGTGGTAGGTTGACAGGTTGTCTGGATAAATAGTTTGGGGGCAGAACACACATTTCTGATGGAACTTTCTTTTTTACAGCCGAGATCAGGAGCTCCAGAGGTACTGTCAAGGACGGACGAAGCTCTATAAATCAGGACAGGCTTTTTTGTCTGTCTGAAAAGTCTTATCTCGGAGTTCGTCCAGGCAATTTTTTGAGGTCTCTCTGGCTTCCTCCCTTCTCCTTATCAGAGCGCCACAGCTTTAAATGCAGATAGATACCCTCTAATGGAAGCACAAGCCAGAGCCCTCACTCCTTGTAAGTGCCAGCTCGTAATTTAGTTGTGTGCCCTTTGGCACCGGCGCATCCATCACGGGAAGCGGAGGCAGCGTCACCTCCCGGTGCTGCACCAGGGACCGCGGTGGCAGCGGGGGCTCAGCAGTGAGGGCACCCCAGCTCCTGCCCTCTTTGCTCAGCGTGGGATGAGCCACCCATGAAATGGGCTGAGATCAGGGGTTTGGTTTTTTTTTCACTCTGTGGTTGTGTTGAGGGGATTAAGGAGGGATAAAGAAATCCTGCCTGGTATCTGAGGCAGCAGGGTGGAGATGGGCGGGGTGGAGAGAAGCCATTCCTCTGAATTTTTTAGTTTTTCTCCTGTCGTGTCTTTTCCCCTCTCACACTTTTTGTATTTAAACCAAATGAGTTGGGAAGGAAGGGTTGGCCGTGATCCAGAGGGATGTCACGCACCCGGAATCAGAGCTCAGCGGGATGAAAACCGACATGGGGTTTGATGGGGGAAGCTGTCAAGCCACCCCTCGGCTGTGGAGCCCTACCCAAACCTCCTCGAACCTTTTGAAATCCACTTGTCACCTTCTCTAACAAACAGTGCACAGCTAATGGCGACACTTCACCATTCCGGACAGCTCCAGATTGTTAATTCCCCCTGTTTTTCCCCGGGAATGGCATTTTGCCTTCTGGCTAAAGCAGCGTGGCTGCATCAGCCCGTGAGCTCCTCACCTGTGGACATGTGAAGGGGCTTTAATAGGTTTCTTCTCTTTGCCCCACTGGGCTGTGACCGGGAGGGGAGACAGAGCTGCCTGAGTCACTAATTGCTTTGGCCCTGCAACTCCCGAATGATGGAAAAGATTAAGAGGGAAGGAAAACAGCCATTCTATCTCTTTCTTGAAAAAACTTGCAGCATGAAAGGCTCATTAACATCATTAATGTTTCATTAACCTCTAGCCAGACAAATAAGCTGGAGGTAATTTAACAGTACGGGGGGAAAGAAAGAAAATTAAAAATTACCCAGGTGTAGGTGACATTCTCCCGTTTGCCTTGGCTGTTTTGGAGAGGTGTGGGCTCCTCTGCCTCCCCGCCCGGCGCTTGGAGCGCTGCCAGCGGCGCCGCCGGCTCCGGAGGGCTGCAGGTAATAACGAGCGGGGAAAGTCATTGATTGTGACAAAATGGGATTCATTTGAACACGGCAACATCTGAAATCTTGCAAAGGAACACCGCTCCGCACAATGCCGGCTTGAGAGAGAGAGAAAAAAAAAAAAAAATTGAAAAAAAAAATAAAAAAGAGAAGGGGGGAAAAAATCGGTGGCTGCAAAATGACTTTCTTTGTCTGAGTGAAAGGCTTTCTCCCCTCGTTAATTTTGGTTGGGTTTTATTTGATTTTTATCTCTGCCCAAGTTTACATGCTCCACCTCCACCCTGCTCATCCCAGGCCCGTGTGAGTGTGTACACACAGGGAGAGATGTTATTTATACACGTGCAAATACCAACGCTTTGTGAGCCCACCTGTAACTCGCTGCTTCCCCCTCAGCTGCCTTCCCTGGAGCAAGACCTCCGGAATGAAAGAAACATTGTTAGTTCATCCCTGAGATCAGTAGGGGTTGAAAATGGAATGAAATTGCGGTGGGTTTTGGCTCTTTGCTGTGGTATAGTCTGGTAGCTTCCAGAACTGCCTAATTCATCTGGGTCCTCCAAGAGCAAGTGATAAGAGAGAGTTTCTGCCTGTAGAGGAGAAGAGAATAAGGAAAACTTTATTTTCCCCCATGAGGTTTCTCCCCATGCCCAGTTCAGAGACATGAAGACTTGCCCAAGGTCACCCTGAGGAGATCCCTCTGGAGCTGAGAGCTGAACGTGCTCCTCATGGATCACTATTCCCTGGTTTCCACTTGTTCTCCTGTCCCACAAACCAGACCCTGCACAACTTTGCGAGGTTTGTGTGTTCCTGGGTGATTTTTGCTTTGCAGAGTTTGGAGCAGGCACTTTCCAGCTGTGATCTGTGGGGTGGGAGGAGGAGATATTTGCTGGTCTGTTCACTCTAATCCTGGATCTTCTATTTGCTCTGTCTGGGGCTTTTGGATAAGGTGCCTGATTTCCATGGCTCTGTTTTCCTTAGCCATAAAACATGAAGAACTCTCCCAGAGTTCAAATTAGTCCTCATGAAGAGCTTTAAATGTGAAGTACAACACTGATGTGAATTTTCCTGTCTTTGCCCACTCCTGTCCTGGGACAGGAGGTCTCAGCCAGGTGAGCAGACGTTTCCTGAGCTGAGGTTGGGATCGGGGCTGTTGTCCAGCACGAGGAAGGGATAAGAGATGCTCAGTAACATGGAACCACCTGCTGTGGCTGCTCACACTTGCTTTCAGCTGCCCCTGCACTGCTCAGGGACTTCAGAAAGCTGCAGTCTTTAGCGTTACAGGAATTTTCTGTCTAGTGCCAGCCCTCGGTATTTCACAGGTTCCCCAAGCAGCCTGCAGGCACAAATAACCTTTACGTCCTGCTCTCCACTGTTTATGTAAACTTGGCTTCTGCTTGTTCCTGTCACACCATGCCTGTGCTCTTATTCCTCTGAGGATGGAGAGGGAAATAGAGCAGGTGAAAATTCCTGTGTGAACATTTCCTGGTGGAAAAAGATCTCTCCTACATGGGCTTGAAGGGAAAGCAGCAGTGCGAGTAGGACAGGAGCTGAGCGCTGGATATTTCTGTGCCTTCTGCCAGGTTGCAACTCGGTGTCTGAAATGACAAAGACTGGGTCAGCACTGGGTCCTTGCAGGCAGAAGGTCCTGCCTGCAGCAGCACACTCATCCTGGGGGTGACAGGTGCTGTGGTGGTGGGAAAGGTGCTCTCCTTTGGATGCAGCCTCCAACCTCGGCTCAACCCCTGCTGCAGCCTGATGCCTTAGGTTTGAACTTTTCTATGTTCCCAACCCTGCCCTGCCCAGTGTCACTCTGCAGTTCCCTGGAGCTCGTTCAGTGCTGTTCTCTCATGCTCACACACACACAACAAAGCCTCTCCAGCTCTCCAAGGACACCCAGACCCTCCTAGGCCCAAGAACTGCAAACCACAATCTTGGCGACAGGGGGGCAAGCTTGGGCAAATTCCATCCTTGCCTGGCTTCTGCTTGGGGAATTGATGCTGAGATCCAAGTGGGAAGAACTCGGGAGCTGTCCTTGTCCATGTTGGGATGCACTGAGGCAGGAGCCTCTGGAGGCCAGAGTGTACCTCTGAAGGCCTTTCCAATCAATCCCTCCTTGATTCCTTTATTCCTGCCTGCTCTCTGTTTCTAGGGAGCCATTTAAGGCATCAGGCCAGTGCCTGGGGCTGAACAGCACAGCCTGCAGTCACACGTACAGATGTGGACCCCACCTAGCCAGATGTGCAGGCAGAAAGTCTGATTCTGTGTTTAGGCAAGGCAGGCAAGATGAGGAATGGTTTTAAGTCTCTCCAAATTAGAGAGACGCTTCTGTGTGGTAGAAAACGCTGCTGAATTTCCTGGGTGACCCTTCCTGGGTGACCCCATCTTGAGGAGTTAAACTGAGACTTCTCCTAAGGGGTGAAGATTTGGGGAGCCTGTCTGAGCAGGGGCCTGTGTATGAGCAGGCATGAAGGGCTTTCTGAAAATTTGGGACTCTTTTTTTTGCTGGATGAGCCCTTTAAATAAGAAGGCATTAAAAAAATCGCTTGGAGAAATCTTGGTCTAGTTTTGCCACAGTGAAACAGCACAAACTGAACCACTGTAAAGATCTTTTTTATTGCCATCTATCAGTGTTTGTATCTGTGTCTCCATCCCATCCTTTTGACAACAGTATATGAGCAGCCAGGATTTATCCTTCCCAGCTAAATCTCTTCCAACCCATGCAAGAAGCCCAGGAAATGATTTCACAAAAATATATAGTTCACCAAAATTATTCAACCCTGAAGCGTTCAGGTTTAGGTCAGTGTAAATTTAGAATAAGTATTTGTTCTGGTTCTTATCTTAGCCAAGCTGATTTACCCAGGAGCAGCTGATAACTCCTTTCAAATTCACTACAGAATCATCTTCTTCCAAATGCTCATTCCCCACTTCTCCCCCCACGTCCCTGCCTGGGTTTGTTATCCTGGGGTTGCACACATGGGTGTTGGATTGCTGATGAGCTCTGCAGGATCCTCAGCTCCGTGTTTTTCCAAAAGTAGAAACATGCATGGCATGTGCCTTGTGTACTAGAATTTCATTAAAAAATTAGGATCAGCTTCCCCAACTTTTCTTTAGAAGTCCAAGTTGGGAACAAATATTTGACTTGCGCAGGAAAAAAAAGTGTTTATGTGGTTTATGATGTCTTTTCACTTGTTCAACTTTTAAGCAGACTTTTTCTCTCTGAACCTCAGCCTTTCCTTCTTCGACAGCAAATCTCTTGAGGTGGAGAGTGCTTTGGAATAGAGTTATTTACCCATCTCTCTCTCTTTCTATGAACAGACTTTAAATGAGCTGAAAACGAGGAGCTGCAGGAACTTGTACTGGCTCCTGCCAGCTCTTCCCATCTGCATTTCCCTCATGTGTTCCTTGCTGGGTGTGGTGCAAGAGTGTGAGGGGCAGCATCCCTGATCCAGCTGCTCTCATCCCTGCTCTGTCTGCTCTCATCTCTGCATTCCTGCTGTGCTGTATTCCTGCCCATGCAACCAGGATGCTCTGCACCCCTGAGCCAGCAGCTGCACCCCTGCCCTGGCTGCTCCCATCCCTGCCCCAGCTTCCCTGCATTCCTGCCCAGGCAATCACATCCCCACCCCACCGCTCTGCATCCCTGGGCCAGTGGCCACACCCCTGCCTTGCATCCCTGCCTGGGTAGCCACATCCTTGTCTAGACAAGAGCATCCCTGCCCTGCATCACTACCCTGCATCCCTGCCTGCACACCTGCATCCCTGCCTGCATCCCTGCCTGCACACCTGCATCCCTGCCCTGCATTCCTGCCTGCACACCTGCACCCCTGCCCTGTATTCCTGCCCTTCATCCCTGCCTGATCACCTGCATCCCTGCCCTGCTGCCCTGCATCCCTTACCTGCATCCCTGCATCCCTGCCTGCACACCTGCATCCCTGCCCTGCGTCCTTGCCTACACACCTGCATCCCTGCCTGCATCACTGCCTGCACTCCTGCCCTGCATCCCTGCCTGCACACCTGCATCCCTGCCCTGCATCCCTGCATCCCTGCCTGCACACCTGCATCCCTGCCCTGCGTCCTTGCCTACACACCTGCATCCCTGCCTGCATCACTGCCTGCACACCTGCATTCCTGCCCTGCATCCCTGCCCTGCATCCCTGCCTGCACACCTGCATCCCTGCCCTGCATCCCTGCCCTGCATCCCTGCCTGCACACCTGCATCCCTGCCCTGCACACCTGCATCCCTGCCCTGCATCCCTGCATCCCTGCCTGCACACCTGCATCCCTGCCCTGCGTCCTTGCCTACACACCTGCATCCCTGCCTGCATCACTGCCTGCACACCTGCATTCCTGCCCTGCATCCCTGCCCTGCATCCCTGCCTGCACACCTGCATCCCTGCCCTGCATCCCTGCCCTGCATCCCTGCCTGCACACCTGCATCCCTGCCCTGCACACCTGCATCCCTGCCCTGCATCCCTGCATCCCTGCCTGCACACCTGCATCCCTGCCCTGCGTCCTTGCCTACACACCTGCATCCCTGCCTGCATCACTGCCTGCACACCTGCATTCCTGCCCTGCATCCCTGCCCTGCATCCCTGCCTGCACACCTGCATCCCTGCCCTGCATCCCTGCCCTGCATCCCTGCCTGCACACCTGCATCCCTGCCCTGCACACCTGCATCCCTGCCCGGGCAGCCGCATCCCTATCCCAGCCCATCGGCCTCATCCCTGTCCCGGATCCCTGCCCGTGCCTGGGGAAGCAGCACCATCTCGCGTTGGTCTGGAGCCGGCACAGCCGCTCCCTGTGCGACAGCACCTCCTCAAGATCCCGGGGAGATGCAACACTCCCCAGCTCCAGCTCATCCCAGCTGCCTTATTCCACCCTCTCAGAACGTGGATCCTACTTTCCTCCTTTTACTTCCCTCCTGTTTTTCAAGGACAGGGAATTCTGAACTCTTCTGCTGACTGAGGTGATGTTGAGTGGTTCAAACGTGCATCATTTCTTTTTCCCAATCTTTCAGGACACGCAGAAGTGCTGAGGTTTATTTGCTGCTGCTCAGACTCCATTTATTCCACCCTATTTATGCCTGTCTGAAATAACAGCAGCATGGAATGTGTTGAGGGGTGCTGTTCCTTTGAGATGTGGTTTTCAAGGGTATGTAGGACCTAGACTTTAGAGCAAGGAGTTGCTGCATCTTCTGAAGTAGTTTTATCCTCTCTAAGGCTGCTGACACCCAGAGATGGTGAGTTTAAAAGGATTTCTGATGAAAAGAGGACGGGGGGCAGCGTCAGGCCCAAAATAAGCTCTTTCTAGAGGTCTATTTCTAGCACTGAGAGATGCTGAAAGGCAAAGCTGGTGCGTCACTGCTCCCGCTGGTCAGGAGCTGTGTGTGTCGAGGTGGGGAGAGGCTGCAGAGAGCAGGACTTGCAGCCCAAGGCCTGGAGATGGCAGATCTGAGGCTTAGGTGGATAAGTCCTTTCTTTTTAGAGCTGGCAGTGTAAGGATTTTCCTGTGCTGGAAAGAGCCAAGTTCAATCCAACACTGAGATGCTGCTGTCTGGAAATGATCAGCTCGGTTCCTGCTGAGGAATAACTTCATTTTAGGGGAAATTGAGGCACATTGTCTTTAAAACAGCAGGAAGAGCAGCTCTGCCCATTGTGAAGCAAAGCGTTTTTGGTGTGTCCCCAGAAGTTCTTGAAGCAGAAAGCTTGGATCATGCAAGGTAAGGGTGCAGCACTTGGGACTGGAGAAAGTGAGATTTTCCAGGCAAGACTTTCTGCTGAAAAGCTGTGAAAAAAAAAAAATCAAAGACAACATTTGGAGAAACAAAATAGTGCAGCCTCCTTCCACCAGCAAGTGAGTTTTCTTTGGCTTGTTCAAATTGAGATATTTGCATTTGAAACACACCTACATACATATATATTTATAGATCGAGCCCTAGAAGGTGAAACTTGTAGTTTCAGCAAAAAGACTAAAATAGCCTCATGTTTTTGCCTTTATTTTTCTATTCTGGTTAGTAAAGAATCTGTGACTGGCATAAGGCTACTTGGAAAATGCCAGGCTGGATCAGCATCATCCTTCTGGCAGCTAGCTTGGGTCGATGGAGAATAAATACCATTCCCTCTGTGATCACCCTCTTTTCTTCATCGTGGTATTGTTGGATAGCAATTGGATGGGACACTTTAAAGGGGGATTTTGGGAGCTCTTTGGAACTATCCAGCAGCAGCTATGCTAAGGCAGCAGGGAAAGGAACTCTCCATGGGATGTAGGGACTCCCTGTGCAGTGCAGAAACTCATTGTGCTGATGCCTTAAATGGCTCCCTAGAAACAGAGAGCAGACAGCAATAAAGGAATCAAGGAGGGATTGGTTGGAAAGGCCTTCAGAGGTACACTCTGGGCTCCAGAGGCTCCTGCCTCAGTGCATCCCAACATGGACAAGGACAGCTCCCGAGTTCTTCCCACTTGGATCTCAGCATCAATTGCCCAAGCAGAAGCCAGGCAAGGATGGAATTTGCCCAAGCTTGCCCCCCTGTCGCCAAGATTGTGGTTTGCAGTTCTTGTTGGGCCTAGGAGGGTCTGGGTGTCCTTGGAGAGCTGGAGAGGCTTTGTTGTGTGTGTGTGAGCATGAGAGAACAGCACTGAACGAGCTCCAGGGAACTGCAGAGTGACACTGGGCAGGGCAGGGCTGGGAACATAGAAAAGTTAAAACCTAAGGCATCAGTGCAATGAGGTTTTCTGGCCAAAACCTCTCCCTAGGAGCTCTCCTGTGCCTCCCAGCATCCAAGGGATGAGGCAGGAGCTCCCTGGATCCCACCAGGCACCAGTACCAGGGACATGGCAGCAGCTGCCGAGGATTTCACTGCCTGAGGGCCCAAGGGCAGGAGCAAAATTGGGGCTGGATATTGACATTGAAAGTTGGCTTTTTGAAAGGCACAACAGCCTTTGCTTGCTGCAGAGCTAATTATTATGCAAATTCATGCTAATAAACTCTGCCTTGCATGTTGTGGAGAAGCTGCCTTTCCCGGTTAACATACCAGTAATGAGAGGTAGATTTGTAATTCAGATGCTGGTGGTAATATCCTAAATTACTCCGCGCTGTAATGGACTTTATTTCTTTCTCCCCTCGGCTCTCCCCCCAGTCCAAATGTCAATGCAAATCAGTTACAACTTTGCATATTTATTGCAGATGTATTTATTGTTGATACAGGGGTGAGACCCTCAACTAAACAGCTCCTGCCGGCACAGCCGTGCTGCCGAGGGGCTCGAGGTATGGTTTTACCTGTCATGGTGCTTGGAGGAGCTCCCTCCATCTCCTTTTTTTTTTATTTCCTCTCCCAAGGAACAGCCTCAGAGTGTGGAAAGCATATGTTTCTTTTTTTATTCATTAATTCCTTAGCATCTTTCCGTGTGTGGTTTTACATGACTGCTTATTCCCCGAGTTGGTGGAGATAACCAAGGAAGCACAGATCATTTGCAGACTAAGCTAGGATTTAGGCCTAAAGCTACCGAACCAAGGCTTAGATTAGATGGCATCAGGCCTCTGTAATCGGTGTCTGTAAGATTTTGGCACAACTTTAACCAATGGAAAATCGTGCAAGTCAGCTGTGCTTGACATTTCAGCTGCTCTTGGGCCACTGCTGAGCCAGAAATGCCCTTCTGTTCCTCAGTGTCCCATGGAGCACAAATATAATATATAAAGGCAGGTTTCTTTCTGCAGCTATGAATCCCCGCTCAGAAAATCCTGACTGGAGACCATCTGACAGGAAATGAAAAGCAAAACCTTTCCCACCTTGCCCCTAAGCTGCCAGAGGAGCAGGGACTGTTTCAGGGTATCGCTGGCCAGGCAGAGGGAATGGGAAAGGACAGAGTCGTGTCCTGGTGGGTTTAAGCCAGGTGTGGCCTCTGCTCTTATTAGTTTGCCTTACTGCTTGCTCTGAGGCATGTTTTCATTTTCTTTTGCCTTGTTGCAGAAGAGAGAGCCTCAAAGCTTTGGGAGTATCCGTGGTTGATCATGGATTAAAAATTGGCTTTTGGGGGAATATTCTCTGCTCCTGGCTCTGGGGGTGATGATCTGGGGAAGGATCTGAGCTCGAGCCCACCAAGCCGTTTCAGACACGCTGTGTGTGCACAGGGTTGTGCATCCCGTGGGACTGTGGATTTCCTTCCCTGGGTTGGCTCCAGCCTGGAGTCAGAGCATGTGCCCAAGTTCAGACAGCACAAGGGACTGGGGAGGCTGCTCTGGCTGAGACCTGGAGCGAGTGTGTGAGTGGAGAGAGAAGCAGGAGCGCCTCCGGGCCTGCCCAAATCCAACTCAGAGGTTTTTGAAGCCTTTGAACATTTTTACTTTGCTTCCATTTGCATTCTGGCTTCTGCACAGCGAGAAACCACCTGTGCTGAGAGGAGAGGCTTTGAAAGGGACTGGGGAATGCTCTGCAGCCCTGCTCCTCCTCCTCTCCATGGACTCCCTGCGTGGACCAGGTATTGGACACCCGGAGTTCGCTCTGAATCACTGTTTGCCATTTTTTTCCAAGGCCAGGGTAAAATCTGTCAGACCCATCTCTTCCAGCCTCAAAATATCGATGAGTCACTGAGGAGCAAAGGGCTGCAGAGCCAGAACACAGCGTGCAGCCTGTGGTGGGTAATTTTAGACCGAGAGTGGCCTCGAGGGCTGTTCAGCATTCCCAGCCTCTCTCTCCTTTGTGTCCCCCTCCTCTGATGTGCCCTGGCCTCACGCCTGTGCCTTGCAGGCAGCTGTGCATCTTTGTGCATCCTGGTGCATCCTGGTGCATCCTCCCTGCACGCTGGCACGTGTGAGGCATCCCGTGGGATGCCCAGCCTTGTGCTGCTCCAGGCAGGTGTATCCGAGCAGGATGCCAGCCCCACGGAGGGGTGGATGCGTGCGATCCATGCGGGTCCATGCGGGTCCATGCGGGTCCATGCAGGTCCATGCGGGTGGGCTGCGCGGTGAGGAGCTGCGAGCAGGGTGCAGTGCTGCCGCTCTTCCACACGGTGCTGACAAAACTCCACAGAAGATGGAAAAGCCTCTGGATCCTCACTCCACAGGCCACGTGTTCCCACCGCTCTCCGTAGCGCTCGTAGTTCTCCCCATCCCGTAAGTGGTGAAAGGCCGGCAGTGCCCACCCTGTGACCCCTGGAGCAGGATTAGCTCCACTCCGGGGATGCAGAGAGGAGAAGGAGATGCTCAGTTGGATGGTTAGGATGGATCTCTCAGCTCCCTGACTGTGGAGGGGCTGGAGACTCTGGATGGTGTCCTGCACTTCTTGCTCTCCAAGCTGTGGGGTCGGGGTGAGCAAGGGGCGCTTCCTCCCATTTTGAGGGCAGCAGGCGAGGCTGAAAGGGCACAGCCACGCCCCGAGGAGCAGGACACAGCCCGAGCACTGCTTTTGTGCTCCAGGCTTTGGGTGGGCTCAGAGACAGTCGGTTCCAGACTTTGCAGGGCTGCAATCTCCTCCCACCACTGTGTATGCTGCGCTTCACTCAGGAGCAGCCAACCTCCCACCGAGTGTCTGCTGCAGTTTCTTAATTGCTTTCTTAACTTCGTTACTCCTCTTCTGTTGGCAGTGCCCTGAAGCAAGGAGTCCCTCAGGTGCACTCGCTCTTGCATGCCAAAATTAGCTTCTTTTATTTAATTTTAAATAAACGTAGCGTCCTTTGAGTGCTCCCGGCATCTGCCGTGAAGGGGCAGAGGGAGCGGGCGGTTAATTTTGCATGTGCTGCTCCTCAAAAACCTGCCTGTTCCTCGGCCTTTGGAAAGTTTTTCATGTTTCTTGCAGCTGTCCTTGGTGACCCTGAACGAGTCAGGCTCTGTGGCTACAAAACGAGGAGATGAATTCTTCATCTCTCCGACATGTGTCTGTCTGCCCTGCTTAGCGCCAACACTTCTCAGAGAGGCCGTGGGGGTTCAGGTGGATGCCGCTCTCACACAGAGATGTGTGCAGGGTTTAGAGGCGTTAGGCTGAGCTCTAGGACCGGTTTTATCAGGGTAGGAGTGCAAGATGGGACATCAAAGTGCCTGCAGAGCCCTTCTCTGCCACACTGTCCCCGCATGACCTTGGGTATGTCACCTGTCTCCCAGCTTCCCCCGGTTTGGGATCACAATGGGGTGGCTTTAGGGTGGTGACTGGAGTAGTCCAGCATGGAGAGGGCAAGGAAGGGTCTCAGAAGAGTGTAAAGCAGGAGGGAGAAGGGCTGGAGGTCTCCTCACAAAGTTTGCTGAGCTGAGGGCAGCACACACGTGCGTGTTTTACATAGGGCGCCGAAATAATTTATGGAGAGCTTCTCCCTTTCGGCAGAGGAGGAGGTGGTCAAGACGAGCGAATAAATCTTTAAAAGAATAATGTTTTCAAAATCAGGCTCCTTGTCCTCGAACCCTTTGATGTATGAGAGCAATAGTAGGTAGGACACATAGTGAAATAAACATGAGATCTCCCTGGAAGAGAATAGCGGAGTGGAGAAAATATTAGTGTTTACATCAAAACTCAATTGGAGCACTCGTTTCAAGATGATAGTTTATTATATTGAATCCAATTTAGTCTCAGAAGGATGTTTCTTCTGCGGGTGACACTCAGGCTCACTCCATGTCTCCTCCTCCTCGCCGTACCTGGGCACTGCCATCCCCACTCGGTGATTCATCCTCTCCCTCTCGCTGCAATCTTGGGATGGTTGGAAAGGCAAAGGGAGGAATTAATCAGCTTCTGGCCAATTTGCTGTTCCTTTCTGGGCTGCTGTCAGCTCAGGTTGTCTTGACCCCAGGCTGGGAGAGATGTTCTGGGAGATGAGGGGATGCAGAGGGAAGGACATGGAGAGAGGACGTTCAGGTCACCAGTCCCACCACTCTGTCCTGTCGTGTTCAAAACCAAGCCATGGGTAATGCATGGGAGAGGTTTGCTCCTGCTCCCAGCACTTTTAGGAGCTTCACACCTCTTTGCTGAGCCTGGAGCAGGTCACCAATGGATTGTGTTTGCCAGCCTCCAGGTACCTCAGTATTGCACCACGTGAGGGTTGGGAGAAGGAAGGTGTGAAGGACTTGGCATCCTCCCAGAGCCCTGATGCGATGGGGATGGGAAGGTGACCCATAGAGACCTGGCCCTTCTGCCCGACCTGCAGTCCTTCCAGATGCATTTAATGTGATTTTATCAGCACTGGGTGCACAATGGAGCTTTTAATGGCTCCGTGACCTATACCCAGTGAAGGATATCTTTGGGCAGGGGATCCCAGAGGGCTTGCATGAATATTTCCTCCACACCGGGCAGCTGAGGTGACATGGGACAGCCTGGCTGTGTGGGATGCCTGGCATCACCCCAGAGTTGTATGGGAAGCCCTGAGCATCCACAGCACCACAGCTGGGCCAGGAGTCACTTCCCAGCTTATTCAGAATAATGAATGGAGAATATTTTAGTGCCTCGGGGGCAGGTGGTGCAGGGAAGGCTATCAGTTTGTTTACTCTTCTTTTTCTCGGTGAATTTTCCTCCTGGTTATGAAGAGCTGTGTCAGAATTCCCTCCTGCCAAGTGCATTTTTTACCAGTCTATTCACCGGGCCGGGAGGTGTTTGGGATCTCATTTGCTCTTGAATAATGCTGGCTGTAATCTGTGCACGTTGCCTGGATTTGGTTGATGCTGCTCCCCAGGGCTGGGGCTGTGGGGTGTGATTGGCTTTGCAGGCAGAGGATGGATGCCCTCAGCAGAGTTCCTGGCCCCTGTGGGTGCCAGGCAGGAGGGGCTGTCCCTGGGATAGGTGCCCATCCAACCTGGATTCACTTGGATTCCACAGGGTCTGAGCTCTCATCTCTCCTCCCCTTCTATGTTTCCTAATGTGCAATTAGCTCTATGTATGTAAATTACAGAGCGAGCAGAAGCAAAGGGAGATGAGTGAAGAGAGAGAAAAAAAAAACAAACCCAAGCCAATAATTTATTCTGGTGCAAATGTTGTTTTTTGTGGCCCTGGTTCTCCCGGCAGTGCTGGGGTGGAAGAAGGAGGTGGCTGTGTAAGGTCTGGGTACCAAACGGGAAGCGAGGCTGAGAGTGTCAAAATCACTTGGGAGATTGGGATGCTCAGTTCCCATTAATTTTAATAAGTAGAGGACATCTGTCTCATAGCTGACTTTGAAAATATCAGCCCAAACTTTGTCTAACCCTTAGTTCTTTCTCCACCTGTTGCTGCCTTGTAACAATGCTTTGATGGCATTTAGCAGTAAAAGTAGCTTTCAAACGTGTGGGTGCTTCCTAACCAGCTGCTGAGATGGATTTATAGAGAGCTTGTTAGAGGCAGGACTCAGCTTTTTCATGGTTCAGACCTGCTGAAGGCAGCAGAGAGAAAACCTCTTGTTTGTTCTGATGATCAAGAGACCAGCCAGCGTCTCACTAATAGAGGGTCAAGAATATTTCAGGCTGATCTTTAATTCATTCTCAGAATCTCCAAGAAGAGGATAACTCGCATTCTCACAGCTGAACTCATTCCTGCCAGGGATGTGCTTTTCCTTGGGAGCTGTTATCCCAAACTGGGCCCTGCTGCTCCTCTCAGCCCTGCTCTTCTTTACCTGATGATTGAGTGTCTATTTGCACACCCTGCACCACAGCACTGCCGTCTACCTTGCCTTTGATTTCTTCATCTTCACTGTATTACTCTGCAGTTGTCTTTATTGGATTTCATCTCACTGGGGTTTTTTTCTTTTTTCTTTTTGCTGTTTGTCTAATTTATTACCAATATTTTGAATTCTGATCCTCATTTTTGGAGCGTTCCAGGCTCCTCTCTGTAAGGTCTCAGACTCTTTCTGCTTTATTTTCCCCGGCACTGCTGAAATATAAAGCAAACAGACTCTGGCCCGTGGCAGAGGAGGGGGAACCATTTGAAATGAGCTCCTCAATGATGGGAAATGCTTGGCAGCCGTTCCCTGTGTCAGTTCAGCCAATGACACTTCCACCCCTGGCACTGTCTGAGTTTTCTTCCCAACTTCCTGTGTAGGGGATGTCATGTGGGACGATGTCAAGCACTCTAATGAAGTCAAGGTATATCACATCTGCTGCCTCCTCCCCTCCAATCCAGGAGACCAATTACACCGTCAAAAAAGGAAATTAAGTTGGTTTGACATGATTTGCTATTGACAAATCCGCAGTGGCTGTTCCTTATCACTCCATTATCTCCTCAGTGCTCCCAAAATTGATTGCTGTGTAATTGGGCCACGCGTCTCGTGGAGTATAGGGCAAAATGTGCTCAAGCCCTCGGGCAGCCAGGAAAGTGGAAGCAAAAAGCACTTTTCCTCCTCGGCTTTCATGTTCCCAGATCTGTGTGTGCAGCCTTGGGCACACTGCCAGTGCTGGGGAGGGCGTGGGGGCACCAGGGTGGCTCCTGCCCTCGTTCTTTGGGCATCTCGGTCCTTCCCATCGTGGTGGTGTTCAAAAAGTGCTGTGTGCTTGGTTCTTTAGGGGTTTATGGGTGCTCAGGGGAAGCTCGGCATCGATCCAGTTTATCCCGTGGACTCCCAAATCCCTGGAGCCCTTAAGGAGGTACAGAGGCAGCTGCTTCTGCAGCTCTGCCCTCACTGAGCTCTCCCTCCACCAACTCCTGTGTTTACTCTTCTTATGAGCACCACGATTTAGTTTTATGACCCAGCGATCAATTCTCCATCAGGAGCTCTGGAAGAGCTACTGATGTGTTTCCAATAAATGGTACGTCAAGGAAAATATATATGATCCTGTCCTGTCCCTGTCTCGTTTCCTTCTGCGTCGCATGCAGCCTTTACAAACATTGCAGAGGAGGCAGGAAAAGGGGGCTTGTTGTTTGTTTGAGGCATTGGGAATGAGGGGATATCGATTCCCTGGGGATAGGGGGATTGGTGGACAGGGAAATTCGTACAGCAGTCACCAGACAGGGAGCGTGTGCCGTGGGTCTGCAAAGAGCAATTGCTCTGGAGGCAGAAATGAAACAAGTGTCAGGGAGAATAACTGGAGGCTGATGTTAATAATTAAGCTTTCTAATGAGAGCATTCGTTTTTCTCCAGCAGATGGATTCAGCCTTTCCCATCCTGGTGGTGTTGTGTACAAACTGAGCTCATTTTTTTCACCTGCTCGGGACAAAACACAGCCACAGGCAGAGATTGCTCCTCGTGCCTTCTGGGATGGACAGGCCAGAGGAGGATGGGGACTGTTATATGGGAATGGGAACTGAGGGAGGTTTCACGACCATCTGCAGCTTTGTCTGGTGGGGAGCAGAGGGACAGCACTGATCTCTCCTCTCTGGTGAGCAGGGACAGGAGCCAGGGAAGCTGGAGGCTGTGCCAGGGGAGGGTCAGGTTGGATTTTAGGAGAAGGTTCTTCCCCCAGAGAAGAACCCTGGCACTGCCCAGGCTCCCCAGGGAATGGGAATGGTCATGGGCACAGCCCTGAGGCTGCCAGAGCTCCAGGAGCGTTCGGACAGGGTGGATCACTGGGGGGTCTGTGCACGGCCAGGGGTTGGAATTAAATGATTCTTGTGGAACTGATGCCTTAAATGTCTGCCTAGAAACAGAGAGCAGACAGGAAGAAAGGAATCAAGGAGGGATTGGTTGGAAAGGCCTTCAGAGGTACACTCTGGGCTCCAGAGGCTCCTGCCTCAGTGCATCCCAACATGGACAAGGACAGCTCCCGAGTTCTTCCCACTTGGATCTCAGCATCAATTCCCCAAGCAGGAGCCAGGCAAGGATGGAATTTGCCCAAGCTTGCCCCCCTGTCCCCAAGATTGTGGTTTGCAGTTGTTGGGCCTAGGAGGGTCTGGGTGTCCTTGGAGAGCTGGAGAGGCTTTGTTGTGTGTGTGTGAGCATGAGAGAACAGCACTGAAGGAGCTCCAGGGAACTGCAGAGTGACACTGGGCAGGGCAGGGCTGGGAACACAGAAAAGTTAAAACCTAAGGCATCAGAACCCTTCAAATTAGGTATATTTTATGAATCTATGATATTTAATGTACTCCAGCATCCATGGGAGCTCAGTCCTGCCTCTGTGGCCTTCCGGTTTCCTCATCTGGAAAAGGAACCTTAGGAATCATGGAGCTGGGAGAATTTTAATGAAAATAAATATCTTCTATAAAGAATCTGTGTTTTGCTGAGATCCACATCTGTGGTGATAGGAATGGGCTGGAAACAGGAGCATCTATTATGCCGCAGGTTTTTTTAGTTCCTGGAGAAAATCCAAACTAAGACATTTTTTGTTTGAAATTGGTACATCAAAACATTGCAAATGCAGTTTCGTACAACGCCCCAGTTTGATGAAACAAAGAAAAAAGTCCCCATTTCTGAATTTCAGCGTTGTGGAACTGATGATTCCAGAAAAACCTTTCAACTTCTCACCCTATCTCAAGATGAAAAAAAATGTTGAACTACAGAGATTTCCCAGAGGAAGGAAATTCTGCTTTCCTAACACCTCTAACACTTACTTTTTGTTGTAAATCATTTTGAGCTCTACAGATGAAAAGCTCTTGGTAGATGCAAAATATCGCTGCTTTTTATTTTATTTATTATTCATCATGATAGTTCATGCCCAAAGAGGAATTCATATTCTTTCTTTCTTAGCTGCTGGGTCCCGTGAAAATTGCCTGGCTATGGAGTCTGTCTGCCTGCACTTTGTGGAAGACATGGGAAATTCATTAAAATTTCATCAGTTCTGGCTTAAATTGTTTACTCTTTTTGACCAGCTCTGCTGGGAGATGTCATCTGGCTCCCCAAGACCTGGTGGGCTTTGCTTTGCCAGCACGGGCCACTTTGTCCGTGCTCTTGGCACGTCGCAGGAGGGAGCGTGGGAAAAGGGGGGGACCCTGTGGGAGCTGGGTTGGGAAAGGAGGAGGCAACTGATGAGCTTTGCTAATTGCCAGAGCTTGCAGATGGCTGCACCGTGTCTCTCCCGACGTTGTGCTGGCTGGATCTGCTCTGGCAAGAGGCAGACACAGCACCTGCTCCCCGCCAGCCCCGGGGGCACAGGTAGCCGGGAAGGGCATGTTAAAAGGACATCTGGCAAAGCGCCCGTGTGGCACAGGAGGGGAGGGAGCCTTCAGTGAAGTTTCCCCAAATACGCAATTAATTTTGACTTAATAAGACGTTTATTGTATAATAAACAACAACTGATTCTATGAAAAAATATTTATTGAGGATTTACGGCTGAGTAATGAATTTGTAGCTCAGTTTGCCTCAACAAGATTTATTTACATAGCAGTAAAACCCCAATCAATAATATGCTTTTAATAATCACTGTATTTAAGTAGTATTTCAACAATACACTGTAATTAGGCCACGGTTTCTTCTGTAATTCTTTAGATTTAGTATACTTTGGGGTTCCGAATCTCTCCTGGATGGTGACGTGAGTGCTCCATTAACGTTAATTAAGTGCGTGCCAATCAAGCAGAGAACAAACCTCGCCGTGTGTCGGTGAATAGCAATGGGGTGGTGGGAGGGAAGCAGCTCAGGCTTCCCGGGATGGAGAGCAATGGTTTCACTTCAGCATCCTTCACTGTGGATCAGCCATCACCAGGATCAGCTCCTGGGAGAAGAAGGAGGGCAGAGACCAACGCTGCTGATGGGAACGTTCTTCCCATCCCCTGTGCCACACCGTCCTCTGATCTGTGCCAAGGAGCTCCCAAACAAGGCTGTGTGTGCCTTTGAGATTAAACTGCTGGTTTATGGATGTGGCTGGTTTGTAGCTGTGGCTCTGAGGAGCTGCTGGAGTCCCCAGGAGCTGGGTTTGCCGGGAATATTTGCTCTGTCTCTGGGAAAACAGCTCCTGGGCCGGGCAATACAGAGGGTGCAGGGTGGGGATGCTCATCCTGGTGCTGATGGATGTAGGTTTGCATTGCTGGGTGCAGGGAATGGATCCTGCTTTTGTGGCTGTTGAGCTGCTGGTGAAAGGTGAGTGGCCACAAGGAAAGAGGCACTTTGCTCCCCTCTACCCATGGGAATTTAAAGTTGGATTTTTAGCAGTTTAATATTCTGCTGGGTGCACTGAAAAACGTGAGCGTGGAGTGGATGCACTTCGGAGCATGATGCTGCAAAGTTTTGCTCTACTCACAAGGCACTTGGAACTCTTTCTAGATCAATCAGGCTTTAAATGCACATTTTTCTCTGCTCTTGGTCTGTTTAATCTCTCTTTGTCTCAGGAGTTGTACCTCCTGTCTCTGTCTGCAGCTGATGATATCACTCCTGAGAAAGATACGGGTGTGTATATTTAGAAAATGTCTCCTGCATTCTTGTCCCACAAGGGACACCTGAGATGGCTTTGGGGGGAGAAAAAAGAAAAGCCCAAAAATATGGCCCTGCACTGTCTTACTTCTTTCTGCCTTGTTAGAACAGGGCCTGAGGCAGGAGAGTTGCCACAGAGCCATGTGAGGAGTAGGGCTGGTGGCACAGGAGGGGAGGCACTGAGGAATATTTACTGCACCGGAGAACAGATTTGCGGCTAAAGACTTATTTTCTTTTTAATTTGGTACATTGTTCTGTGCTGTGGTTTAATCGTGGCTGGCAGAGGGGTGAGGGAGGCAGGGAGAGAAGTGAGAGGTGGCAGCTGCAGAGGAGGTGGGGGAGAAACCTCCTTGACAGGTTAAAAGCTCCACGTGAGGATCTCCATGTGAGCTTTCCCGGGAAAGGCACCGAGTTGGGAAATTAGGCAAGACAGCAGGCAGGGAAGAAGGATGTGCCCTGTTATGGTAATTGCTCTTCTTAATTGCTTTGACTCCGATGACCACTCATTTCTTATCCTAACAAAGACACGGGAGCCATCCGCTCCGGACTGCAAAGCGAATCCCGAGGGGAGCTCCCCTTGTGGTCTGTCAGGGACCCAAACTGCTTTGTGACTGCCAGCCGCGTTGGCACACTGTGGTGCCCGCTCTGGTGGTCATGGTCCCACAGGAAGCTGAGCCTGAAGAGCCCAGAGGGAATTTTTTTGGAGCGAGAGGTCGTGCGAGGCATCAGTCCAGCACCTTCCCTCCTGCTCAGCCAAGGTACAGAAAACCAGGCAGAGCTGCTGCCATCAGTGTTTTACAAACCCTCTTGGAGCTGAATAGAATCCTGTTGCTCAGCTGTACAATTTGCGCCGATTCCTCCGTAAATTCATGGTCTGAACTCACGAGGAGCAGGCAGAAAGGTGCCTGCTGCTTTTCGCCTGGGCTTGATCCAGCGCGGAATAATTGCGTTGACTGTTTCACTCTGTGCTCGGCAGTTCAGGGCTTAGAAATCCCCCACAAAAGAGCCCAGCACACAGAAACTTGACTCGGAGTCTAAAGCAAAGCTGCGACTGGCAGAGGTGCAGATCTTCAGGCTCAATCAGATGCATAAAGACAGGCAGGCCAAGCTGAGATGGGAATATGTTGCTTCAGCTGTGAGCTGAAAGCCGCTGAAATTTTCCATATCAGAGGCTTGCTTTACAAAAAGGGATGGTCTGGCCTGGGGTTTGCAGGGAGGAAAACAGCAGTGGTGACGACAGCAGCAATAAAAAACTCTCCCTGCTTTCCACACTGGTGGGAATTGCTTGTCTGTACTCTTCTAGTGACTTTCCAAGCCAGTTTTCTCTGTGTAGGAATCAAAAGCCTCTGCCTGCTTGCCCTTGGTGTGTCCCAGGCTCCAGCAGCCCTGCAGCAGTGTCACTGGTCTCAGTGGAGCTGTGTGCCCATCCTGGCTGCGTTGCCAGTGTCAGAGCTGGGCTGTGTTTGGGCTCAGAGGTGCTGTGTTGTGGAAAGGGGCTGGTTGAAGCAGTTGTGGGTATTGATTTAATATTTTTTAATATATGGAATGGTGATTTTCTGCATTTTAGTAGAATCCCAGACTGATCTGGGTTGGAGCTCATCTTGTTCCACCCCCCTGCCGTGGGCAGGGTCACTTTCCACTATCCCCAGATTGCTCCAAGCCCTGTCCACCCTTGGATAATGCCAGGGCAGCACTCTGGGCCACCTGTGCCAGGACTTTCTCGCCCTCACAGGGAGGAATTTTCCCTCATTCCCCTCAATGTGCCTCTTGCTGATTAAACGAGCAGCTCAGCTACAGGGGAAAAATATCGCCCATGCTCTGAATTGTTCTAGATTTCTTCAAAATGAGTCTGAGGAGGAGAGAAATGCCCATGGCTGCTCCACAGGAGATTTTTAACCAGTCTGAGGTGCTCAGTCTGAATGAGAGAGGCTGTCTTTTTGTGAAGGGAAACTTTGCTGATACCAGCACTATCTTTTCCTCCAGAAAGGAATAACCAGCCTGGCTTGGGAGTGCAGTTGGGCAGCCCAGCTGGCCCAGGGATGGCCACAAGAGGACTTTGGCCTCCCTGCTGCATTTCAATTCCCCCAGCACTGCGGCAGCGATGGACACTCGGACACCGGTTGCATTAAACATAGGGTCAGTCATTTCCCTGCCTTCATTCTTTGTCTGTAATTCTGCATCTAATGGCAGCAATTAGTCACTGTCCAAGAAGGGATGAGCAAGCTCCTGGCTCATCCCGGCTCTCTGACGGATCTGCTCCTCCAGAGGGATGGAAAGGTCATTAGCAGAGGGTTAGTTATTGATCGGCTTGGGGGAGAGAGAGGGTCCAGAGGTGAAGCTCAGCACCAGGCTTAAACGATGGGCCAGAGAAAGGAAAGAAAAATAGGCTGGCAGCAGCCCCAGGGAGCCCCCAGCCACCGTGCCACAGATGCAAAGGACAAATTCTTATTGATTGGAGAGGTGTTTTTGGAGGTAGGTTATTTCTTTTCCCTCCCTAAAGCGGGTACCAATTATGGCTGTTGACTGGCAGAGACAAATGCCACAAGTACCAAGCCTGGATTTCCTGAGGCCATCCTGCTTCTTCTTGTGGTGGGGTTGTAAAAACCCACTGTGTGAGAGAGAACAGTGCCCCAAAGAGGGGGATGGGGCTGGTTTTTGCACATACTCCTCTGCCAGGTGGACAGGAACAGCTCTGCAAAACAGCACAAAGGGAAACGAGTAAGGAATAGGTGGCTCTTGTGTAGGAAATTGGAGGAAACCCTGAGTGCAGGGTGGGGAAGGAATGGGGTGCTTGGGGCAGTGGCTGTGCTGGAGGGAGGACAGAAAAGTCTGGGGCAGATTCATTTATTCCATCAGCTCGTTTCTGGCACTGACTGTAATTTAGTTGTTCAGCAGATGAATTAAGGCCATTGCTGAGTTCTAGGAGGGAAGGACCTTTATGGGGGATGAGGGCCAGGCTCTCTCAGGGCAGGGAGCTGGGGGGAGTCTGGTTCTTCCTGACCATCAGTCACATCTCAGGGCCTGTTGAGCACCCTCCAAACTCCTCTTCCATCACGGCCGTGTCAAAAGGAGGGATGAGGTTATTGACCATGTCAACAGGGCTGATAAATCACAGCCTCCAAGCCTGGCACTGCAGGATACCCTCGGTCTGCTTGGGTTGGGCTTCCTCCTGTGCCTAGCTCTGAGTGTCCCTCCATGGATGTGAGGATGGTGTTCTTAAAGGCACATCAGTAGTGATGCTTCCTGCTACCAGAGCTCTTCCTTAGGGTCTCAGAAGTGTATCCTCTAATGCCTTACTCCTCCTCTCCTCTTGCCTGAGTAGCTGTGTTCCCCAGGTGGAAACTGGAGGTATTCCTTGGGCTGTCTCACTCCTGGAGGCTCCTTTCTCTGGAAAAGAGGCGCGAAACCACTTCTGCTCCTCCAGGCCGAGGGCTGCACATCACAACAGGAGTGCAGTAAAAGCTGACCAGCCCAGCCCTTGCTGGCAGCGCTTCCAAGAACCTCTTGATGCTCCCACAGGCCAAGCTGAGCCCGGGTGGGAGCAGGGATGGACTCACGTGTGGGTGGGAAGAAGGGAGAGCAGCAAGGCGGGATACCTGCGCCCTTCCCACGCCCGTCCTGCCTCCACCCCGCCAGTGATGGAGTGCAACCCTCTTCTCTGTAGTGATTATCCTGTTCTTGGAGGCTTCTTTGACCTTCAGCAGCAGATGGATAATGCTGCGGGCAGGCAGGAGGAAGGCTCGGGAGCGCTGCCTTCAATACGGCTTCGCCCTCCTGATTTATACGGGGGAGCGAGCGGTGCTGATGCTCGCTGCTGCTCATAGATTATCTTCATTCCAGCAGCACTCAGGCAGACAGGAGAGGTAACAGAGAGCCACCCGCCACCCTATCCGTCACCTTCCCTCCGGCACCGGCAGTGCCTGCTGCAGAGCCGTCTCTTCCCGGGGAAACTTTCCCTCTCCATCAAACACCGCAACAAAAAGTCATATTCTGCCAGCAGGTCCATGTATCTCTGGGGAGCTTGTCGTGGCTGTGTTTCTCCCAAGCCTCTCTGGAGGACAGGGAAGCAGGGAGGGAATAATGCTGGAGAGGAGCTGATGGGCTCGGGGGAGCAGGAGGGTTGAGGTCTCTGTTCTGCCTGGGGTGGTGCTGGGATTCATGGCTGTGCTTCAAGGTCTGGGCACCTCAGTTCAACCTGTGGAAGGCAAATTGAAGGTGCTGGGGGCCTGCTGTGATTTTTGGCATGGCTTTTATTTTATTTTCCCTCTCCTCACCTCTCAGGCCTTCATTTCCTGAACTGGGATTAATCTTAATCTTACTTACCCTCCTCCTAGGGGAGCGGGGAGGCTTGTTGTGTTCATGTCTGGAAAATGCTCTGAAATCCTCCGATGAAAGGTGCTGACAGAGCACTGAGGATTTCCAGGATTCACGGTTTTAGATGAATGGAGAGGTGGAAAGCACAGGGGACTGAGAAGGTGGTTTTATCAGTGTGGTGGGGCTCAGCGTGCCGGGGGGAGCCAGCACTGGGAGATGCCCCCTACAAAGGACACTGAAAATCACATTTTTTGAGCTGAAAGTAGAAAGTCTTGGCAGCAGCACCAGCCAGGAGCATCTCAGGAGGAGGGGTGGGAAGCCTGAAGGCAAGTTATACCTTTCTTCTCTCACTGCCTCTGAGAACACATGAATTATCCAGCCTTCCTTTGCTGCCTGGAGACCAGGATCAAACCCAGGTATGCAGAGTGCTGGTGTTTGTGCCGAGGCTGGGCAGACGGGGGGTGCAGCAGGCAAGGTATGGGGCCTGCAGTGCTCCCTCTTGGAGAACATCATGTGCTTTCACTCCAAACTGAATTTTAATTCCTCCTTTTCTTAACTTTTTTTTTTTTTAATACTGTAAAATAGTCCAGCTTTAGATCTCCGTGCTTCTCTTTTTTTTTTTCATTATCAACCGTATGTAAAATGTGCCCAGTAGCCCAAACATAATGAGTGCACTCAGCGTGGAGCCAGAGGAGTGCTATGTGCAGGGAGTGCAAAGCCCAGCTCTGCAGGCTCCCAGTGCTCCAAACAAAGTCCTTCCACTGAAACCTGGAGGCTTCAGGGCAGGTGGGTGACTGCACATCCCAACCCTCCTTTTGCTCGGCAGAACCCTGTTTCTAGCACCAGTTTGATCAGCATCCCGTGGCCGAGCAACCTGGGCTCGGTGCATTCGAAATTGCCCTGCGGCATAAGATGAACAAAATCTGAATGCCTGGTGAGCAGCAGTCCATCGAGCAGGAGGATATATTGCTCCAAATGGAAATAATTTCTATTGCTAGGGAAGAGAGTGGCCTGTTCTGAGCTATTGCACCGGGCTGCTCAGTAATTTGTGCAGTGCAGATGGGAGCACAGAGCCTTTACTGCCGGAGAAAGCTCGAGTCAAGTTGTTAAGGAAGAAATATAATCAGAAAGAGCCAGGAAACATAAAGATCAAAGTTGAAAATAATTTACATTTCATCAAGAACTTGTGGAAAAAGGACAAGGAAAAAAAGCAAGCCCTGTCGGTTATGCGAGCTTTTCAGCAGGAGGAGTAGGATTCGGGAGGAAAACACACAGAAATTGACTTTTCCCTGTATTTTCAAAGTGAGAATTGACTGCCGAGCCACAAGTGTTACTTGAAGTGACATTTGTGGGCGCGCTGTGAAAATCCTCAGACAGCACAAAGCCTTGTTCAGCACAGCCATGTGTCACTTTGAACCCTGCGAAGCTCTCGCGGGCTCTGACAGCAGGGACACAGCATCCGGGAGCTCGGCGTAGATGGCGTTGGGGTTATCCACTGTGATTTTCTCCCAGCCTTTCCCCTTTATTTTTGGGGGGGAGGACCAGCACGCTGAGGGAGAAGTGGACACATTGATGGGATGCAGTTTGTCCTCTTGCCCAACTCCTTGGAATGTTCATGCATCGTTCCTCTATCTGCAGCATTTTAATGCCTTTATAAAACGTTTCCTAACGACAGAAAGATAATTTGGCTAATGCAGCTCTGCACAATTAGGTTCCTCAGTTAACATCATGTTCCTGCATCAGATGCCCTTTCCTCTCGTAGCCTATTTTTCATACCCTGGGTAAATATGTTTAATAATCAATTGGCATGTTATTAACGCACAATAACGATCTCACTAAATCGAAGCTCAGGCTTTATTTGAGACACTTACAGTAAATATTGACTGTTCTGCAGAATTATGGCAGAGCCCTGAGCAGTCTGTTCCAATGGGAACTGGATCCATTTTTTAATACCAGTTATTGATTTTCAGCGAGCAAAGTGCCTTGAGACGTCTGTGGTTTTCCTCCTCCTCCCTGTGAGCTGTGGGGAGGTGGTGGACACGCACCAGGGAGAAGATTTCCCTGTGCCATGGCTGGAGATGGGCAGAGCTGGTGGGCATTTCTCTCTCTCCCTCCTGGGGTTTTTCCCAAGGTCAAGGTTGCTCCCATCCAGCAGCGCTGGCTGGGGACAGGTCCCTGCCACCCACCCTGGTGACAGCTGCTTGCTGTAAAGGTTCTGGTTTAATTTTCTGCCCTTAATTGTTGCTAAGCGGAAAAAAAATAGGTTTGTTTGCACATTTGATGAAGATTTCTGCCAGCTCCCATTTTGCTGCTGTCCTGTGACCTGTCCACTCAAAGGCTGATGAGAATGGACACTCGCTTCTCCCAGCACATCCTGGGATGACGAACCCCTGGCATCTCCACATGGGTGAGCTGGCTGATGTGGGGGTGACACTTTCACAGCCCTGCTAAGAGCCACTCTCTCTTCCTCTGTGCTCTTTGTGTCTCACCCTTGCATCCTTTTGATCAGGGCCACCCGTAGGGGGACTTTTTTTCCGTGCTAATTCACGTCCCCGTGAGTGAGGTCGGTTGTGCTGCTCATGCTGTTATTTGATGATGGTCCCAATGTGTTAGGCTGCTTTTCCCAGAGGAATGGGGCTGGCTTTCCCCCATTCCTTGCAAAAGCCATGGGAATAGCAGACATCTCAATTTTTCACTCAGGTGGGAGAGGAGGGAGATAGAAATGAGTCACACCCCATGCAAGGCCTATTAGTGAGAGAGCAGGCAGGGTGGTTTTTCCCTGCTGTTAACTTGTAGGAGCCCTGCTTTCTTCCATGGAGAGAGGCTTGAAGGGCAGGGTGACTCTCAGGGCTGAGAGTTGCTGGGTGTGATGTGCAACACACGGAACTCCTCAGGAATGACTTTGCAGATCATTCTCCTCGTGGGCAAATCCGTTTGTTGGAGACAGAGAGGGACAGGGAGCACATCTGGGCTAGGAGTGTGTGCGGGGATGCAGGGACAGCTGTGCACGCTCTGAAGCCAGAGGAGCTTCCAGATGTGCACAAGCTCTTGCAAATGGCTGCAGTGCCCTGGTAAGGCAGGAGCTGCTTCCCGAGCCAGGAGCTGGGGAAAGGGCGGTGCCTTGGCCATAGCTCACGGAGATTTGAAGTCCATTGGCGTGGCTGACTGTCTGTGTATATTTATGTAGAAAACTTTGCGTCCCTGGAAGGTGCTGCTGCTTGTTATTTTGACTGATTATAGGAGAGTGACTGTACTACAATAGCAGGAGCCACTCATTAGCTTTGGCGTAGCACAGAGAAATCGGCAACTCGTTCCAGCCACATCTGCCCCTGGAGGTGAATATTAAACAGGAATTGATCCTGGGTAATGAGAGCACAGCCCGGGCTGCTGTGATTAGCACCGGTAGAATTTTAAATAGTTAATTATTTCAACGGGCAAAAGGAACTGTTTTGGGGGGTGGGAGAATGTGTTGTGTTTGGGGTGGTGGCTGGGTGTGAAGGGATGAGTGTTGGTGTGGTGGTGGTGAGGGGTTTGGAGAGTGGAGGTGGCTCAGGTTTGGAAGGTTTGTGTGTATATGGTATGAGTATGAGCAAGGTACAGCTGGAATGCTGCCTGGAGAATGCTGGGGGGGCTTTTATACAGGTGAGAAGGTAGCTGGGTAGCCCCATAATTTCCAGCGATGCCTTAAATGGCTCCCTAGAAAGAGAGAGCAGACAGGAAGAAAGGAATCAAGGAGGCATTGATTGGAAAGGCCTTCAGAGGTACACTCTGGGCTCCAGAGGCTCCTGCCTCAGTGCATCCCAACATGGACAAGGACAGCTCCCGAGTTCTTCCCACTTGGATCTCAGCATCAATTCCCCAAGCAGAAGCCAGGCAAGGATGGAATTTGCCCAAGCTTGCCCCCCTCTTGCCAAGATTGTGGTTTGCAGCTGTTGGGCCTAGGAGTGTCTGGGTGTCCTTGGAGAGCTGGAGAGGCTTTGTTGTGTGTGTGTAAGCATGAGAGAACAGCACTGAACGAGCTCCAGGGAACTGCAGAGTGACACTGGGCAGGGCAGGGCTGGGAACATAGAAAAGTTAAAACCTAAGGCATCACCAGAAGTGCATATCTTGGAGCAAACAAGCTTTGGGCAGAGTTCAAAGAGCTGTGGAGATCAGGGTCTGTGCATGTGCTGCCCCAGTTGAGTGTGCAGGGTCCATTCCAGTCCCTCCAGCCTCAGGACAGGAAAAACCTGGGGAAGCAGGTTGGAAAGTTGAGGTAGGAATGCACTGAATCCAGTTTTTCTTGCATTCCCCCATCTCTGCTCCCTTCTCCTGGAGCACTGCAGAAACAAAGAGAAGGCGAGAGAAGGTGGCAGGTGCCAGGGGAAGGCGTGCTGTCTGCCTGGAGACAGGGGAATTATCCAGCTTCAATAAATACCTTTCAAAAAGAGAGGAAAGAAAGAGAATTTCGCCCTTCTCCTCACCCCACGCCTCCCAAAATACCAAATCACCATGATAAAAAATTGACTCAAATGGACAAGCAGTCCCGGTAATTGATTGTGGCCTTTCATTCTTTCAGCCACACTTAATTAACCTTTAGACTCAAATACCAAGCACTGGTTAGACAGAAAGGTGCAGGCAGGGAGGAAGACGACAGTGCCTGTTGGGAGGATCCTGGGCTCTGAGAAGTCCTTTGGGGTGACGATGCCTGGATGATGCTCTGGGGAAGAGCTGCCTTGGATTTGGAGGTTTACTTCATTTTACCAGACTGCAGAAGGAAGAATAACCCCCTCCCCAGATTATTTTCCCCCAGTGTGTTCCAGCTCAGCTCCCTTTCATGTGCTGTTACTGATATTTAGGACCATTGAAGGGGGATGACACCAAATTGTGCTCAGCTGCAGGAAACCACCAGGCTGAAAACTGCACAGATGGGTTTCTCTTTGTGTGTTGAGTGTTACCTTGTAGTGGTGAGGGAAACAAAATGCAAAATGTGTGGCAAGGAGTGCTGTAAATGGACTCTCAGGTAGTAAAAAACTGTTAGCTGAAGGATGCTTCTTTTCCTGGTGTGTTTCTTGTTAAATCAGTCTCCAGAACTAAAACAAAAATGTGGCAAGCAAGGATTCCTGTGGACTTTTCCTTAAGGAAGGGTTCAAATTCCATTGTTGGGTATGAGTATCTGAGAGGATAAATGTCCTGCCCCTGGGTGTGTGTGGGGCTTGCTCTTCCCACAGTACGATCTCCTTGTTGGACCTCCCCAGGCTGCTCCCTGAGATCTGTGGGAGACTGTGTTTGGGTGCAAAATGGGTATTTTTGTCTGTTTCACGAGCTGCCTGTCTCCCACGCATCCCTGTTTCCTTTCAGCTGTGGATCCTGTGGTTTTATGCTCAGGATCGTTAATGCAGAGCTGCTCTGGCCTCCTTACAGCACGAGTTGTCTCTGCTCTGTGCAGTGCAAACGTGCTTTGACCTGGAAAGCTGCTGCCAGCAGCAGATGGAGCAGACCTGCAGGCCCAGCTGCTCCGTGCCCTGCCAGGTGCTTTGGTTTTTAAATGCTTTGGTTGAAAGAAACTTCGAGTCTGCTCTGGAATTGGGGATGTATCAGAGGAGACTTGGGGCAAGGCATCAAAATGTGTGCTCTAAATGAGGTGACTCATTTCAGAGGAGATAAGGATGAACGAAGAGGAGGCTCCGAGTGGTGGATCTAACAAAGGTGATGTGGCTTTGATGGTGCAGCTTCAGTTCTGGTTTTAACATCAAGCCCTGGTTCAGCATAAAAACAGGAGGGCTGATTTGGAGAGCACAGCTGAAAGCCAGAAGCGTGAATAAAAAATACACAGCATGATAAACAGGGAGGGTTCCTATAGGAACAGTGGCAGCTCTTGAATGTCCATGGGAAATCGTTTGCTTCCAGATATGTAAATGCCTGAGCTTGTCCAGGAAGCTTGGTACCAAATTTTTGGATAGGAAAGCAATGGCTGAGCTTGGCTTGTACTCCAAGCTCTGTGGCAGGACTTGGGCTGGGTCCTACCCACAGCTCTTTCTGTATTCATCTCCCTTCGACCAGGAGCCTCACGGGGCTTGGAGACAAATTGCATCTGTGCATATCAGATGGAGACTTTGGGGGTTTGGGCAGGAATTCTCTGCCTTTTGTCTTTTATCATTAGGAGTCAGGGATGGAGGTGACAACAGAGTCATGTATGAATGCAGAGTAAACAAAGCTGCGTGTGGGTGTGATGACATGTTTCTTTTGTCCGTGATGCATTCATCCTCTGAGTGCTCCAGGGTTATGCATTTAATTTATTGTGCACTTGGCAGCTTTAGAAGTACTTAAGCATCCAGCTATCCTTGCCTAAAAATAACTGGAAAGCAACGGGGTTGGGTTTTTTTGTTCAGCAGGAGGTGGGCCAAGGAGACGAATGTGTTCTGCAAGCCAGGAATGCAGCCCAATCCCAGCAGCCACACCACGGTTTTCTGGTTATTTGGGTCTTTTCTTCATGCCTTCCCCAGTTCGAAGCAGCTCTGGCCACAAGCAGCCATAAGGGAGGAAGAGCAGCCTGGTGGTTACAGCACCAGCTCAGGATTTAGGTGATTTGGGCTGAACCTCTCATTTTGCTGCTGTCTTTCTGTGTCATATTAGTCTCTCTGCAGTTGTAATATCACCATTTCTGCACAGTGGGGTTGCAAGAGTAAATATATTAAAGATTGGGAGGCATTAAGGTGCTGTGGGAAGGCTCCTGCAGAACAAGAGAGCATGCACCTGCAAATCTCAGCGGCTCAGGGGGTCGACAAGAGCAGCCTCAAATATATTTTTTTTAATATCTCATTATTTCTGAGTCAGCTGGAAGATTTTGAGCCGTCCTTGTCAGGGAAGGAGGCCTTCCTTGTCAGGTTATGGAATCACAGAATTTAGTTTGGAAAAGACCTCCAGGACCATCGAGTCCAGCCTGTGACTGATCCCCACCTTGTCCCCCAGACCAGAGCACTCAGTGCCACCTCCAAGTCATCTCTTGAACATCTCCTGGGATGGTGACTCCACCACCTCCTTGGGCAGTTCGTTCTGACGTCTGACAGTCCTTTCAGTGAAGAAATTCTTCCTGATGTCCAACCTGAGGTCCAGAGCAGCAGCTTTGATTTCCCTTCCTCTGTACCCTTGGGACCTTGTGCCGTCTTTCGTTAGAAGCAGGAGCGTCTCCAGCCCAAGGTGGACCCTGTCCCCACAGCGCTGGCAGTGCAGGATCTCTGGGGCACTCCTGACTGGGAAATTGAGGATTTTGAGCTAGTCTGGGCGCTTGGCGCTCCTCAAAGTCGAGATCAAGGTGCTGATGCCCAACACAATCTCCGGGTTGGTTCAGCTCAGCGCTGGGCTGGGCTGCTGTGGAAGGGACTCAGCAGCAAGCAGGGCCTTGGTGCTCGCTGTCAGAGCTGATTCTGCTCCGTATTTAGCAGCAGCACCGCTCAGGAGCAGTTTCTGAACCCTCACAGATGTGTTTGGCAGCTGATAACAGGGCTGAACTTTTTGTTTCAGATCCTACAGAAGTTTGGAGCTGAAAAACCGTATGAGCCCAGGGTCTGAACCCCTAGGAAGATTAAAATTCCCTACCCCTACTTCGAAAGGCGCTGAGAGTCTGTCTGGCAAGACAGGTTCATTAACAAATTAATAGAATAATCAGCGGGGCTTTGTGTGCGTTTTGCAGATAAAAAACTGGTAACAGCGTTCTTTGGCTCTTTAATGGGCTGATAAGAGCCAACTATCTGCTCCATGGCGGGGCTAATCACAAAGATAACAGAGGTTAAATCAACTGCGGGGCGCTGGCGAGGGGCCGCGCAGAGGCGGCGATGGATGGAGGTGGGAGCTCAGGGGTTTTAAACACGATGAAAGGGAATAGCAGCGAAGTGAAGGAAGGGAGAAAACCAGCAGCCAGCTCCGTGGGTGTTTTTAGGAGCACTGTGCAAAGACCACGAGGGCCGAGCCCTCCAGAAGGCTGATGCTGGGTGGGGTGTAGGGAGCTCCGTCTGCCCTCGGGGCTTTCCTTGGGGGGTTGGACAAGGAACAGGGTGCCCAGAGGAGCTGTGGGTGCCCCGTCCCTGGAAGTGTCCAAGGCCAGGTTGGACGGGGCTTGGAGCAACCTGGGACAGTGGAAGGTGTCCCTGCCCATGGCAGGGAGGGGATGAGGTGTTCCTTAATGTCCTTCTCAACCCAAACCGGTCCATGATTCCTCAATTCTGTGAGAGTTGTTGCCAGCACCTTCTCTCTATGACGAGAAACTGGGGACAGTAGGGGACGCATTCTTTAGGAGTCCAGAGGGGAAGAGGCAGAATGGGCTGAGTGCAGGTTCCCAGGCTGCTGCAGCAAAGCCAAGACACGTCATGGCCAAGGGTCCCAGCACAAAAAGCCCATGCAGAGGTAGGTGTGAGCTTCTCTAGGAGGATCTCAAGGTCCATCTCAAAACCAAACCACCCTGGCCATGCTCAGCAGCTCTCCTGCCTGGCGTTCCAGCCCAGCATCCTCCTCGCTGCACCCCGGGAGCCAAACACAGCAGGGATGAGTGGCAGGTGGAGGAGGCCAGGTTGGGTAGCGCTTCCAGTGCCTTTCAAATCCAGGACTCTCCTGGTTTTTTCTGAACAAAGCCCACAGCCTATCTCCTCTCTGCAGGCCTCCTGCACCTGAGACTTGCAGCGAGTGGGAGCAGGCCTCGGGTTTGCAGGCGGCAGAGCTGCGAACACGCGATGGCTTTCGCAGAAGCGTCGCTTTGCCTTCATAAATTACAAACGTGTGTGCTGAAATATTGATGGGGATGTGAGAGGGATCCTTGGGCTTGCCTCAGGAATGCAGCAGCCGAGAGCAATCAGGATTCAGGGAGCGTTTTGCTTTCTGCAGCCTCCTCCGTGGAGGTTTTGAGGTGCATCTGACATCCAGGGACCTCTGATCGGGTGTCATTCCAAGGGTGGAGGGTTTGTCCCCATGTCGCCTCCCCAAGAGCAGGCTGTAGAAAGTGGCCATCGGGGCTGCCGTAGGAAGCGTTCGGCTCTCTCTTTCCCTAAAGGACTATTAATTTATACAATTGTTAAAGGAAGGACGTTGTCAGGCGGCTTTCAAGCGATGTGTGAAAGTGACTCTAATAAGACGTTCTGGGGAAGCCTGCGGGCAGCGCCGCCTCTCCGCCAAACTTCTCCAGGCCTTCTTTGAAAGGAGCAGCAGCAACCTTGATCTTCCTCCTCCTCCTCCTCCTCCCGCACTAGCGGAGGCAGTTGCTGCAAGCTCCGGCGCGGGGCCGAGCGGGAGGGTCTGGAGCCGGGCTGGGCGGATAATTGCCTGCGTCTGACTGCCGGGGAAGAGGAGCGAGGAGGGGACGGCGCGGAGTGGTGGGAGTTTTCTTTGGAGAAGCAGCTGCAGCTCTGGGCTGGTGCTTGGCTAATCAGCGCGGTGTGGAGCAGACTGTAAATGAGACCTGGATCTTCCTCTCCAAAGCCTTGCGGGCATCATCCAAAGGGGATGCGCTCGCAGCACGCTTTAGGTGGGAAAGGAGCCACCGGTACACCAACATCAGCAGCTTGTCCTGCTCAGGCTCTGGCGATCACTGAGGGATTTTGGTCTCCCTGGGGTGTCCGTGCTGAGGTGTGCGAGTTAAAGAGAGGTAACTGCTGCCGAACCCCACCTTTCTCCATGGGACAGCACTCAGTGTGTGGCTCTCCCGTTACATATCCACAGTGCTGCCTGCCACGTGTTCCCCATCTCCTTCTGCGCCAGGATGAAGGGTTGGGATTATTTAAGGTGCTTCTCCCTGGGCCGTCCCTTTGTGTTACAGGAGAAAGCCAAAAAAAAAAAGCCCCCAAATGAAAAGCAGTTCCTGGGCAATGAAGTGTCTGGCGTGGGTAACCCTGGGATGTAAATCTGAGTGTGTAAACTTCCCCGGTAAACGGTGTTTTCAGGGATTTTTGGATTGTTTTTGCAAATATTGAAGGAATTAGGTATTGATTAACTCATTAATGCTGTTCGCTGCTATCCCACCTTTCATCCCCGAAGCTCCAATCCCATTACAGGAGTTAACGAAGTGTGAATACAGGGGGATGTGCGTGGTGAAGGGGTAAACTGAGGCACGGGTCCAATCTCAGCTGAGCCAGGCTCACAGAGCTCTGCCTCTTCCTCCAGGCCCCGAAGCAGAGCAGGACTCTTGATAAAACACCCAAACCACTAGACCCTAACAATAGAACAGAGATGGAGATAAGAAGCCATCCCTTGCCTCGGCTCCCTCCATCCCCGGAGGGATCCCTGAGCCCCGGCGGGGTGTGAACTTGTGCAAAGGACTTTTAGGTAGTTCTGGCAAGTGGGAGGGAAAAAAATAGATAAATAACTACAACTAAAAGGCACAAGAAGGTGAGAGAGGAGCCAATTTCCTGCGTGGGACAGTGGTGTGAAGGTGTCATCTGGGAGCCCAGAGCAATCTCTTAATTCGGGGTAAGGAGCCTTGACACAAACTCTGGTGTGACAAAATGCCTTTTTAAAAATTATAAAAATTCTGGGGCTATTGGGAGGCTTAATTAATTAGTTAAGATGTTTTCCACTGTTATTGTGCCTCCCCTCAAAGGCTTCTGCCAGTAAATTCTCATCAAGTGGAAGATCTAATAAGTGCCAATTATTGAAGTTTGCTAATTGCCAGCTAATAATAATGCTGATTAATAATGCTTTTAACACCACTGTTGATTTCAAATGTGGGCACATGTGCTGCAGCATCATTGATTTAAATTGTCATTTCTTCTGCTTTGTGGCTAATTGGGGTAAAAATCAGGTCGGTGGCATTTTTTCGTCCGAAGAGCACATTGTTCTAAACCTGGAAAAAGCGGGGAAGTTTTTAAGGAAGAGATTTAAAAATAAAGGAATAAGCTCAGGAGGATAATGCATTGCGGAGAAGCGGTTCGTTCATTTCCTTGACAAGTGTAATTTAATTTTAATTATTTATGATTCTTCATAGCCCGCTAGAAAATGTTCTGTAGGATATTTTGTAAAACTAATGAAGTCTTAGTAATAGGAGACCTAACTCGAGCCCTGCGCGGAGCTGTGGGAAGATGCGCCTTGTCTCTCTCCCTCTGATTAATCCATACCAGAGCTGGGATGTTTTTGCATGATTATACTTTAGGAATCCCACCCAGGCAGGGATGCTGCTGCTGCAGCTGTGTGGGAAGCACATCCCAAAGCTTTGTTCTGGTTTTGCTGTGAAACTTTTTCCTTTTGGAGCTGCAGTGATGGGACAGGCCAGCGAGAGGGGAGCCTTGTCCTCGTTAGAGCATCCCACGTCATGCCATGGGTTTGTGATCCCACTGGATTGATTGCAAAGTGGGGTTCCCCTCTCAGTTATTCCTATTTGGATTTCTGCCCCTAAATGGGGCAGAAGGGGGAGCTGAGGAATCATGGAGCAAGGAGGGGAGGTGCCTTGCTTTGAAATTCCCTAAAGGAGAGCAATGTGTGTTCCTGCTGCGGCATCGCTCAGGGCCCGCGATGGGCAGGGATGCCAGCGTTCCCCACGGGTGGATCAGGGTTTGGGATGGGCAGGGATGCCAGCATTCCCTGCAGGTGGATCAGGGTTTGGGATGGGCAGGGATGCCAGCATTCCCTGCAGGTGGATCAGGGTTTGGGATGGGCAGGGATGCCAGCATTCCCCGCAGGTGGATCAGGGTTTGGGATGGGCAGGGATGCCAGCATTCCCCACGGGTGGATCAGGGTTTGGGATGGGCAGGGATGCCAGCATTCCCAGCCCCTGGGGGTGGATCCACTGGGCAGGCGTGCCCACAACAGCACGGGGCCTTGTGTGGAAACCTAAATTTAAATGTTAAAAAGCTTTTGTTCATTACTGGTGGCATTTCCTCCCCCTCCCCATTTGTCACTTGGAGCGGAGCTGTGACTCTTTTAATATCAAACAAATAATAAGCTCCCTCTAAAGTGATTTTTCTGACAAGGAGCTCAATATATTAAACTTTATCTATATTTTAATAGCCAATTTCACACCAAACTGCCTTCTTAATAATGTATTTACCACCTGGGGATATTATTCCAACCCATCTGGAAAGAATTGGAAATTAACTGTCCCTAAACTGAGTCTGTGTGTGCTTTAGATGCAGTGGAGATAACAGCGGTGTCATTCCTAGGGGAAGTGGGGGAGGAAGCTCATCGAGCACCGAGCAAAATGTCAGCAGCAAAGGCAATAGCTGGCAGGGAAAGGAGTGCTCTCCTTCCTGCACCCGAGAGCCCAGCCCCAGCCCACCTCTGGAACATTCAGCCTCTCCCAGGAAGAGCTGAGAGCACCTCAAGGGCCTCTTCTGTGCTCTAAGAGTGGAGGGTTTTGGTTTCCAAGGCTGCAGCGTGGATGCAGGGCTCTGGGGAACGGCAGCATCCTGCCACAGTCACCTGCCACTGTGCTGCCAGCGGGCACCCAAAGGAGGGGAAAAGTTGTCTCTTCTAAGCTGGTGTCTCTCATGGCAATTTCTCTGGCCAGGCAGTGTGTTTAACTTGCTCTGTTTCGCTGTGGTTCTCTCTGGATCGCTCTGATCCCATCTGAATCCACGCTGAAGCCTGGGCAGATTGCAGCCTCCCCCTCTCCCTGTGTAGGTGTGTGTCTGGAAAATATCCCGTTGTTTAGTCTAAGTTGTATTTATAATTATTGTTACTATTCCTTCCCACTGTTTCAAGGGGTTGGACAATTCAGCTCCCCTGGCACTGGGTTCTGTGTGAAAAAAACATAAGATGATCCAAGCCCCATCCAGCCATGCTTCGAGCAGGGAGGGAGCAGCCACAGCTGCTCTGGGCACCCTCTGCCAGGGTCTCCCCACCCTCCCAGGGAACAATTCCTTCCCAATATCCCAATATCAACATGCTGTCTGTCAGTTTGGTCCATTCCCCTCGTCCTGGCACTACTGTTCTTGGCAGACACCCTCTTCAGCTTCCTTGGAGAGTCCCTTCCGATACTGGGAGGAATTTTGAGTTAATCAAATGAAAGCTTGTCAAGGTCTGTCTAGGTGCTGTTCCCCATTCCTGCCTGTACAGAGCATCCCTTGCACGGGATGGGTGAGGGGACATCAGGGATGGCATTGCTGGGACATCCAGTCCAAGTCGCAACTGAGATTTCCTTTTTGCCCTCGGCAAAAATTCCTTCCTGAGCTTCCCGGGTGTGTTTGCTGGGAGAGCCCTGCTGTGAGGTCAGGGTTTTTATGCCACACCTGGATTCACACCACTCGCTGATGGCTGATAAAAGGCTCACAGAGTGCAGATATTGCTGCTAGCATCCCAAAGGACGCACAGACCTCCCTCACACCACTCTCCTCAGCAGAAAAATCCTGAAGAATTCCATTGTTTTTAAGTTTTGCTTGAATGGGACTGTGTTTGGAGGTTTGTTTTTATTATTCATAAATTTCTACGAGACATCACCCGCACCAAAGCAGATTAATCCTCACAGTGTTTCCTTTTGTTTTTAAAATAATTAAGGGCAGCTGCTACTTAAATTCAGCTAAAACATCCCAGTTTTAGATAAAAGTGCCTTGTGTTTGTTGTTGTAATGAAGTAGTTTGACACGGAGATGAAAGTCTCTGCTGTTTGTGTTGTAAAAACTGGTTTTGACACCATTTTTGAACAATGTCAAACTGTTTCCTTACATTTTGAACAAGACACGCTTTGATCTAAGGAAAAAAAAAGAAAAAAACACAACCCCAAGATGTTTCAATCAGAATGGAAAAGCAGCAGCCCTTAATGATTTTAAAATAGGATCAAATGTTTCAATCATTATGTTATGTCACATAATGACACCCTCGTAGCTGTGCTGTGTGATGCTCAGTGTTGCATTTAGCATTGGGAAATGTTGTAGAAATAATTCAAAATAATCTAAAATGCTGAAATGAAATAGCGAAATTGCAAAGTGGCTCCTTAAAGCGTCAAAGGAAAATTCTGGTTTCTGGCAGTTTCGGAGTTGCTGAGCTCATCGGAAGAAAGTGTGCGGCTGCTTTTGGGTTTTTTCATTCCGAATCCGAACGAAAACAAAGCGTGGAGGAGTTGAAAGTGCCTTGTGAAATGGAAATTCTGCAAATCGACCCATTTTAGCTGCGATCCCCTATTGCTGCGGCAGGAGGGGAAGCACTGGGGAGGAGGAGGAGGAGGAGGAGGAAAAGGAGTGGGACTCTCCAGTCTGCAGCAGCGCCCAGCCCTGCGGATTGGGGCTGCATTGGCTTTGGATGGGGTTGGGAAGCAGAGAAGTGTTTGTGCAATTCTGTGTTAAACCAGGCAGGTTTGGGCTCCTTTTTGCTGCTTTTCCCTTTCCCATGAGAGGTGCCAGCAGCGAGGAATGGAGGCAATGGGGCACAGGTGCCTTTCAAAGGGCTTGATCCCATGGTACCTGGATCTTTGGATGTTGGGAGCAGGGGTGATCTCACCTCTGCAGCCCCCAAACCATCGGCTGAGCGCGGTGGCAGCCGGGTCAAGGAGGAGAGGGACACAAAGGCTGCTGAGATGCTGCCAGGGGAGGATATGAGCACTGACAGTTACCCGGGGGCCCGGCGATACCAGAATCCCTAACTTAATCAGACAGATAACGGGAGCAGCTCGGAGCTGAGGCAGGAGCAGGAACCACTGAACAATAGGAGCCAGCCCCCCCGGGCCCTCGTGCTGCGACTGAGATAATAAACTATATAAAAATCTGTCACTGTGCGATAAGTGATGAATTAGAATCAATTATATGTTTAAAATAATAGACCTCCCCATGGTGTTGCTCTCCAGAACGGTGATGGCTCCTGCCTGGGCTTGGCAGTGCTGGTGGCACTTGCTGGCACTGTCGCCAACGGGGCTGGGACACCTCAGCCTTGCGGTGCTGGGGAGCTCGGCGTGGTGGCAGCCGAAATCAAAAGTGACAGCTGAGATTTCGGCTTCTAATTTTGCATCTCGTCCCGGTCCCAGCAGAGCCACGTGTGGCACGCGGGTGCAGCCAGCGCCTGGTGCGGAGATCTCCAGCGCGCTCCTCGTTATTTGTGATTTAAAAGTGATTTAAAATTTGTGACTTAAAAAAAAAAAAAACGAGCTTGCTCCTCGTTTTAGAGATTTACCATTTTTCCTGTGTTATCCACTGCTCCACGTGCGCTGCCGCTCCCTGCCTGGAGCAGCGATTTCCGAAGAGCTGAGCGCTGTAGTGCTACACAACACCGCTTGAGTGTGGTTTTCCTCTCCCTCAAACGCCAGGAGGAGAGATAAAGGTGTGAAAATGCAAGATTAACCCCGTGAATCACCCATCAAGTGAATCACCCATCAAGCGATGCGTGTGTTTGTGAGGCAGGAGGCAGAGGATCCCGGATGGAGTGAATGCATTGTGGATGTCATGGTTGGCAAATGTTCCCAACAGAGCTCTCTGGCAGGGCAGTGGGAGGATCGTGCCTGTCCAGCCCAGTACTAAATTTGGGTTGAAAGCTGAGCCAGAGAAGCTGTGGCTGCCCCTGGATCCCTGGAAGTGTCCAAGGCCAGGTTGGACAGGGCTTGGAGCAGCCTGGGACAGTGGAAGGTGTCCCTGCCCATGGCAGGGGTGGGATGAGATGAGCTTTAAGGTCCCTTCCAACCCAAACCATTCTGGAATTCTGTGATATTTTGCCTTCTGACCATGCTGCTCCCAAAGGGGCTCAGGAGGAGGACTGGGGCTGGGAGGATCATCCCACCTGGAGGCGGTGGCTGTGTCTGTGAGCTGGTCTGGTTGGGACTAGATGACCTGGAAATATCCCTTCCAGCTTAAGGTTGGACTTGCTGTGATCTTGGATGTCTTTTCCAACCTTAATGGTTCTGTGACTCTAAATCATAATTCTGTGGTCATTTTGGTGAGGGTCAGAGCTGAGTCCTTGCTTTTCCTGCAGGAATTGCTGTGACATGCCACAGGTGTGCTGCAAAGGATTTTGAGACTGGGCTTAGTCTGGGTCCTTCCTTCCTCGGCACATTTCCAAACCCAGCCTTTTCAAACAAACCCAGAACCCTGCTCAGATGTTCTCAGGGGTTTGGAAAGTTCTCTATGGCTTTAATTAATTTGAGGTTTTTTCCCACTGAGGGCAAAGGCTTTTTGCTCCCCTCCTCCAGCCACGTCCCGTTCCTCCTGCAGTCCGGGGAGTTTCCCAGCTCCCCGCACTGACAGGAGGAAAAACATCCTTTGTCCATCAGAAGTTGGATTGGAAACCTGTGCCTGGGCTGGTTTGCTGTATTATTTTGTTAAATAGCACAACTTGCAGCCATAAAGCCCTGGAAGGCTGTGCTAAGCAGGGGCGCTGGGACCAGCGCTAATGGATTGGAGCGAGCGGCTCACCAGCCACAGGGGTGCCCTGGGATTTCCCTTTTGAATCTTATTTACATTCGGACTAACTATAGCTCCCAAGCTTGGCTATAAATAATTTCTGGGAAAGAGTTGTCTAATTAAACGTACAGCAGCAAAGAAAGTACTTTTAACCACAACACTGGTGTCCTAATGAATGTAATCACTGGATGGGGACAGCTTAGGAAACAGAACTTGACATCTCCCGGCGGAGGGAGAGAGATGGAGGGGGAAACCTACTTGGGGAGAATTCCCAATCAATATTTAATTGTGCAGCATGTAATCTGCCCCAGTATTTTTTAAAATGAAATTAAAGCCCCACAGAAACTGGAGAACCTTTAAAGCAGATTTGAGGAAGGGGAGTCTTTCTGGTTTTTTACAGCTGGCTGGGGAGGGAACAGCATCTAAGTGCCCCCACAGGCATGCAAATTGTTCTGTGCTTGGCAAAATGGCCTGGATTCAGGCTTTGACCAGGGATTTACAGCCTTGCCCCATCCATCACAGTCTTCCTCCCTTCCTGGAGCCTCGGTTTTGTTGTCTGTAAATGAGCAATGCAGGAATTCCCCCAAACCTCACAGGTGTCCAGCTGTAGCTTGCATCTGGAATGCATTTTGAGAATGAGAAGTCATCAAATTATCCATAATAATGTGTATCCATAAAATTCACAAGGGCATGGAGTGACAGGACGAGGGAGAATGGCTTTAAGGTCACAGAGGACAGACTGGGAAAAAAAATCCTTTACAATGAGTGTGGTGAGGCCCTGGCACAGGGTGCCCGAGAAGCTGTGGCTGCCCCTGGATCCCTGGAAGCATCCAAGGCCAGGTTGGATGGAGCTCGGAGCAGCCTGGGATGGTGAGAGGTGTCCCTGCCCATGGCAGGGGGTGGCACTGCATGGGCTTTAAGGTTCTTTCCCACCCAAACCATTCTGGAAGTCTGTCTCAGCCCTGTGCCATGGTGCTGTAGAGCTAAAGCACAGCAAGAGCTGATGGAGGGGTGATGGGCAGAGCTCTGTGTCTTGGGCAGATGGAGAGGTAGATCCAGCTCGAACCTAAATCAGCAGAGAGGCTCCTGGGCAGGGCATGATGCTCATCTGGGAGGTTTTGGGAGCAGTCAAAGGTGGAAATGCCTGAGGAGAGGCTGCTCGCTGGCAGGATGGATCTGTGTTTAGCATGGAGATGTGTCCCCACCTCTGTGGAATGTCATACCAGGTGCTGGTGAGCCACCAGGAAAAATCCAGTGCTAATGGTTGGACTTGACTGTTTCAGAGGGCTTTTCCAACATAAATGATTCTGGGAACAACGACTCTGTGAAATAAAGCAGGGCAGCTCTGCCTTGCACCCTGCAGAGTTTGGGCTTCTCACAAGACTGGGACCCAAAGTTAGGGGGCCACCAGCACAAATTCATCCCCAGCTGGGGCAGAGGTGCTGATTTGTGCTGCTGGCCCCCTCCAGCGCGGGGGAGGATTTGGGAAGAGCAGCCTGGAACGCCTATCCCGCTGGTTTGTGCGGTGGTGGCCGTGGCAGGGATGTGCAGCAGTGGGATGCTGCTGTTGTCTGCCTGTCGCCGCTCAGGCGGCACCGCCAGCCCTCGCCGAGCGCTCGCTCCGTCCCCCGGGAACTCACTCCGGCTTCGCTGCGATTAATCTCCTCGGCCACTGGATGTCAATGTTGCCTCATCCAATTACAAGTGGAAAAGTCGTGGATCTTCGGAAAGGGGGAGAAAAAGCTGCTGTCAGAGCATCGCAGCTTGGATGTTGTTTTCTTCGGTGAAGTTGGTCATTAAGCACCGTGCAGCCACGTACGGAGGTGCCGGGGAGGAATCAGTCGCTGCTCTTGTTTGGCTCAGCCAGGGCGGGGTTTGATCCCATCTGCATAAAGGCTAAAGCTTGGTTTGGGATGAAAAGCCTCGGCAGAATGAAAAGCTGGGTACAGGAATGTGTGCCCTTCCTTGAGGCACAGCTGAGGTGTTGGTGGTTGGCACTGCACCCTTGTGTGGTGTTCAGCAGGGCAGGGATGTGTTGCTGGAGCTTCGAGGATGTGTGTTCAGAAAATCCAGTTCTGGAAGGGGAGGATTCTCAGGAAGCAGATCTGGATTTAAAGGCTGCAGCTTGGCCTCCTCCCCGTTATCCATCTTCCAGCCAGTCGTGGGGAAGCAGCTGTATCCTGCCAAGATTCATGATCAAGAACGCCTCTCCCCCACCTCCTTCCTCCTTTCCACAAATATTTTAAAGCCAAGCCCTGGGGTGGGAAACAGGTGCCTGTCTGCACACCCAGATGGGACATCTGTGGTGGGAGTGAGATTCCTTGGGAAGTGGGAGCCCTGATTTGGGATGGAGGTCTGAGGTGGGTGAGATGCACCTCAGTCCTCTCCCGTGTGTGTGAAACAACTCAACATGGACCTTCCCACAAAGAAAACCCAGAGATGCAGAAGCTTTGGATGTGTCCTTTGTTTGGATAGAGCATCCCTGGCAGTGGGGTCTGCGGGACCATGAGGGCTCCCTGCCCTCCCTCACACCTCTGCAGCAATTAAAGTCAGGACATTGCTCCCCAGAGCTGCCAGCCTGCTGCCTTTCTTTCCCGTCTGCCAAAGAGAAGGAAAATGGATTTGTGTTTTCCATCCCTCTGGAATTATCACCCCTCCTTTCACGTTGAGTTCATTTGAGCACGTTAATATCTCAAGTTTAATGATAAGTCTAACGGAATTCATTTATAAGATAAATAAGATGTTATTAGTACATTAGTAGCAAAAAATGTGCAAGGACACTGCTAATCTAAGGTGAAAATGCCTTCCTGCGTGAAATTTAATTAGCAGATTGTGTTCTATTAGTGACTTTTATGGGGATTTCATGAAAATGAATACAAATATGATCCAGGCAGCCTCTCCTGTGAAATGAGAGCCTCGCTAACCTACCCTCCCTCTCCCCACCAGGAAAACACGGATGTGTGTCCTATTCCTTCTCCAAAGGGAACTTTGTAGAGGCACAGAGGCAGCCTGTGGCCACCTTGCAACGTGGGGACATGGTTGAAGGGTGTCAGAGAAGCTGAGTGTGCTCACAGCGAGCGAAACAGTCTGGGGGAGTCAGAAATATCCCAGCTTTTCCCTCTGCCTGAGCCAGCAGCTGGTCAGAGCTGCTTTTCCATGAAAAAAGCAGCAATGGGGATGGAGATCTCCTTCGTGCTCAGAATTCTCTCCCTAGCCAGCTGTCCTGCAGCAGGCAGCGGTGGTGGCAGAGGGTGCCAGGCCCTGCCCAGGGTCCATGGTGGTGTCACTGTGCCGCGTGCTGGCATCCCACAGGCGTGGGGGAGCTGCAGGGAATGGAGCCTGTCCAAGAGCATCATACATATTTTAAAGACTTATGGTCCCCCAGCAAGCCCGAGGGGGTTGTGCAGCTGTCGCTGCCAGGCTGGGCTGGACTCACACGCTGCAGAGATGTGCTGGTGTCCCTTTCCTTGCGGCTCCTCTTGCAAAGCCAGCACTGCAGGGGCTCTGTGAAGGAGCCACGGAGGTGACACTGATGCATCTTCCTTGGTTTCGTGCTGAACACCAGCACTTGGGGTGTTTCTGGAGCTGGAAAACATTCCCATGCTGTGGTTTCAGGAGCACATAGATGACTTGGAAAGGAAAAAACATCTTGGCATCAGCAACTAGGAAAGAAATAAATGAAAGACTTTTCTGTTCCCGGTCTTTCCTGGGAAGATTGTCTTCCATACCCTGCTTTGGGAATAGTTGTCACTGTGGTATAACCTCCTCCACTCGATCTAGAATATTCTGGTCCCAGTCCCTGTGTGTGACTAAGGCAGATACCATGGAATCCTGGGATAGTTTGGGTTAGAATGGACCTTAAAGTTGATGAGGTGGTGTTGGGTCTTAGGATGGATTTGATGATCTCAAAGGTCTTTTCCAACCTAGTTATTTCTGTGATTCGATGTTTCTGTAAGAAAAATCCCATTCCACTCCCTGCCATGGGCAGGGACACCTGTCACTATCCCAGGCTGCTCCAGGCCCTGTCCAGCCTGTCCTTGGATGCTTCCAGGGATCCAGGGGCAGTCACAGCTATCCCTCAGTGACACTGTGCTGGCTCCTTGCTCTTGGAACCAAAACCCAGGTTGAGGTCCTGCCTCATCCAAAGCTCATAGCAAAACTGTCATTGGCTCTGGAGTGGCCAGGAGGGTTGGACAAAGTGCTGTGGGCTCTCCACATGATGTTTGTTCGAAGGTCCTTGGGAGGGCACTGGAGCTCCAGAGAGAGAGTTTGTGCCCTGAGAAGTAGCACGGGAGGGTCCCCTCCCCTTAGCAGACCTGTCCCACCCCTTGTGTTCATGCAGAATGAATCCTGTGACCCTGCCAGGATTCTGAGGCTGGGGAAGAGGCCATGAGTTACTGTAGGAGGCATCTGGTGGTGGTTCCAAAGCTCCTTCCCTGCCATCTGTGGGCTCAGGATCCAGCTCTTGCCGATTCCTTTGCTGAGCAGCGAAGCAAATGCACGGGGAATCATTATTCATGCAGATGATCCTCACAATTCAATAGAGGTAATTAGGAGAATGATGGAGGAAATTAGCACTTTCTGCGGGTTTATTAATATTAATAAAATGATTCCACGGTTAAAAATAATAATAATAATAATATTCATAAATGAAATACATAACTGCAGAAGAGCTCTGCCCAGCTACTAAACACCAAGCTGCTCCAGGCAGGAATCAACAAGCAGCTGGAATCAGCCTGCTGGTTTCTTGCCACCTCTAAAGATGGAATCATGGAAGTCAGAATCAACTGAGGCATATTTGGAGTCATTTCTTGTTTCCCACATTTATCTTCCACATTAGGGAGAGGAGATGAAGCCCAGGAAAACCTCAAGGCTTTGGGAAGTTGAATGACTTGTCTTTAGTGTGCCAATGGTCCCAAAAAGAGGATGTTTTCTGAGAACTACTGATGGGACAAGGGTGAGGGGTTCAACCTGACAGAGGGCAGGGCTGGATGGGATATTGGGAAGGAATTCTTACCTGGGAGGGTGGGCAGGCCCTGGCACAGGGTGCCCAAGGCCAGGTTGGATGGGGCTGGGAGTAGTCTGGGACAGTGGAAGATGTCCCTGGCCATGACAGGGGATGGCACTGGATGGGCTTTAAGGTCCCTCCCAACAGAAACCATTCTGTGATGATTCTGTGATTGAGGCTTATCTTTAATGTGCCAATAGTCTTGATAATAGGATGTTTTCTGAGAGCTGCCTCTGATTCCTGTTGTCCTCATGCTTCTTCACCTGCTGTGTAGTGGTCCCAGTGATGCCTTAGGTTTTAACTTTTCTGTGTTCCCAGCCCTGCCCTGCCCAGTGTCACTCTGCAGTTCCCTGGAGCTCGTTCAGTGCTGTTCTCTCATGCTCACACACACACAACAAAGCCTCTCCAGCTCTCCAAGGACACCCAGACCCTCCTAGGCCCAACAACTGCAAACCACAATCTTGGCGACAGGGGGGCAAGCTTGGGCAAATTCCATCCTTGCCTGGCTTCTGCTTGGGCAATTGATGCTGAGATCCAAGTGGGAAGAACTCGGGAGCTGTCCTTGTCCATGTTGGGATGCACTGAGGCAGGAGCCTCTGGAGCCCAGAGTGTACCTCTGAAGGCCTTTCCAATCAATGCCTCCTTGATTCCTTTATTCCTGTCTGCTCTCTCTTTCTAGGGAGCCATTTAAGGCATCACTAGCAAGAAAAGCATTCCCACATCGCCACTTGCCACAGATGTGGTGTAACGTGGCTGTGAGCACTCATTGCCAGGTTGCTCCCTCTGTTGTGTTTCCCATTCCCATTCATGTTGGTCCCAGCAGAGGACTGCAGATCTCTGCCCCCTGTGTACCCCCAGGAATGTTTTTCAGCTCCCTGTGCTGCTGGCGTGCCAGACACGCCGCAGGATTTGGAGGAGGTTATTTGCAGAGGGTGAGGAGATTATCAAATTAAAGACAGCACAGAATGCTGTTAATGAAAATACATGACAAATGTATTTAAACATGTAAAAATTTAATTAGAATTTTTATTATTAGAGTCTTGCTACAAGTGCTTTCTGAAGCCCTCTTCTTACTGTGGAGATCAAGGCTGCTTCATTTTCTTGCATGCTAAGAGGAGGATTTGGGGCAAGGAAGGGAATAATTGTACCAAATATCTTCTGAAGAAGAAAACAGGACTTCTCCTTTGGATGCTGTGTGGGATGAGGCCTGGCTGGACCCATGGGAATGCCTGCCTAAACTTGATTATTTTAGAAAGGCATTAATGGGGTTTTGCAGGATCAAAACACTTTGTAGGCCAGGAGGGACATCTGGGGAGGTTCAGTGTCAGACTGAGGATGGTGCTGGACGCTGAGGATGGCAGCAGGGTGTTGGGAAGGGCAGCAAAGATCCCGGATGGGCTGATGGACTTGTGGCTCCTCCATCCATGGGAGATGTGCAAACCCAACAAACTTATGGGTGAGCAGAGAGAAGGAGCTCAGAGCCCCATGGAGCTCCCAGGCTGTGTGGTCTCTGTCCTTTCCTCCTTGAACACCTCCCATCTCCCTGCTCAGAGCAGGGGGGAGCAGCTCTGCTTGTTTTCACTCTGCAGGGAGCTGGGAAGATGCCAGGAACAGCTCTCCTGGCTGACCTGATGGAGCTAGAGATGCCAATCTGGTGGGTGGTGCCAATTCCCAGAGCCTCCTCCTGCTGTCTGTATTAAATGGGAAAAGATCAGAGCGGTTGAACCCTTCGCTTTAATGAGAGATTGCATTATATTAAACGGTAATTGCAAAAAAATCAGTTTCTATAATTAAAAGGAGACCTCACAGCCAGGCATGGAGGCTTTCTGCAGCTCCAAAGATCTCCATCTCCAGCCTCTTATTGCTGGGGATCCTCATGTTCTCCAAACTTCTGCTTTGCTTTTGGTCAGCATGAGCTAGGGTGGGGACTGGGATGGGATTCCTGTCCCATCCACCCAGGAGCCATTCCCAGTGCTGTATATCCTGCACTCCAATGGCAGAGCTGGTGAGGGGAGGCAATTATTTCCTTTCCAGAGGAATTTGCAGGGCTGGCAGTTTTAAGGAGGGGGGAAAGCAACCCTATCTCCCAACTTGTAAATTAAGCAGATCTGGTTGGGAACTGTCACCGCAGGAGAAGAAATATGAAACCTCTGGGGTCATGTATGCAGAGTAATTTTTCTGACTGTAACTCTACTTAAAAGTAGGGATATGATGGAAATGCTCAGAGCATTTTAAATGGACCCAGCAGAGATCTGCTTCAGCTCCAGTGAAGTCTGTGCAGACTTTATTGGGTGTTGGCTTACTCTAAACTTGCTAACACCAGGGTTTAGTGCGTGACTGAGAAATAAATTGGTTCCTTCTCCTTATTAACTGAAAATACTCTTAGATGAAGGAGAAGGAACAGTCTTATTTTAATACTTTTGGTGGGATTTAAGGCCTGAGGGTGAGGGGGTCGGTAATGTTGAGGTGAGGCACTGGGGTCAGGGTTCTCCATGCAGGACTCAGGATGGATCTGGTCTCCAAGTGATGGAAACGCAGCAGGGGTGAAGCTGACCTTGAAAAGCATCAGGGATGTCTGTGTGTTTGTCAGGCTCACTGGCCATGGGAGGGGACACACAACAAGGCACGTTTTAAGGAGTTTAAAAATAAAAACCCTCCACAAAAGCTCAAAATGTGAGCCAACGTGACCCTCCCTTGGGAGTCAGTTAAGGCACTTCCAGTCCCAATTCCGCTCCCAAGGTTTTCCCTCTCTCACTCCAAAGTGGCTGAGCAAAGCCAGCCTGGTGAAACCTCTCTCTGAAAGGAGCTGTGACCCCGAAGCTCTCTGTGGGTGTTGTGGTGTGTTCTGGGACACGCTGCCTTCAGAGAGGGCATTTAGGGGGAAGAGCAGGAGAGATGCATCATGACCTCTCCCTGGCACGCAAGCCTGGGGAATGGCAGGGTTTTCCTCCCAACTCTGCATTTGAATTCCCACTTCCAAAGACCCCACTTGGCTCTTCTCCTCTCCAGCCCCATCAGTGAGACATTTGGAGGCTCGTGCGTGTTGGTTTCTGGCAGGTGGAATAATGAATGTGCCAAGGCAGGGGCAGGAGGATCCCAGAGGATGGTGAGCAGAGGGTGAGCTCCTCAGTGCACCCTTTGTAGAGTTTATGGAGTGTTGTTATAGGACATGAAATGAACATCACAAAGACAGCTAGTTTTTCAAGTAGAAAAAGGCACAGTTTAATTTTGACTTCAGTATATATAGATTTCTGGCAATACTCATGGGTTGGAGGATGGGGTTGCCTCCCCTCCAACCACACTGGTCAAATTAGAAGTCTATCAATTGTCTCGTCCTCAGAAGAGGAATGGAAAACAAAAGGAGCAGTTAGAAAAACATTGCTTTGTTTATATTAAATACGTGAGAGACTCCACTACAAAAATGCAAACACTCAGAAGGCTGAAAAACTCAGGGTGACAATGGAGCCCTTTGGGATGCAGGTGTCCCAAAGTGTTTTCCTGCAAGGCACAAGCAGCAGGAGAAGGAAGGGTTTGGAGCTCACCTCAGAGCTCCCTCTCTGCAGGGATGCTCCCACCTGCCCTGGCCATTCCCTGGGAAGCAGCACGGCTGACCCAGACACACCATCCCAGGCAGCAAATGGTTCCCTTGGGTTTGTTTGGAAGGACTCAGACAGGGTGTGCTCCATCGTGAAGTGGCTCAGTTGCTCAGGACAGCCTCCTCCTGCTTTGGGCTCTGGCATTCCCTTCCAGGGAAGGGATTTAAGCACCCAGACTGCAACCACAGTAGGGAGATATGGGGAATCTGATGCTTTTCTGCTTACTTAGGAGCATAAGGAATGCCCCAGATTATCACCCCATAAGGAATTAATAAATTGCTGGCTGATTGAAGACCTGGCAGCTGTGAGTGCATTCCTGCAGATATCTGTGAAATGTAGCCTCTAGGTGCTCAGGACTGAGGTGTGATAGGAGGAAATCTGGATGGAGAGCAGAGTGACAGCCACCCCAGCTTTTCCTTCTCCTCCCCCATCTCCCTTCCTGCCTCCCCTGGATTTCCGTGGTGTGAGATTTTTCACCCCGTGCATTGGAAACAATATCTTGGAGCAGCTTTGGAGCCATTTGTTTTCCCTTTAATTGGCTAGTGGGGAGAAAATAACGAAGGGAAGTCATGCAGGGGAAGTTCTCATCGGTGCCATTTTTGGCAACAGAGTCACAACATCCTAAATTTATTTATTTAATTGCATTATTAAAAGTATAAATAAAAATAAATCCAGGAGAGCAGCCGGATCTATGCTTTGCATCTCTAAAATAGAACCATAAATGCCACGGAGCACTGGGGGAATGATTTATTAGCCTGTTATCGTGAGTGACTGGGACGCTTTCGATGGAGTCCTTGCTAATTTCTAACAGCTGCATTAAATCACAGATGCTATCAGCTATTATAAAATAATCACCCAGCGCTCTGCGAACCAGCACGAGCCCAGGGTCAGTGCTGGAGCCCTGGATTTGTTTCACATCTCAGCCCCTCTCTTTCCTGTGAGGGTGGGAAATAAATAGGGCTTGTAGCGGCCTCATTTTATCATCCAGGAGCTGACAATAAATAAAAACCTCTATAAAACTTTTTTTCTAAAAGGAGTTTCGACCGGAATTTGCAATGAGAGGAAACCTGATTTTGTGCTGTGTGATGTCAGGACTCCTGGGTCCTGTTTCTAGCTCAGAAAGGGAGCTGAGTGTGCTGATTTATGGGGCAGCCAGAGGATTTCAGGGGTTTGGCTGCAGACAGGGCTGGAAGGAAGGGAGCAGGTCCTGTGGCAGTAAGAAACGTCTGTCTCGGCTCCTCCGCCTTCGCTCCTCGCTGCTCTTTCAGACAAGTCACTTAAATTTCCCTGCAGCTCAGCTGCCTTCCTCTCGTTTGACAAATAACGTGTGTGTTTATGTGCCTGGGCTCCGGAGGGGGTTAATACTTGGCCTGGAAATCTCTTTAGAAGTGCCAATTTGTAGCGACAGAGAAACAACAATGAATAGAAGAGCCTGCGAGGAAGCAGAAGAAGCGAGCGAGCGGCTGCTTATCAGGATGGTGGCTCACAGAGCCAGCTGCAATAGCAGGGGTAGTTGTAAAGGGTGAAGGAGATGGGAAGGAAAAAGAAAAAACAACCCACAAATAAATAAAAATAAAGCGGTTAGGAAGAAAATGCTGCCCATCTGCAACACTCGTGTTATTCTTGACAGTTTTGCTTTATGTTAGAACAGCTGCTTAACATGACAAACGCCAGCTTTAATAGCGAGGAGTGGGGGGAGATGCAGGGATGGAGCTCATCCTGCTCTCTCATGCTCTTCCCTGGGGGTGAGCAGCCTGGGGCAGGGTCACCCTGGTGTCCTGCACCACCACCAGGGTCACGCTCATGTCCTGCACCTCCACCAGGGTCACCCTCGTGTCCTGCACCACCTTGGCCAGCCTGGGAAGATCAGTTTGGACCCAGTGCCTGCTGTTTTGGGGACAGTCATGGTTTTGAAGTGCTGTGCCCCACCTTGAATTGGTGAGGTTAAAGGTGTTTTAAGGAAGAAGGAGCCTCAGGGCTGTTTGTGGAGCAGCAGCTCCTCATGACAGCCCAGGCTGCTCCAAGCTGTGTGTCCCTGGGGAACAATGCTTTGGAGGGACCCTGAGCTTCCAGAACAGCTGTGGGCAGGTCTCTTATTTCCCCAAAGGTGTTGGGGTTCCTTTGTCTTTTCCTACCTTGTCATTCTGTCTGCAAAATGGGATGGTGGCTTTGCAGCTCGCAGGTTGTTTCCTTCCTGCGGTATCGGAGATTGTCGGCTTGTCAGCAGCCTGGAGATAGCAGGGATTGCTGACAGCAAGCAGAACTCAGTCAGAGCTGTGCACAGAAACCTTGCTCAGCCTTTGAAACCGCAGTCAAACCCTCCCCCAAGGTTACTCTTCCTCATAAAACACGCTTAGTTTTATTTTCTGCAAACCTAGATTTTAATCCCGGCACCCAGGCAGAGCTGGGCTTTGAAGAGAATTGGGTTGGAGTCAGAAGTGAGTGGCTGAGACCAGGCTGACTGAAACAGGTGAATTAAAACTGACCTAGGAAGATGGAGATGTTCCCATCCACACCCCAGTTGTGCCACTTGCATATTTATCTCACTGTGCCTGATACCACTGGGAATAAATCAGCAGTGAGACATGCAGGGAGCTCTGCTGCCTCGGAGAGCAGGGACCTGCACCAGCATTTACCCACAGCTCCCATCGAACTCCCAGGGAAGTTTTCCAAAGCCTGCAGGAACCAAGAGCCTTCCTTCACCTAATGGTTTTCTCCCCCTCACTTGAGCCCTCAGAAGCAGGGATTTCAAAGGTGAAAAAGCATCACCTGCACTGGCCGCAGAGGAGAAGACTGAAAACACTGAGAATTTTTATTTCTCCTGGGACTGCAGCACGAGCAGCCCGGGTAGTTCAGACAGGCTGAGAACAAGTGTTCAGAGCTTTACCTGCTGAACAGAGCTGCCAAACCTGCCCGGCAGCACCTGGAGACGAGGAGAGAGTGGAGGGGTGAGGAGGGGGAAATGGGCGATTTCCTCCTCAGTCCTGCAGAGATCCCACCCAGCTCCCTTCTGCTCCCAGCCCTCCTGCCCCTGCCCTTACCAGCAGCAGCACAGGCAGGATCTGAGAGCTCCCACGAGCTGCCCCAGCAGGGAGATGGTCTGGAGGCTGGTTTGTGTTGGCTGATTTGAGGAAAATCCCAGAATGGTTTGGGTCAGAAGGGACCCTCAACATAACAAAGTCCCGCCCCCCCTCCATGGGCAGGGACACCTCCCACTATCTCAGGCTGCTCCAAGCCCCATCCAACCTGGCCTTGGGCACTTCCAGGGATCCAGGGGCAGCCACAGCTGCTCTGGGCAGCACTAACAATGAGTGTGCTAAAGCAGAGGCAGGGCAGGGCTGCCCAGGGTGGTGATGAGAGCCATGGGGACATTTGGCATTGGCTTGCCCAAGCTGAGAGCACCGTGTTGGAGGGGATATGGGTGGGCAGAGGAACACAAGGGCAGCACTTCAGTGCTGCAGGGCACAAGCCATTACTTGAAGGGGGATACAATTCTTCAAGCCCCCATTTATCTCTATGGAATCAGTCAGGCATGTTTTTTCTCTTCCCTCCCTCTTTATCTTGAAATCCTCCAGGTTTGGCTGCTCTGCTGATGTCGCAGGTTTGGTTTGGGCAGGCAAAGCCTGCTACCCCAAGTCTGAGCAGGGCTCCAGGGTGTGCAGTCTCTCACCTGTGCATCACATGGGGATGGATTTGCTGCAGGGACACCTGGTCCTGCTGCCCCCAGCCACGGGAGGTGTGGTGCCAGCCCAGCCATCTCCATGAGCAGAGGCTCTGGTGCCATGCAGGTGTGAAAAAGAGCAGCACGCACCGAGCAGGATGGGGAGGCAGGATTTTCCTTTCTCTCACATGTACTGGGAATGCCGTTTGGAGCCTCCCAGGACAGCCCAGAGCACGGTGTTTCCCTCTCCCAGCACGGAGTGTAGGTGGCACAGCTGCTCTCTGATCATTCCTGCATCTCTGTATTTTGTAAATAAGCCCCGAGGCTACGCGATGGCTTTCGTGTTTAGAAACAGGATAAACAGGGTGATGTGATATCTATTTATTTGTTCTTTTATTAGTTCAGCGCAGAGCTCACAAAACACTTTGCGAGCATCTATGAAATGAGCCTTGTAATGTTCCCAGGAGAGGGAAGGAACATTCCCGCTCCACTTGGAGGGTGGGGGAAGCTGAGGGCTCCAAAGCCCTCCCTGCGTGTCCATGGCCAGGGTGAGACCCTGGGAGATGCAGGAGTGGATCCCAGGTCCTGTTTTCCATTTCCTGTCTGAGAAATGCCTGGAAAGACTCAAATGCACATTGCATGACCAGGCTCAGCATTTGTGGTCCAGATCCCCTATTCTGGTGTTTCTTGTACTCCTGGGCTAATTTGGGAATGAGATTGTGCCTCCAAACGTTGTCCCAGGGAGAGGTTGTTGGGTACAAATGATGGAAAAACCCATTAAACCCAGAGCAGCTGTGGCTGCCCCTGGATCCCTGGCAGTGCCCAAGGCCAGGCTGGATGGGGCTTGGGGCAACCTGGGCTAAGGGAAGGTGTCCCTGCCCATGGCAGGGGTGGCACTGGATGTTCTTTAAGGTCCCTTACGGAGATGGGGCACGCACATCTTCTCTGGAAAAGGCCAGTGCCTCTCAGCCTCACAGTGAGGAATTTTTAAACCTGCCCTCTGTCAGGCCAAAGCCATTCCCCCTTGTCCTGTCACTCTCTGCTTCCCAGGGATGTGGGAAATTTGGGACAGGGAAGCATCTTTTTGGCAGAGGCTGTGCACTGCAGTGGGGTTTTTGTTGTGCTGTTTGGTTTGGTTCTGTTTTTTTCCAAGACAATGTCCTTGGTGAAGCAGCCTGAACTTTGTCTGTTTTGATATGGAAATGTTTTGGCAACGAAGCAAAATGTCACATGCCTGTAATGCCCTCCCCCCCACCATGCCTTCCCTCCAGAGTTGGGTTTTCAGGGAAAGGGACTGCACAGGAGTTGAAAATTTTCCCAAATGCACTAAATACCATCAGAAATGGCAGCAAAAAAAAAAAAAAAATCTTGGCATCACAGAGCAAATCTTAACATTTTGTTTTGCTGAGAAAAAAAAAAACAAACCAACCCCCAAATCATTCTGGATGGTTGTCAGAAATGCTGCAGGAAAATTAAATCTGTGTTTTTCAGGCTTTTAGGGTGATGTTGCGATGGTTCTAATGCCCCTGGGTGTCCCAGCCCCTCCGAGCTTTGCGCTGGGTGTTCTCAGAGCTGGTGCTTCTTACTCCTTCAATATTTGGTGTAAGGAGGAGGCTGCTTTAACTGCTCCAGGTGGGTGTCTGAGGAGCTGCCTGCGTTTTGGGTTTCGCTTGTCAGGTTTACACACGCTTTAAAGACTCCATATGCCGGGGTTCAGCCGGGGATTGCAGCTGAGCATTAAGTGTGGAGTAATCCCATTAAAATCCCCAGGGATCCCCGAGCTGCAGGTCCTGCTGAACCACGACCTGCCTCGCCACGCTGTCACCCTGACCCCAGGCTGGGTTTGCGTGGTCCTGGGAGGATTTTGTGGAAGAGTGAAGGATTTGTGTGTGCATTTAGGGCACGAGGATGGTGTTGGAGAGGCTACCTGAGCACTGAGTGCTAAACCAGCCCCAAGTCGGGTTTAAGAGAGGAGCTTGAGCCTCCAGTCTGGATTTTTTGCCCAGAGGAAAAAATTGCCCTTGGAGCTCGAGCACCATGATCAATGTGAAGAACGAGTCTCATTTTTTTTTTTCCCACAATTACCTCAGCAGGTTTTTTGTTATGTTTTTTAATTTTTTTTTCCTTTTGCTAAATTCATGCGATAAAATGCATTAAATGTAACAGCACGGAAAATAAAAGTTCCGTTTGCAGAGAGAGCCTGATTTAGTGTGAAGATAAAACAAGATAAAACAACTGGAAAAATTAAGTGAGATAAATAAATTCTGTTGGGAGGAGGCTGAGGTGACAGAGGGGGAGCTGTGTGTGTGTGTGCCAGTGGTCAGTGCAGATGTGAATCCCATTCCTAAGGCTTTCCACCCAGGAAAGGGCTGATGATTTGCTGTACCCTGCTCCCACAAACTGGTGAATGCTCAGCTTTATCCCCAGGACTGGGAGGTGTGATTCTCCCTGCATGGGGGTGGGGGTGTGTGTTCCTCCTGCCCATGCTCGTGCCGTCGCTTTTGAGGGAAGAAATGAGAATATTTGGCAGCAAACGGGAAAAGCACGAAGTGGGGTGGGGCGGGGTGTGGGGGAAGAGGTGTCGGGATGGATTGCCAAATATGCCAGGGAAAAATTAGCAGCTGCAAGTGTGCAAGAGAAAGGTGGAGAAGAAAAGGGGTAGGGACAGATGGAGAGAAGGAGGGAGAGAAAGAGGAGGTGGGAGGAAAGAGAGGAGGGGATAATAGTGTGGAAAGAAATTAGTTAAAAATCGTATAGCCCTGAGCCCAGACACCATCTGGATGGTGCAGGATACCGAGACACAGCTCCACACTCACCACGGAGGTGTCACATATGTCTTGGCCAGGTAGGGTGGCCAAGATGCTCAGGATTAGAAATTTCCCATGCCCCAGGAGAGAGATGCCTTAAAAGAGCCCAGTTTTTGGAAAAGAGTGCCGGCAGCTGTCTGCCAGCCAGGGGCCAGAGAGGAGCTGCTGTTGTTGAAAAAGCTTGTCTGGGGTTTCCAGAGGGAGATCTGGAGAACTTCCACTTCCACCAGTGCTGGAGGGCAAATCCCTGGGAGCAAAGATTACTCTTTGATTAAACAAGCCCAGGGCCTCCAAGGACTGCTCTTCCCTACAGCTCTGCCGGGTTTTCCTTTCCTAGGTCCAGCATTAACTCCTGTTGTGAACAAAGCTGAACAGCTAGAGACAGCAAAGTTCATCTCAGGGAAAGGGAAAATAATAGAAAAAAAAATGCTCTTTCCCATTATCTTTGCCTTAAGATTTAGTTTTCTTTGCCTGCTGAGGACTGTGTTTTTTTGTGCCCACTGTGGGAGAAGCTGCTCCCAGCAGCTGCGGTGAAGAACATCTCACTGCTTCAGCTGTGTCCATGTTTCCCGACATTCCCGTACCCAGGCAGGTTTAAAAGGAGTGAGAAATGGTCCTTGGATCTCTTTTGGAAGAGGCAGTGTCCCAAAGGGAGCTCGTGAGGAGGAGGCGGCACTTGCTGGCCAAGTGCACAGTGTCCCGGTGGTATTGCAGCCACTCCATCCCTCCCTGCACTGATCCCGAGGGAGCTGGACTCACTCCCTGCTGCACAGCGAGCATTTCGGTGTGCCCTGAGCTGTGTGGAGGAAGGGGAAATAATCTGGGAGCAGGAATGAGGCTGGGGAATGAAACCCGGCGTGACCATCCATAGGTCAGTCCCAGTGGCTGCAGGCTGCTTCCCAGTACGGTACTGGAGCAGCGCTGTGGCTGAGCTGCCTCACGGCCCCCGGGCTCTGGTCCCTCACTAATTACTTCCAGGGCTGTACTCCTGACATTTACAAGCTCCTGATTAGAGCAACGAGGGAGAAATCTCGGAGGGAGAGGGAGGCCAAACTGCACCACTAATAAAAGCCGAGATTGACAATCGGCTGGGAGGCGAGAGCCGGGGAGGTGCGGGGACTCGTCCTTGCCGGCTCAGTTTCTTCCTGAGCCTCTGGGATGACGAGAGAAGGTCAGGGCTTGTTAACGTCACCGTGAGGAGCAGGATCCGCCACTGCCATATGCCTGGTGCCCCCAGGGCCTGTGCCAGCCATGAGTCCCTCTCGGCGAGGCGATATTTTTAGACGTGGACCTGAACTGAAGCCACCCTGCACAACCTCGGGTCTGCAACTGTCTCGGTGCAAAAGTGCCTCTGCTTCTGTGTCTGCTGACTTTGTGCTTCATGCAAATTTTGCAGCCTTCTGGATTTCAAGTTCTTTTTTCCCCTTGCCCTTTTCTCTCTCATGTCCCATCTCACTCCCTTCATCTGATGGCAGTGCAGTCACTGGGGAAGCACCGTTAGCCCCAGCAGTGGGACTGGGACATATTTGTGATGGGGTGGCCCAGAATACCGAGCCAGGGGAGGCTGTTCTGGCTGCCTGCAGCACTGTCAGGTGTCCAAAGTGGCCTCTGGGATGAGCGTGGTCAAGCCATGTCACCTGCAGTCTCCTGCACAGCCATTCCAGGCTGTTGGGTCCCTACCCAGCTCCATAAATAGGGATTACATTAATTTTCCATCCCTCTCTCTCCCCTCCCTGATGCCCCATATCCTCTTACCTGTCTGTAGCAGCCAGTTTAGTTCTCTGTCTGTCCATTTATTCCCTGCCTGTGCATCCATTCATGGCTCCATGGCTCTCCAGCTCTCACAGTCTCTTTGTGAGGCAGACAGGCTTTTTTCCCCTATAAATCTTCCCTCTCCTGGATTGCTCTGGCTCTGGCAGGCTTTGTGCTACACGCACTCTGTGTCTACAGCTTCTATCCCAAGGGGTAAACACCATTTTACCCAGCAGAGCTTGTGGTCCCTGCAGCATCCTTGTCCCCCGGAGCTAATCCTGCTGCTGGATGAGGCTCAGCAGCGCCTGTGGCCTCACTGCTGGGGGCAGCCATGGGTTTGAGCCGGCTCCTGCTGCTCCCTCCCTTCCAGCAGACACAGTTCCTCCGTGCCAGAGTGGAGCAGCTCAGGAAGGAGATGTCCTTCCTCTCCCATCCTCCCCCTCCGAAGGATCCCTGGCATGGAAGCAGCCAACCTGCACGTTCGGGGTTAAACCAACTTTTCAGCAGCTGAAGAGCTTCCTGATGGAAAACTCAGCCCTGCTTTTCTCTGTGCTTCCCTGGGCTCCCAGGCTGTCCTATTTATCCAAGCTGCAGCGAGCATCCCTCTGGTGCTGGAGCTGGTGCCGGGAGCCAACAAACATCTCTGCAGTGCCAGCCCATGGCCAGTGGGTGTTTATGGTCACTGAGTCCCACTGCCATGTACAAAGGACCTGCTCTGCTGAAAATTTGGTTTGGGATCACTGAAAACGCCTTGCAAAACATCTTTTTAAGTTCTAACAGATGTGTTTGGGTCTCTGGAGGACGTCAGGGTCCTGAATTAGCTAAAACTCATTTGTTGGTGGTTATTTCCCTCCTCCAGCCCCAGGTTCCCTGGGATATATCAGTAGAGGAGTTAGGTGTCCTTTGGAGGAAGACACCCAGCCAAGGGCCAGCCTGGCTTGGGCATGAGGAGTTGTGTGAGGAGCACTGGCAGTGTGAGGTTAGTTTTCTTCTGTGGGCACACACAGATGTGTCTGGATGGTCACCAAGGTCTTGGTGCCCTCAGTTGCTCTTTGAGGGGATCAATGGTGGTGCATGGGTGTCTCCAAAAGAGGAAATTTGCTGAAATTTGTTGTTGATGCTCTGTTTTGAGTGAGCCTCGGGCTTCCTAATTCAAGGATTTCAGTGTCAGGGAGCAGGGACAGGAAAGGGAGATCCTCTGGAGATGCCTTCCAACATCCCCTGGGGCAAGGGCGTGGGGACAGGACCCTGTTTCTCACAGGGCGAGAAAAGTGGAGCCCGTCCCCCACAGGGATATGCATCAACAGGTGGATGTAGGGAAAGACGGTGGGATGGGAGAGGGCGAGGGCAACCTGCTGCTCTTGAGCGGCCGTGGGGCAAGCTCGGGGGGGCGGGGGTGTGCGTGGTGTGAGAAAAGCCCCCTGTGCAGCGGGGCTGAAGCGGTTCAGGGGCTGGGGGGTCCCTCGGTTGGGGGCTCCGTGTGCGGGAGCGCGGCGCGGCGGGGGTTAATGTGCGTGTNGCGCCGGCCCCGAGGGGGCTCCGGGACCCTCCGGGCACCGCCGAGCAGCGTCGGGGACATCGCCTGCAGCTCCGCGGGGAAGTTTCGATCTTGCGACAGAACCGGGATTTTTGGGGAGATTTGTTGGGTTTTTTAATATTTTTTTTTTGGATTTTTTTTTTTTTTTTAATTCTTGCCCTCTATGATTTAAACAAAAGCTCAAGAGCCGGAGCACACCCCAGCCCCGGCCAGCTGTGCCCCCCCGGTGCCGATGCCGCCCTCCCCTTCCTTTCACAGACACTCACGTTTCCTCCGTGGGTTATAAACTTTTGATGCCAGATCTCCGCAGCGCCTGCCCAGCTGCAGCTGAAAGTAGCGTCTCCAGCAGCCACACATCTGTGACCTTCATCTCGTGCTCCGCACCTTCTCTCCTCCTCTTCCTCCTCCTCCCCCCGGCCCTCCCGTCCTCCTCCCTCGCCCGAGGACAGCGGGACTCCCTCCGATGCCGCTCGGCAGGCTCAGCGCTCGCAGCCAGCCTTGCCGGGGGCTCTCCTGATCTCCGTGGANTGCCGGCGGGTCCTGGGACCAGCTGGAGACTTCGCACGTGTCCCAGGGGCTCGTCCCCGTCGTGGCAGGGGACACTCCGGGTGGCAGCTCGTCCCCATCGCGGTGGGGTCACCCCTTTGGAGCGGTTTTGGAGGGGCGGACGTGCTGGTGGTTTTCGGGCTGCAGCGCGGGGCTGGCAACCTCCTGGGGGGGCTGCGGTTGCCAGACGAGGAGCCAGCACAGGGGTTTAGGTGGCAGACAGTGAGTTAGTGCTGCCTGACACTGCCGAAGTTGTGCCTGTGTGGGAGGGGAGGGGGTCCGTGCTCCTGGCACCGGTGCCAGCCTGCACTGCCAGTGGCTTTCCAGGGCTGCGATGCCTCCGAGGTGTCAGTGTTTGCCTCGGTCGCTTTATAGTCTCCGCACGAATCCGTTAATATCAAATCAATCTTTTACTCCAGGGGTGCATCTTATGAATTCTGATGGATGCTTTCCCTTACATTGTTTGCTGTAGGAGAAACACAGGCGGCTGATATGCAGATGGGTCACTCCTGTGCCTCACAGCGCAGCCGAGCACCCCTTTCATTCCCTGAATGAGTTACAGGTGTAAGCACTGCCCAGGTAGCACAGCAGCTCTCCACAGGCATCGCAGCAGCAGGGCTGGATGAGCAGGGAGCAGCCCAGCCTTTTTTTGGAGGGCACTGGGGAGGCAGTCCATGGCTGGGGCTTTGGGTCGTGCTGTGCGTGCTTCAGGCAGCCCCCGGAGAACCCGAGCCGGTTAATTCGGGAGCCATGGGACTTGGGGAAAGGATCGTGGGGATGGTGGGACATGAACATGGAGCAAGAGAGCCCGGAGGAGTTCGTCTGCTTTCCCTGCACCAGCGAGCAGCGTGTGCTCCCCACCCGAGGCTGGCTGCTCCCTCGCTCAGACCTGGAGGATCAGGGCTGCAGCAGAGAGCAGCTGCTCTTCCCAAAGCCAGGCACGGGGGAATGGCACAAGCAGAGCCTGTCGCGCTCTCCGCGAGCAGCTGAGCCAGCGCAGGGCTGAGGAGCTGGTGCTGCTTTGAGCAGAGGCTGCTGTGCTCACCTGGGTGGTAGGGCAGGTTTTCCGTGCCTGAGGTGGGCTTTGTAGGGGGAAGTGTTTGGGGGTTGTGGGAATGAGCTCTGGCTGGAGGCTCTGTGGGTTCTGTGCTGCTGATGGAGGCGGTGGTTGCCTGTCTGCCCTCTTCCTGCCACGGCCACTGCCGGACTTTGGGATGCTGCCTGTGCTGGGCACGTCTCTGTTCCGCTGGGACACGCTCGTCATCGCCCCGTGTGCCTGGGGGCTGTGGCACAGCTGGAGAGCAGAGGGCTCTGCCTCCTTGTGCTCTTCCTAATTGAACTGCAATAATGATTAACCTGAGCTGTGTGAGCAAGGCAGTTTAAAGAAGGACAATCCCCCAGAGGGGCAGCTTGGGCCCTGGTGCTCTTTTCCTTGCTGTTGGAATTTGTCTCGGTGGTGAAGTGTGGGCTTTGGGGCTCTCGGAGGCAATGCTGGTGGCGGTCGGAGCAGGATGGGTGCCTGTGCCTGCTCCCTGGGGAGCCCCTGCGAGTCCAGCCGAGCCTGCTGCCAGCAGAGGGCTGACTTGGATCTCCTTTTTTCTTTTTTTTTTTTCCTTCTTTCTTTTTTTTTTTTTTTTTCTTTTTTATTTCTAAGCTTCTGGCCTCTTTTCTGTGCTGTTTGCAGGGGGGGAATGCTTGTGAAGCAGTCCCAGAGTGGTGGGAGATTTTAGCCTTCCCATAAGAAACTCTGCATCCCCCAAGTACTGACACTTAGAGGAAGCCCCTGCCCCAAAAGCACCTGGTTTTACCCAAGTCCCCCGTTGGCACGTGCTCCTGCCCAGGCTCTCCAGTGCATCTTTTCCATGCTTTTATCCCCTCCGTTCTCCTCAAGTCCAGTTTTCCCTTGCTGCAGAAAGGTTTCTGCCTCCAGCTCCCATTTTCTCCCAGTCTGCTCCATCTTTTCTTGCATTGCTGTTCCCCAGTGGCTCTTCTCTTCCCTCCTCTCCCTGTTTCCCTGCTGCTACCCCTCTAGAGCCTCTGGGTGGCAAGAAGTTTTCCATCTTCCCTTGGGATCTGGAGGTGGGCAGGGAATTACACCCAGCGAGCCAAAGAGGTGGCAGCAGTGGTGGGCTGAAGGCAGGAGAACAGGTGGAGCATCTTGAGGATGGGGCTGGTGTTTATTTACATCCTGTGTTTTCCTTTGCAGAGCCAGGCAGGGAAAACTGCCCTGGGAAGGCTTTCCCAGTGAGTGGTGTTATTGCTAAAGGGTGTTTTCTCCTGTCACCCACAAGAGGAGGAGGTAGTGGTGTCCTCTGCTCTCCTCCCCACAAGTGGCACTTTCCTTGGGGCTCCAACCAAGGAGTTGGGCTTGGAAAAAGTGAGAGCCATGATTCCAGTGTGTAGCTCTTGCAGTATTAGCCCCAGTCCTGCTGGTCTGGCTGGCCAGGTCCTCTCCCTCATCCTGGCCATGAGGTGGGGTGAGGCTGCGCTTCTCCCCTGCTCCTGCAGGGTTGGTGGAAGCTCTTTGCTTTCCAAGATCAGCTCTTAAACCACCACTTCCCTGGGAGAGAGAGCAGACCCGTGTGAAAGTGGTGCAGGAAACCTGGAGGCTTTTCAGGCTGACTGTGGGTTTCCTGTATTGGATTTTGGGCGCTCCCATTTCCAGCTCTCCACCCTTTTTCCGAGGGAGGCTCAGCATAATCCTTGCAGAAACTCAGGCTCCATCTACAGGCTACTTGCAGGTCATCTTAGATCAGCAACAAATAATTTCCGTTTTAAGCAGAGATTGTTGGTAATTCACTCCTTTTTATTGTAAGAACAAACAATTCCCATAATTCAGGCACCTTTCCTCTCCAGGGAACTCAAGGCAGTATGGAAATCCTCTGTGTAGCATTAAAAATAAAACCAAACTGCCTCTTCCCTGAGTCAGGAACACAGAACTCGGGGGTTGAGATGGCAGCAGTAACTCGTGTCACCCAGCAGCTTGGGACGTGAAAGGGAACAAGGAGAGCACTGGTAACCAACAGGGAGGTTGGACATGGCCACTTTTTCATCTCCCAGCTGGGATTTGATGTGGAAACAAGGATTAAATTCCTGCTTTTGGGAAGAGTGCCATTCAGTCTCGGCTGCTCGCTGGGTGTGCGCCCTGGGGTTGGAGTGGGGGCATGGCTGGCAGGCCATGGTTGGCCATCCCAATGGGTTGATCCTGCCTGGAAGCTTTGGTTGGGCTTTATCCCAGCAGCACCGCAGTGGTGGAAGCATCTCCATTGCTGGTGCAGAGGGGAAACTGTGGCAAATATTCCCAGGGTGTTAAAGCGGGGATGGAAGTGGGATCGTCCTGCCGGCAAACCGACCTTTACGGCAGCCATCAGCACAGTTCATAAAGGCATAAACCACCAGCTGCTCAAAATTTCAAGCCTTTATAGTTTTATCTGTGTTTAAGAAATATTGTTGGGTTTTTAAAAGGAGAGAGTGCGTTTTAGAGGTTGGAGGGATTAGCTGGGAGATGGGGTGTGCTGAGTTTTCTCCGTGGCTGTCACCTCAGAGACACTAGGACTTGAGGAAATCCCTCTGTTACTCTTGGCCTCAGTTTCCCCATTTTATAAGAGAACCCACCAGCAGTGGTTTGTCAGTGATGATTAGAGGAATGGGTGCTCATAGGTGGTACTAAGGAAGGCATAGCTAGGCTTTTTTCCAAACTGAATAATACAGAGATGCTTTATCTCTACATATAAGGGCAAATTTTCAAGTCAAATCCCCTGGGCTTGTCTGCTTCTGGTGAACCCATGGCCTCTCCCACTGCCTGTCCATGAGGGAGACCAAGAAGTCAGGATAGCTCTGACTCATTCGAATCCAAGACTCCGTGCCTGGCTCTATTCTGTCAATTAGCGAGTGCGAGAACAATTCCAATTAAAAATAAAAAGCCCGAGTAAAACATCATGAGATGCTGTTCTTCCATTTATTTTTGCAATTATAGTTTTAATTATTTCTGACAATGCCGCTTTGATTCTTCCTTTTTTTCTTCTGGTGTAATAACCTACCGCAGTCTATTTTCCAGCACACGACAAGACCTCGGTAAAATACAACCAGCAGGAGCAGGCGGCAGGACCACAGTCTCCAGGCATAGGTCTGGGAAGTCAGGAAATCACATTTTTTGGCCTTTTTTTTCAGTCAAACCGCTGATATTCTGTGTACCTACCTGTTAATGGGGGTTGTGACACTCACCTGCCGCCCTGAAACAGCAGCCACAGACCCAGCAGAGAAAAAGAAACGTTAATGCAGCCACGTCTCTGCTGTTAAATCCTTGCCGGGGAGCGGGAAGAGAGTCACCGCTCTTTGTGTGCCGATGCTAAAAGCGTGGGGATTAGCGCAGAGCAGATTAGCGAGGACTTGCTCCATTGCTGCCCCTTCCTTCTTCCCCCTCCTCTCCTCCCCAAAAAGTTTTCTGGAGCAGCTAAATATATACCTGCCGTTTCCAAGGTAGAGCTCGCTGCGTGGCAGAGCTGTAATTGGCGACTCAGGGAAATTACAGCCACGGATTCTGGCATTTGGATCCTCCTGGCTGGCATAATAATTTCTCCCTAGGTAGCTGGTATTTAACTTGTCTTATCTGCTCCTGATAGTTGTAATTACAGTGCCCGCTAATTTCACTGTGATATTGCAGCCTCTGGAAGGGTGGTTGGAGAAAGGTCAGGGGGTTGCAGGAGGACTCCTGATGCCTTAAATGGCTCCCTAGAAACAGAGAGCAGACAGGAAGAAAGGAATCAAGGAGGCATTGATTGGAAAGGCCTTCAGAGGTACACTCTGGGCTCCAGAGGCTCCTGCCTCAGTGCATCCCAACATGGACAAGGACAGCTCCCGAGTTCTTCCCACTTGGATCTCAGCATCAATTCCCCAAGCAGAAGCCAGGCAAGGATGGAATTTGCCCAAGCTTGCCCCCCTGTCGCCAAGATTGTGGTTTGCAGTTGTTGGGCCTAGGAGGGTCTGGGTGTCCTTGGAGAGCTGGAGAGGCTTTGTTGTGTGTGTGTGAGCATGAGAGAACAGCACTGAACGAGCTCCAGGGAACTGCAGAGTGACACTGGGCAGGGCAGGGTTGGAAACATAGAAAAGTTAAAACCTAAGGCATCAGTCCTTCCTCCCCAGGCTGTTATACCAGTGATGCTGCCAAAATGCGGATGCTGAGCCCATGGAGCTGGTACCCCATGTCCCTGGCTGTGCCCCTTCCCGCCTTGGTGGGGCTGGAGCAGCCCCACATCCTCCCCCCATGCTGTTGTCTTTGTTGGTGTCAGGGAAGGATGTGCTGGAGGGAGATTTAAGCCCTGGTGTTCTTTGCTGTGGGGTGAGCGTTGGTCTCCAGCTCATGTCAGGGCTGGCTGGTTTGTGTGAGGTCACTGCTTGGGCTGTGCAGTGAGAGCCTGGTTGTCCCTGATGTTGGTTGTCCCTGTTGTTGGTTTTTCCTGAGGCTGGTTGTCCCTGAGGTTGGTGTTCCCGGTGGCTCATTGTCCCTGCAGTTGGTTGTCCCTCATGCTGGTTGTTCCTGTGTTGGTTGTCCCCAAGGCTGTTGTTTCTGGGTCTGGTTGTCCCTGAGGCTGGGGTTCCCTGCTCTTTCATGTCCTCAGCCCTGCTTGTCCCTGCTGCAAGACCACAGTCCTGTTGTGCAAGATCTGAGTTTGGCTTTGAGGAGATTCAGGGCTGGTTTGGGGAGCTCACCTTCAGCCAGCAAGGCCCTGCCTGCTGCCTGTGCCAGCCCCTCTCCTGCTGAGCCAGCACCAGGCAGGTTTTACATGGGTGCAGGGCTGGACTCAGCCTCAGAGAGCTGGGGAGTCTTGCTGACACAGGCTGGAACCACAACACTGGGGGTTTGCTTCAGAAAATGCTGGTTTGGAGATCACAGTGAGCTGGTGGGGCTCTGCAGAGGCAGGAGGAGACCCTCACTGTCACCTCTCTCAGGGCCAGGAGGATTCAAGCCCTGAGAAGCTCCTCTTGTCTAGCAAAAAACCCACACCCCACGCTGAGTTTTTAAGCTCCACTAGGCAGAAATAGTTCCAAGTGGTGATATTTACCTCCCGGGGACGAGACTGAACTGTTGGTAATCCTCGCGCTATAGGGTAGAGAGATCTTTTTGCAAGGATAATAAACTCCTTGATAATAGCTGTCCTTCCCCTGGATCACGAACACTCCTCCAGGAGCGCAGGGCTTTGTTTCTGGAACAGGATTAGGTGTTAACGCTGCAAAACGAAAACGGGGGCACAGTGGCTGTCTTTCACATTCCCTCCTTCCAAAGAGTTTCTCTGCTCACTTGGCTGCTCTGCACAGTTTGCCTCCTCCTTGCGTTCCTCAGCCCTAAACCACGGATGCTTTTTACAACAGCTGGACATATTGTTTTAAGTGATAATCTTTAGATACTGCAGCCTAGCAGACAGTTCATAAGAAATATCTGATTCGGTGACTATCACTTCCTCCTCTGTCCTTGTGAGCAGCCTTTGAGGGTTAGGATGTGCTGGATTTTTCTTCCTTTTTTTTTTTTTTAAATGAGAAAAATAATTTCCCCACAGCCCCTGTCAACAATTTTTAGCCTGTAATGGGTTGTTTACTGCAGGTTGGATTTGATATGTAGGTCTTGTCTTTCCTGACAGAACCCTTCAAGGTCGGCTCCTCAGTGCAAAACACTCACATTTTATATTTCTGTTTTCCTATGAATATTTCCAAAGATTTGCTTAAAATGAGTTGTTTCCATGACTATGCTCACTTGACGGACTTGTTCCTTGGGATACAAATGGGTCTCCAAGTCTGTTTCTCTGCGTAGGGGGAGGATAATGAGAACAACATCTGTTGTGGTGTAAGCTGTAAATTTAAGATTTTTTTTTTTTTTTCTCATCCCGTAAAAGATCAGCAAATTGTGCTGATGCTGATGAGGTACTTTGTGCCATCTCCAGTGCTGGCTGGGTTCAGAGTGGGGACACTTGAGGACACGTCACACATCTTGCTTTAGCTTCTCTTGGTGTGCCAAGGCTTGTGTGTGGTGTCGCCTCCAGGCTGGAGCTGGAAGAAGACGAAAGGGAGTCCAGAAGGGAGAAAGTGGAAGAAGAGAATGAAAAGTTGGGAGGCAGGGAAGAAAAATGTCAGGGGGAAGAAGGGAGCGGGGAAAGGGAAAACCAGTGCATTGGAAAGGGTGCACCAAAGGAAAATCCACGACTGGTAACTCTCAATGTGTGAAGTTTAGCATTGTGGGGTGAGCTCTAAATTAGAGGCAGCACAGAAATGTGGAGGGGTACCAGCTGGTACCCGAGTTCCAATGGGATAATGCACCATCTCCTGCTTTTCCTATTTTCCCTGTGCGTGTGCATGTGTGCGTGTGTGTACACGTATATATATTTATATAAAAATCTAACAAATTTCTAACCCATATAAATCCAATTACCCATGTTTTGCCTGCAGGGAGTGAGGGAGATTAATGTTTGGTATTTTGGCAGGAATGTAAAAAGAAATAGGTGGTAATAACAATGAAGGCTCATAAAAAGGAACCGATAGTCGTGTCTGCGCCCGGAACCCAGCCGTAATTCTCCTGGGGATTTGTCAGCAGAGTGCCCTGCTCCCGTGGAGGGGCAGGAAAGAGCCAGGAGTGCTTCCTGGGCACTTGAGCATCCATCCTGCCAGTGAAGGTTCCATTAATGTGATAATAATAGAGGCTGATAAAGAGAAATGGTTTGTGCTCCCAGGGCACCTTCCTGTGACAGATCCTGCTCTGTGTCAGGGCTTGTAGGAGCCACGGGAGCATGCTGCTCTTATCCCTGTTTCACAGAGAGGTGAGTCCCAGGAAAGGAGGATGAACATGGAGGGAGAGGAGGGAGCTGAGCTCTTCTCCACCCTCTGTGATGAATCCACAGTGGTGCTGGTCCCTGCAAGTCTGGCTTGGAGCGGCATGGCCTGGAGAGTTTTGGGCAGGAGTTGGGAGAGCCAGAGCTGTGCTCTCATCAGTTTTTCTCTGCTCTCAGCCCTTTCCTGCAGTGTCTCTTCAGGCTGAGTGTTCTACAACTCTTTGCCTTCCCTGGCCTGGACACGTGAGATGCCTTTCCCTGCAGCTCTCGCTCGTGGGACATTAGCTTTGTTGGAGGATGAGGAGTCACTGCAAGGCTGTTCCATCTCCTCACATCCCCTCGTGCCCGTGGCCTGTCCCGTGCGGTGCTTGCTGTCACGAGGATGCTGTGCCAGAGTGCCATGGAGTCACAGCTTTGTCTGCACACTGCTCATTGGATGTGTGCCCTGGGGTGGCTGTGGGGGCATTGCTGGCAGGCTGTGCTTGGCCATCCCGATGGGCTGATCCTGGGCTGGAAACCTTGGTGGGGTTTTATCCCAGCTGCATCGCAGTGCTGGAAGCATCTCCACCGGTGGGCTGCAGGCACTTGAGCCAGGGGTGCTTACCAGGAACCTCCAGTCCCTGAGCTTCAACACTTGGGAGCCAGTCACTCATCATCCTCCCCTGACACCCTCCCTCTGCTGCCTGGGTGAGCTTCCCTCTGCTCTTGCTGTCCCCTGTGTGGCACCTGCACTGCTCCTGAGCTGTCACCCGTGGTCATGTATTAATCATGGTTCAGATATTGTGTCCCTACAGCGGGTTCTGCCTTCTCTGCAGGCTTTGCATCAGGCTCCTTGCTCTCCGTTTATTACCACCACCGGTTTTATAACCCACTTTATCAGATGACTTTTTTTCCTTTCTTAAAGAGCATAACCCATGAGCAACTCATCATTTCCGAGAGAGGGAGAGTGCCGTTAGCAGGAGAGCAGGGCTCCATGCTCGTACCTGAAATGAAGAGCCTGCTTTACCATGCTGTTGCATTTAATTCAATCAAGGCAGTTAAAGCCGAGATTTAAAGTCCTTTGTGTGATCACAGGAGTTGCTCTGATGCGGCAGCAGGTAGAAGGGAAAGATTGAGCCCATTTCCGAGGAGACTCGGAGGAACTGTTGGAAGCAGCCAGGCCTGGGGCTGACTGCGGCAGTGGCCACGGTGGGAAGCTGTTAGCATTCACAGCGCGTCCCATCTCTGTCTCCGTCACCCTCCCTGCTCCTGCTCCTTATCCCCATATATTCCTTTAAGTAGAATTGATTAGTTTGCCTTTTTTTTTTTTTTTTAACTGGGGGGAGGGCTGTTTTTAATTAATATTCTTAACTGTATGATAATTGCACTGACTGGTCCCATCGCTGTCTGAGTCACCCTCTCCTCCCTTGTTCTTGCGGGAAGGCTCTTTGGACTTAATTAAAGTTAGGGATCCAGGGCTAGTGGGAACAGCAGGAATCTTGCAGGGTTTTTGATGAAATGATTGCTGTGGGGGAAGTGGCTATTTCCTACCCAGAGCCACAGACTGTGGTGCTGAGACAGTGTTACGACCGTCTGGTTTGACCACCTGCTTTACACAGCCCGCTGCATCTCATCCTGCATTTCCTACCCTGCTCCCACAGTCCCCTCCTGGACACCCCAGCCCTCGTTTTCAGTGACAGGAGCCCAATTTCATGGTGTTGTCTCTGCTTAGAGACATCCCCTCCTTGAGGGAGCGTGTCTTGGAGCAACACCGGTTGAGATCCCTGTGCACGTCACTGCTGGGGTCTCGCAGGTCATGGTGGGGAATTTTGGAGGGATAACAGAAAAGCTGCGTGGACTCAGCAGATCGTTTTCATCTCTGGTTTCAGCGCTGGTGCTCGCAGGCAGCGCTGCCACCAGAGCTCACATGCAGCCCAAGCGAGAGCTTAACAAGCTCCGAGAGCTGTCCAGAAAGTTATCCTGACACCAAGTGACAGACTCTCAATTGATATCCTCCGGAGACTTTAAACTCACTTCCGCGAGGTTTCCAAAGCTGGTTTTGTCTCGTACCTGAAGAATGCTTTATCTGCTACGATGCCTCCCCTGCCTCGTCTCATTGCTCTTGACGTTTCTTTGTTGCCTGCTGCAGCTCGGGTAAACTCCACTGCAAAACTGTTTAAGAAGGGTTTCTCTCAGCCTTCGCTCTGCTCTCTTGCTGGAGTTCTGGTGTAAATCGCCTGGGCTGATGTTGTTCCTGCTTGGCTCTGCAGGAAAGTGTCTGGAGCGATGTCAGGACTTCTGCTGCTCATCCCAGAGGGCAGGGGATGCTCCAGACCATTAGGGAAGGGCAAATATAGTGATTGGTGTGGAAAAGGGAGAGAAACTATTTTAAGGAGATCGCTCACCTTCCATCCTGGCAAAGCTCCGGAGCAAACAAGCAAAATCATTTGTGATCAGCTAGAAAGGACAAGAAGCTGTGCCACAGCCAGCAGAGATTTGTCAAGGAGAAATTGTGTCAGACAAATCGAATCTCGTCTGTACCACGGTGTAAGGAGCCTGGTGGGCAGAGGGGAAGCAGGAGGTGCCTCAGACAGTGACCCAGGCAAGGCTGGAGCTGCTGCCCTGTGAGCGGGTGGGAACCCTGAGGTGGGAGTCACTGTCTGGGACGGCTGTAGGGAAGCAGGCTGGGAGCTGTAAGGTGCTCCCCTGCTTCTGCCACCCAGCCCAGTCTAAAACTCTTTCCCAGTTGGCAGGAAAAGCCACGTTTCCAGCAGTTTCAGGCTGCAGCCTGCTGGTAATGTCCTGCTGGATGGTGCAGAGGGGAACTGTCTTTATGTCCTGAATCTCCTTGTGCAGGAGAGTGCCTGTTCATAGCATCGTTGTGCTGCAGGGCTGGCATTTTGGGATGCCAACAAGGACTCTGGAGGTTTCTGAAGTAGAGGCAAGCAGTCGCTGATGTCTCCTTTAGACCCCATCCTGTGGTGCCCTGAGTGGGAAGGTGCAGGATAGAGTGTATTGATTTTCCTTCCATGCAGTGGGGTTTTCCAGCCCCATCCTGCTGCCTCCTGCCTCCTTTTTCGCCGGTGCTCCCAAGCAGCAGCACTTTTCCACCTCTCCTGGCTGTGGGTGTGGTGCTCCAGCACCCATCACAGAGCCAGCCAGCCCTGGACCCCTTCCTCAGTCACCTCAAACCTGTTGTGTACAAGACAAGCTTTTAAGAGGCAGCTGGGGCTTGCCCAGACTCTATAACTGAGGTTGGACACTCTCAGGGGTGCAGTTGAGGCATTTTCCTTGATTTTGCTTTTATTGCCCGGTAAATCAGCGGCAGGGCCAGCCTGTCTGTGGGAAGCAGCTCCCTGCACCGAAAGGTGCTCTCCCTGCTCCATCTCTCTCGGAGCCCACCTCCCCAGGCTGGGAGCCATCCAGGGTGGCCAAAACCAGATGGTCCTGGCCACGGGTTCCCTCTGGGAAGAAGTCCTGACATCTGCTCAGCCTCTCTCTCCGAATCCCGTGCTTTGTCCGGCGGTTGCTGAGCTGGCAGTGGTTTTCAAGACTGATGCTGCACTTAGCAGGGTGCTGCCAAACCCATGGAGTCCAGCAGCTTATTTCCCTTCAGAAGCCATTTATCTTTTCCCTTTCAGATGCCGGGCTTCTGTCTCTCATCTCTGGTTTTTATCTCTCACGTGGGAAGGAGCTCAGTTTTCCCAACCCTCCCAAACCTCTGGTGCTGGGCATGGGGTCAGACCCCATCCTGGGGAGGAGAGGCAGCTCTGGGGGCAGGTGCTGTGGGCAAGGGGGTGGCAGGGATCTATTGATTCCTTTCCCATTATTATATTGGGAAGTTTGCTCCAATCTTCACCTTCCTGTGCATGTCTTTTCCAACTGGATGACGCTGCCCTGTGGGCTGCTGGGATTCCAGAAGGTGCTGGGCTGGGGTTTGAAAGTTTCATTCCAGCAGGGAATTGACAACTTGTCTTTCTTTTTGGGGGGTTTTGCGTGGGTTGAGAGGAAAGCTGAGATGCAAAATGTCAGGTGGGAGGTTTGGGAGTGCCTTGGGCTCTGCTTTCACCTCTTGCTTGACCTCCCTTCACCTGAGGCTCTGAATTTCCTGACTTTGTGTTCCTTTGAGGGTCTCTGAACCCTGCATGCTGCCAAACACTTTGGAAACTCGCATCCCAAAGTTTCCTATGGGAACAACACTCCTTCTCATTAAACACTAACTGAATAGAACAGGAGAATGCTGTGTGATGGATATTAAAGTTTAATAACTGTGTATATCTATTACCTTGCTGCTAAATCTTTATATGCCTTAAATAATCAATTGATATTTAATTAGCATACAGTACTATTACTGCCTTCCCAAATCTATAATGATAAACCAAGTTACAAGTTATTGGACGTTAATTACTATCTGATGATTAGAAACAGCAAGACATCTACCAGCCTCATCCCGGATATAATCCAGCGTGTCCGTGCACTCTGCTGAGCCGAGCCACGCTCCCTGTCTCTTAATAATCAATGGCTGTTCAACATGCAATATTTGTCTAATTAGCACTAAATTAAATCCTCATTGACAACACTTCAGGGTAAGAGATCTGCATCAAATATGATGGATTAGACACGGAAGGGCTGTTATTGTAAGCAGGAGATGTGCGTGTCACTTGCTTTGCTTGTCATGGCTGGCACATGGCTCCCTGTGACTGTCAGCCTGCTCCTGGGGGGACGGTGATGGAGCGGTGCCTGCATGTTGGATTGACAGTCCTGGAGACCCTGGGTCTCTCTTTAATCGAGCTGTAGACATGAGCAGATCTTCCCAGCACCCTCCTCTGCTTCCAGTCCCCTCTCACCCGTGGATGCTCAAGTGCCTCCACCGGCAGGGTGGGTCTGGGTGGGAGCAGGGCTCTCTGTGCCAGGACTTTCTCTGCTGGCAGAGGGCACATCAGCTGCCCTGGGTAGATGTTTCTTCTGCATTTTGTGCTTCCAGCAAACTTTTTCAGGAGTCTGTGTAGCCTCTGTTTGTGCAATGAGGGGCAGGGAGATCAGGGAATCCCAGAACTGTTTGGGCTGGAAGGGACCTTGAAGCTCATTTCATGTCCCATGGGCAGGGATGCATTCCACTGTCCCAGTTTGCTCCAGCCTGGCCTTGGACACTTCCAGGGATGGGAGATCCCCAGCACAAGATGTTTGCAGCCACAAGTCTGTGATGCCTTAAATGGCTGCCTAGAAACAGAGAGCAGACAGGAAGAAAGGAATCAAGGAGGGATTGATTGGAAAGGCCTTCAGAGGTACACTCTGGGCTCCAGAGGCTCCTGCCTCAGTGCATCCCAACATGGACAAGGACAGCTCCCGAGTTCTTCCCACTTGGATCTCAGCATCAATTCCCCAAGCAGAAGCCAGGCAAGGATGGAATTTGCCCAAGCTTGCCCCCCTGTCGCCAAGATTGTGGTTTGCAGTTGTTGGGCCTAGGAGGGTCTGGGTGTCCTTGGAGAGCTGGAGAGGCTTTGTTGTGTGTGTGTGAGCATGAGAGAACAGCACTGAACGAGCTCCAGGGAACTGCAGAGTGACACTGGGCAGGGCAGGGCTGGGAACATAGAGAAGTTCAAACCTAAGGCGTCATCTGAGCTCACATCAGGGGCAGTGAGGGAATTTGGAGGGGTGCAGGGGTGAGAGCAGTCCCATATTGTGGCGTTGCAGGGAGGAGTTCCCTCGGGAGCTGCTGTCTCGCACACGGCAGCCCCGCGCCGCAGTTCGTCAGCATCCATGGAAGCTGTTTTGCGAGAGCAGTGGGAAGGATTGCACAGCCGCCGGCTCCTTGCGAGACTCAGCCTGTCCTTCACACTCAGCGTGGATGTAATTAACTGTGCTGATGGGATGTTATGCCAACAGCAAAGCAGAAAACACCAGAAATGAGTCAGGAACGATAGCGGGGCTGTTCAGCATGGAGAGGAAGGAAGCAGCAGCCAGGCGTGCAGCTCAGCTCGTGTCCTGCCACACGGCAGGAGAGGGAGTGTTGCCTTTCTCTGGTCTTCAAATTAAAACCAAAACATGGTTTATGGGAAAAAGGGGTTTTTACCTCGGGATTTATTTCAGGATATTTGTGTACAGCACTTGGTCCAGGTGGAATGCCCTGAAAATGCATGCATTCTGTCACACTGAAATACACACAATTATAGGCCTTGCAAAATTAACATAAATATCAAAGATCCCCCAGTGAGAGGCTGGAGTGAAGCCCTCGTTGTGAGGAACCTTCCCCCTGGCTGGGCCTGGCTGAGGTTCCCAAATGTGTTCTGGAGAGGCCCTTGGTGTCTGGGGCTCCCAGGATGTTTGCTCTCCTGGTTTAACGGTGCCGTGGGGCTGAGCTGAGTTCTCAGCCTTGGGGAGGTACAAGTGTGGGGCTAAAAGCACTGAGAATACATCAAACTATAAAAGAGTGTGTGAGAGGGGTATAAAAGCAAAAGCAAAAAATGATTCTGGCATCAGGAACATCATCCTGCAGCCTCCCTACCACCGACTGAGGGCAGGGTCTGGCTCTGGAGAGGGCAGGGGAGCACAGAGAGCCTCCCTCAGCATCTGCCGTGGCTTTGCTGTGCCATTCCGGGGAGATCCTGGGAGATGTTCCTCTCCCTCGATGTGTGATGGATGTGTAACTTCAGCTCTCTGTTCCTTCCTTTCAATCCCTTGCAAGGAATCGCTCTCCTCGCTATGTCAGGGATGTTTCTCAGCGCTGGTTTTCCTGTCTCTTCAGGGTTTTACAAGTGGTGAAACCTCCTGAAGCCTAAGCAGCTCCTTGGCTCCTCACAGGTCTCTCTCTGCTCCCCAAAAGTGCAGAACCCCACTGGCTGGGAGGTCTCCTGCACTTGGCAGGAGCTGGGATAAGAAAGAAGAAAAATTAAAAAAAAGGACTTCCAATTAGCAATTGAAATTGTTCTTAAAAGAATTTGCCTATTCTGCAAGGAATGTTTAGTAATTGATAGCAATTTCTAGCAATTAAATACAAATTAATTCGTGCTACCGAGAAGGAGTTTATTTATGGCTCTGTATTTATGGGCACTCCCTCTCCTTAAAACTATCATCGTTGCTTTTGATAAGTAATTAGAGTTTACTGAATAATTTCCCAATGTAGGTATGAATTTTAAATAATTTTTAATACCGTGCAAGTGTTTCATTGTATTGCTGAGTGAGAGATTATCATTATTTATATTGTAGTAGGGCCTGGAGGCTGGGACAGGCACTGTGCTAGTGTATAGCACAGAGATAGTCCCTGCCCAGAACAGCTTGCAGGGAGTTTTATGTCAGCAGCAGGACCATGGACGTGCTTTTCCAAGAAATAAAAGTTATTTGGAGTCATTTGCACCTGTGTACAGCACAGGCTGCAAATCTGTTTCTCCTTCCTTTTGATTAGGGGGAAATAGTAATTCCCTACTAGTGAATGGTTAATCACTCAGAAGAGGAGGGATAAAGCCCAGACCATGAGGGGGGTGAACAAAACCCAATGTATTTTTGATTAGTTAACTTAAGCTTTGGGTTATTTGAGGATGGTGGAAGGTGTCCCTGCCCATGGCAGGGATTGGAACAAGATGAGCTTTGAGGTCCCTTCCCAACCCAAACCATTCTGGAATTCTATGGTTTGAAGTGCCTTTTATTTGCTTTGTGGCTTTTCTAAGATGATCTCAGGTCACGGCTGCAAACTTTTAACCATGTTCGTACAGCTCCACACATACACTGCAGCTTTTCACAAGGTGAGATCTTCATGCAATCCCATTTCCAGGACTGGCAGATCTGAGCAGAGAGGGAAAAGCACGTGGGTGGGAGGTGACAGTGACACCAGGCATGGAGAGAGCTCTGGCCAGAGGAGTTGGTTTTGGGGAATCTGTGTCCTCCAAGCACCTTCAGTCAGGTGTGTGATTCCCCTCAAAGTGGATGCTCAGCGGGGCAGGGCTCTTGTCAGGGATGGTGTGGGAGGGAGAGATGTCTCCTGGTGCCTGATTTACAGATGGGGAAGTCATCTTACAAATGCTGGAAGCAGGAGTTGGCCAGGCTGGAGGGAAGTGCTAATTAAAGCACACAGTGACAGCATCCATGCGAGGAAGATCCTGGAGAGAGGGAGAAAGCCAAGCCCGGAGAGCAGGCACCGCGTTCAGAAGGGAGCCTGGGAGCTGGCAGCAGCATCTGGGCTTGCAGTGCCAGGCAGGAGTACACTCCAAACCACAGACTTTGCGCCCTAAATATCTTTTAGGGGTTCTGAAGTGAGTGTTGCTTTTATGGAGGGTTAAACTCGAGCCTGGGAACCTTGGAGAATTAAATATCCCACAGTGTTAATGTGGGGGTGCAGCTTTGGGATTTAGCACATGCACTTGTGTTATAGCTGGTGTGCCTGTGGGCTGCTTGGAACTTTGAGGTTTCTTGGATCCTTTGGAGCATCACAGAGGTGCCCAACCCCATTGCTGCTCCTGTCCCCTTTGTCACCTGCGGGTAGCGGGGTCAGCCCCCACCTCTGATTCAAAGTCTGTGCTGATCCTGCCTGTGGCAGCACAGCCTGTTCTGGCTCATTTCTGCCTTCATTACTGAGCTTGATTAAACGGTACTTGTACAGCCAAGGGTTGGGAAAACACACAAAGGGACTTTTCTACTCATCTGAGGCACTCGGATACCGTGGAGACAGATGCTGAAGGGAGAGCGAGACGTGGTTTGACACTGCGGTCGCGGTAATGAGGTGTAACCCATTAGGGCAGTGTCCTTCTGGGATCCAGGTGCCTCCAAGGGAGGGAAAGGGTTCAGACAGAGCCCCAGGACCTGGAAAAGGCTCCCTCTGAAGAAGAAAAGAGTGAACTGGGAGCTGTCCTGTCTGAGGGACAGGGTGCTCTGGCTTTTGCAGAGGGTGGGGCTGGGAGAAAATGATTGTGAGACTGTTTTGGCCTCAGGTTCTCACATCTGTGTGTTGTTTTATAACAAGACTGCGTGTGCAGCCACAGATATTATTGACACTGTTAGAGCACACAGAGCTGCATTTAACCAGCACCTCCTGGGCTGTGCAGCTGCTGAAGCATCACAGGACGTGAGGGGAGCATGGGGTGATGCTAAGAAAGGAGATGACTCCTGTCACCTCTGTGTGAATCCTAAAGTAGCGTGTGGTCTCCCAGATCGGATTAAACTTGTCTTTGGAGGCTGGGAAGGGCTGTAGCAGGAGGTGGTAACTTTTATTACAGGGCAGGAATGAGTGAGTTTGGCCAGCCCTGAGGATGTGAAGTGTGGAAGAGTCCTCAGTGTCCACCCTGAGTGCTGGCGTGAGGCAGATGGCTCAGCAAAGACAGGCCCGGGAGTGACTTCTGAGGATGAGGAACCACTTCAAACTGGCAGGCTCATGGCCTTGAACTCTCCTGCTCTGGCCAGTCTTCCCTTAGATTGCTCAGCCCAATTATTTCTGTGCTTTCCTTCCCGTGCTGGAGGAGCACAGAGCTTTGCTCCCCGTCCGTCTGCAAACCTCATCGTGTGCTTCATTTAAACGTTTGCCTTTTTCCCTGCAACCACGAGGGTCTGGGGCATGCTGGTGGCTTTCATCTCTCCTTCCCTGTGATGACTCAGAGCTGGTGGCTTTTGGCCTCTGCACTGTGGGTCTCTGGTTTGTTAGACGCTGTTGTGAGGTGGTTTGTGGTGCTCTGGTCCTCGGAGGAGAGATTCCGGGGACTCTTCTGAGTTAATGAACTGCCAGATTGCGAAGGATGACACTTGGTGACACCCCAGCTCTCTTTGGGAGGTGTGTGCCACCCCCTGCTCTCACCCTGCGATCTGAGCATGCTGGCACCAGGCTCGTGTCTGGACTCAGAGATCTTAGGATGTGGTCGAGGCTTTTAACTGTGGGCTCTGATGGGCCCACTCTGAGAGCTCGTGTGATTAACTCCACATCCCCAAAATCACTGCCTCTGTGAAACTTCAGGACACTGCCAGTGCTTCTGACTCCTCCAGTGCCCCATGAGCCTCCAGACAAGGGTCAACAAGGCAGCTGCTGTCAGAGGAGCTCAAAGGCTGCAGCTTGGAGAGGCAGGAGCCCTTCCCCACCCTTGGACTGGGGACTGAAGCACCCGCAGACTCCGAGGGGTGTAAGCAGGGTTGGGGCTCTCAGCAGCCACCTGATGACAGAATATTTGTGCTCAGCTCAGCAGGGCAGGGCTGTGGTGAGACAAAGGACAGAGATGGCTTTGCTGAGGATGCAGCAAGGACAGGAACCTTGCGGGAGGTGGGTGCAGGGAAGGAGCTGAGCAGTCCTAATCCCTTCTGGAACGATCACAGTTAAACTCCCGCAGCAGGATTGCTCACCAGTGATTCACCAGCCTGAGCATTAGGGCGGTTCTCCCTTGCTGTCTGCAGAAATAACACTTGGGAGCAGGGGAGGGGGATGTGTCACCCCCAGGGAGATTTGGGTGGCTCTGAAGTTGTCAGGACATGGATAACCAGCCAGAGCTGGGGAGTTGAGAGGAGGAGATTTGCAGGCTGGAGGCAGGGCTGCTGCTGGCACGGTGGCACTTTGGAGTCTCATTGACTGTGTGTGGACAAGGGATGCTCCAGCCATGGGTGGAACTCAGGTTTGGGGTGCAGATATGCCTGTCTGTGGCTGAAATGAGATTTTGCATTTTAGAGCAGAGAACCTTCTCTTGCTCGACCTCAAGCAGCACCTGAACCACACAAAACCCAGGCAGAGTGAGTTTGGCACGTCAAAGCCTCCCTGCCTTTATTGCCTCTTCCTGACAGCAGCCCGACCCTCTGCCAAATAAGAATTCCACGCACAGAGCCTGTTAAAAACATCAATTAGCTCTAAAACAATTATTATTTTTTTTGAAATGCCATTTTATATATGCAATAACACAACACAATAATCCTGGGTTATTTAACAGAGCATTTACCATGAAAACAGTCATTACTCTTTAAATGCTGCTGACTGTACAAGCCTCTTAACATTAAACGGCAAGTGAGGCAGAAGTCTTGCCATCAGAAATGCCACATTCTCCTGAATATATTAAAAACACTGGAACTGGGAAGCTCACTGCCTGGCTGAGTGGCTTTTCCCATGCTAGGAAAGCTCTTGAGACACTGGGGCAGCCCACAGAGCATGAGAATATTGTCCAAATTTTGGTTGGTTTAGGTGTAGGCGTTTGTTGGAGGGGATTAGATGGGTTCGACCCAGTTTCACTATCACCCCATGCCTTCCCTGTGCCCCCATCGCTCTCTTTTTCAGCCTCAATTGCACCAGAACAGGTTCAGGTTGGACATCAGAAGGATTTTTTTCACAGAAATCATTGTTAGATATTGGAGTGGGCTGCTCAGGGAGGTGTTGGAGTCCCCATCCCTGGAGGTGCTCAGGGAAGGACTGGATGTGGTGCTCAGTGCTCTGGGCTGGGTGCAAAATGGGGATTGGGCACAGGTCAGACACAATCTGAGAGGTCTTTTCCAGCCTGAAATGGTTCTGTGGTCCTGCACCATCCTGGTCTCCAGGGGTGGCAGCTGGATTTGTCACCCAGCCTAAACCCAGTGGATTTAGCAGGTTTAATAGTCTCGGTAGGGCCTATCGTAATGCACTGATAAAGAGGTTTTCGGCTGCTAAGTCAATAACGAATTTAGTAGTAACTTCTCAATTTTCCCCCTTTTGTGGTTCCAGGGAATTGTGCTGGATGTATATTATTTGCTTATTTATTAGACCTCTTCTAGCTACCTGGCACGAGCCCGAGGGAGCAGATGGAAATACCATTCTCAGGCTACCAAAAGCCTTTGGTTTAAGCAAAATAGTTGTGTTTAAAGATTAATTTAAGATGCTTTAAAAATTGAGCAGGCCATTCATTTTTAATATTGATTGATATTATTATAAAAGATTCAGCTGCAACTCTTCTCACCAGGACCTCTCTTGGCGCGCAGACAGCGCGTTTGTCTGCGAGGGACGTGGCTTAGTTATTTTTAATCTTTGATACTCGTTCTTGTGAAATTTATGGGAAGCATCGTCTCGTGTCTGGCACATCAGAGCATCCCAGGCGGGAGCTGGGAGGGCCTGGGGAGGAGGTGAAGTTGGATGAATGGCTGGTGGGGGTTGAAGCTGGATGAAGGGAAGGGCTTGGTACATCTCATTCCAGCAGCGTCGTAGGATCGGGAGCAAATCTGCTTCCATCAAACTGGAAGGAGCCGTGGCACAGTAAATTCTGGGGACCTGAATAGGCAGAAAATAAAATCTGCCCAAACATCCAGGACATCTGGTTGTGCTTCTTGCAAACCTCCTTTAGTATGTTTTTTTTTTTTAATTATTAAACATTTTTTAAAGTGGAAGTGGAAATTAAATACTGGCAGAGCGCCCAAGTCTGGGCCTGTCCTTTGCATTGGCATCCTCTGATAGTGTTTTGTTGGCAAACTGGGGACACAAGGCAGGCACCCCAGCCCTGGAGGAGCTGAGTTTGATGCTGAGGAATAATTCTCCAAATTGCATTTATTTCACAGGCGTGAAAGGTCACAAAGTGAAGGGAAACAAGAACTGTATTCAATTAGGCAATTCGATCAAAATAAATCTGTCAAGATGGCATTCCTGCTGAGGAATCAATTGACTTGGAAAATGAAGGCAGCTGCTGCTGCTGCTGCCATTATTGTTGTTATTATTATTATTATTATTTTAAATTAGCTTCAGTACCTGCCACGAGTACCTGAGCCAGAGTGGCTCACATCATCTATCACTCTTATTAGATATTAATACATCCTCCTCCGCCCTGCATTTAGTGCCCTGTTAATGGTCAAGTGGCCCCCGAGTGCTTCCTGGGAGGCTGATGGGAATTATTAGTAATGAGAAGGGATGGTGAGGAGTTTTTTTAGGGTTTTTCTTTTTCATTTTTCAGCCAGAAGGTTCAGGGAATGAAAAACCTGGTGAGATGGAGAACAAGCAAGGACGCACACGGCTGGCGTGCTTGGTCACACATGGTTGTTGGTGGCTCTAAATCAACCTCAGTAATATCCCTGCCTGTTCCTTTTTGTTACAGCAGAGAAGCACCTAAATAATTGAATTTATGAGAAAGGGGTTTGTCTCCAGGCACCCCATGTTGGTGCTGCTCCTGTTTCTCTGGGCGTGCTGGATCTGACTGCCTTGGTGGCACTGGGGTTGTCCCCAAGCCTTGATGGGCAAGGGAGTTTGCCAACAGATGCTGCAGGAGGATGGGGTTGAGGGACATGATCCATCAAATTGGAAGCTGAGGGGAGGCTGAAGTGGGCAAAAGCCAGCATGAGATGTTCCCTTAGGGAATAGATTTTTTTGCAGAGGAAGAAATCCTCCCGTCGGAGAGAACTTGAAGCCCCCACAGTCCTCTCCATCATCTGAGCTATTTAAAACTTGACTTGATAGAGCACTGGAGAATTACAGCAGAGCAACAGGCCTGCCCCAGCTGGATGAGAGCCTGGAGAACTCTGACAGATCCTTTCCAGCTTTGGCGCTTCCCTTTCTGCTGCCGTCAGCCCTTGGCGGCTGATCCGGCGTCGCCTCCCGGGGATGTCCTGTCTTTGAACGTGAGCAATGTGATTTCCCTCTTTTTCTGAGGGAAATCAGATGTGCAGGTACCAGGGCTGGCAAGTAGAAGAAGTGTCTCAGAGTGTCTGGGCTGCCTGCGATGGGAAAGGTGATGAGAGAAGTTTCCTTCATCTTTTACCAACTGGGGTGTTTTCCTTTGTATCAGGCAGCCTTAAAAAAAACACAGAAAAGGAAGAAAAGCCACCAAGCTCCTTTAAAGACAGATTTTATCACAGCAATGGATTGCTCTGCTTGCTGGCTGCCTTCAGCTTGGTGCAGCTCATCAAGAGCCTCTTCCCATGCCTTGGGCAGCTCTGCCTGGATACACCTTGTGGCCAGGAGGCTTTGCACTGGGTGGGTCACCCGAGGTGGCACCAGATCCTCCTCTCTGTGTCTCAGAAGGGGGATGAAGTGTTAGCAGTAGGTGGCAGAGAGAAACAGGGTCCTCCCGGTCATCTGGTGGGTACCAGCACTTGGGTTTGGTGCTGACACCATGCCCCAGATGGGTTGTGTGGGTGTGACTCCATCCTTCTCCCTTAAATAACAGAACCACTTCTGTTGGAAAAGCCCTCTAAAATCATCAAGTTCAACCTTTCCCCAGCACTGCCAAACCCACTACTAACCCATGTCCCCAAGGGCCACATCTGCACATCTTTTAAATCCCACCCCTGCCCTGGGCAGCCTGTGCCAGTGCTTGACATCCTTTCCATGAAGAACTCATTCCTCACATCCAACCTACGCTTCCCCTGCTGGAACCTGAGGCCATTTCTTCTCGTTCTGGTCCTGCTGCCCTGGCCCTTCCTGGCCATCAGACCCCTGCTCCGTGCCCTGGAATAGCTGTAACTGTGCCCACCCTGAGCCTCTGGGGCAGGGGACGTGCACTGGGAGCCAGGCTGAGGATGGCCTTGCCTTTGCACACCTGTGTGTGCCATGACCCAGCTGGGATCACACTGGGGCAGCGTGGCACGAGAGGGACCCCGGCTATCACCTCCTCCTCCCATCACTTGGATTTTTATTGACTGGTGATGACAAACTGGTTTATGGACAGATCTTTTATACCCGCTAGGACTCGGCAGTTATTTTTGAGATGATGCTTTGCCTCAGAATCTTCCTTCCTTCATCCTTCATAAATCTTGAGCGAGGCTGCTGCATTCAGACCAAGCTTAATATTCTTCTTGCAGATCTCTGCACCAAAATGGCTGTACCCAAGCAGGGAGGGGTTGGCGGATTCCCCTTCACCCCTTTGCTCTGCTCTAAGGCCACCTCAGTGTTAGGGTTTGTGAAAGGGTGTGGGGTCCTTGGAGGGGGCAGGACGGTGCTGCCTTGGGGGTGTTTGTGTGAGGATCCAGGGTGTGGATATGAGCATCTTCTCTTCCCATTAGGGCATGGGCTGTGAGGAACAGATTGGAGTATGGAGGTGGTGGTGGTGGTACCTAGGGAAGAGCAATGAGGGCAGCAATGGGAATAAAAGAATAAGCAAGGGATAGAAAGAGAGACTTATTTTGCAGCTGTGTTGCTGTTGTTGGCTTTTTTCGAGTGAAAAGCAGAGGAGAAGGAGTCCAGCCCCCTCATTTCACCTCTCATTCACTAATGCCTTCGGTTGCAAAGGACAGATCCCATTCACTCGGCCTTTCTCTTTTCCTCATTAACTCCCATGACCTTGGGGCTGTGGCAAGAGCAAAGCGTTTATCCCAACAAAAGGATTATCAAAATAAATAACCAGAGTTTTCAGAAAGGTCATGTCCCTCGCAAGCCTGGGCTGAGGCAAAACCTCTGTGCTCAGCTGAGTCTGGACTGGCTTTTCTTCCCAGCCTGTTGGGTGATAAACCCCACGTGTGTCACCTCACCCATGAGCAGCGCTCCTCTCACAGCACACATGGAGAATGTTTTCCTGGGAGCTGCAGGATGGGGGAGTGGATCAATGCACTGTCCCCCAGGGATGTCTGAAAGCCCCGTGGGACCGTGGTGTTGAGTTGTCATTGCTGCTGCCCTTCCCAGACCTTCCACGGATCTCCTGGTGGGATGTGACCAGCAAAATGCTCCTCCCCAGGCTCCCTGTTAGCAAGTCTTGGGAGGAATCCTCCTTTAGACAGGCTCTATGGAAGGAAATGGACCCTGAGGAGCTCAAAATCAGAAGATGGTGATTATTGAGAAAGTGCTGGATGTAGAGAAATTAAGGACACGCTCTGATATGGGAACCAAAGCGCAGGTGCCTTGGGAAAGGGTTCCTAAAAATCCACCTGTGTGTGGGTGTGTGTGTGCATAGGTGGTTCCCAGATAAGCCCTAGAAGTCGTTACTCCTGATCTTGGAGTTAAAAATAATAACATTCCCTTTAATTTTCACATCCTTTGGGATTTCTCTTTGTACTGCACTGCTCTGGTTTAGTTCAGGCTGGGCTCGAGGGACAGAGTTTTCCCTCAGCTTATCAGGCAGCACCTTCTCTGGCAGGTGGTCTTTTTTTCCATGTTTCCTACAGCAAACATGTCTCTGACCGTTTTCCACTTTCAGTCTCTCGGCAGAAAGTTAAATTCATGTTTGGTGATGCAAATGAATGCGGCTGCTCCCAGGGAAGCCTTGGGAGGCTGTCAGGAGCAGGCAGGCGTTGCGCACCCAAGTCTGGAAACCCACGAGCCGAGCTGCTGGGAGCGCAATACCTGCGTGGAGGAAGAACGGAGCTGCCTCGCTGCGGGAGGTTCTCACATCCAGGGTGAGATCCTGCCTGGGATCTGAGCTGGCTCGGCTGCTCCGCGCTTCCCTTCTGCTCCTCTTGGTTCATGCAGCTGGGGGATAAAAAGCACCTGCCTTTGCTGCCGCTGCCTGAGTGAAGTGTTATCAGGTTTTATTCTCCCGCCTGTCTCCCTTTTTCACACCTGTGTATCACAAAAACGTCTCCTATCATCACATGCCCCTGCGAAACTCTCCCGGAGCGTTTATCTATTCGAGAGCAATAGCGGAGGATGTGATTTTGAGGCTGGCGTCCTCCCTCTGCCTTTCATCCCTTCTCTTTGACATGATAGAGCATCTCCGAAGTTGTAAAGAGCATCTCTCTTTGTGTGGGTGCACCTGCTCCGCGCGCGCCGTGGGCGGGGGTGCTGTTAGCAGGGGGAAATCGGTGAATAATTTACCACACAACCAAAAGGACCCATGAAGCTTTAAATTATTAACACTGAGTTCAGTTCAGAGGAGAGATGTTGGAGCTGTTTGTTTTGGCTGCGGGTTCTGAATCCGAGTTGGGGTAGCAGGAGCAAGAGTGGCTCTGGAAGGGTTCTGATGCTGTGGCTGGAAGAGCATGAGCCAAGGAAATAAATAATTAAAAAGATCCAGATAGGTGTAAGAGGAATCCTAACAGCTTTAATTATGTAAACTGGTGATGCCCTTCCCTGGGAAAGAGCTAAAAAACAATAACCTTTTGTTGCATTGCCAGAGAAATGGCATTTTCTTTCGTTGCCTCCCTTAGTTCTTTACAGGCAGAGAAGCAGGTGACTCCTCTCTCCTTCCAGGAAGCTGACGTGGGGCAGCTCCTTCCCAACCCAGACCAGGGATCCAGCACTGCAGCCAGAGATGTTCCTGCACACATTTAACCTGGGGATTCTTTACCTGCGTCTTTGTGCCGCTGTGACTCCTCTTGAATTAGGTACCGCAACCAGCAGCTGCACCTGGAGCCCAGTCTGGGATGCTCACCCAAACCACCAAAATTCCAGCTGTTTTTGGCAGGTGAAGGTGTTGCCCAGCAGGTCAGATGCTGTTCCCCACCCAGGCAGTGTTTGGTGGGATAAGAGCCGAGTGTGAACCCAAATCAAGAGCTGCCATTGAAGGGGCTCTGCCTGCTTCTCTGTTTTTTTTTTTTCAAGCACGCCAAGAGCTGGGAGTTAATTCTGGATTCGTCACTTGCACAAGGATGTTTCTGGCAGGCTCGGGGTTGCTAAGTGTAGTTAAGTGCCTCGAGCATCCCCGACTATTCGGCTCCTTGGATTTTTTTTTCTCTCCACGAAAAGAAACTTTCTGAAGAGGGAAACGAGTGCAATCAGCCGTGCTAAATAATCCTGTAGGGTGCTGCAGGAGGTGCCATCAGCACTGATGTGTGGGCTGCCTGGGCTGGCTCTTTCCCCAATTTCACCCCCTCCATCTCTCATCTCCTCTGGATCCTCTTGCTGGCATCTGTGGGGTAGGGAAGTGTTTGGAGCTGGGTGTTGGTAGACCCTCGGGAAGGCAGCAAGGAAGGTGCACTCGGTGCCTCTGAGATGCTGCTGGACTCAGAGTCCTCCTGCTCCTGATCAGAGCAGTGCAAGGATGGGCTGGACTGGGGTGTGCCAGGATGGAGAGCTCCAGATGTCCGTGGCACCAAACAGACTTAAACCCTGCCCGTGCTCTGTAATTCCCACGTGCTCTGGGACACTGGGTGTGCGTTAAGGCAGCAGCAGGGTGGGCTCTGCCCCCTTCTCCTCTGGAATGAGGTGGTTGGTACCACTGAGGGCTCTGGAGGAAAGAGCTCATTTCTGGAATGATGTGATTTGCCTCTGGTGCTTTCAGGAAGGATTTTTGTAACTGTTTAAACCTGGTAAATTGCTAATTACTTAACAGCATGTTTCTGAGAGGAGCATAAAGAGAAGGCTCCAAAGCTTCTAAGTGGTTTTTAACAAATACAAATTTCATTTTCTATTAAGATCTTGGAATTGGTTTCTGAGGTGGTTAATGCTCTTTGTAGTTCTTTTGGGTCCTGTTTCTGCGAGTGCAGGAGCTGGCCCTGTAATGCAGCTTGAACCCCAAAGCTGACTCAGTTTGGTGGCTGCTCTCACTCTCTTGGCTCCAGGTGTGTTCCAGGGGACCCCAGTTAGGCATGAGCTGGGCTGAAAAGCCTTGCTGGTGAAGGATCATCCCTGTTCTAAAGCTGCACTCATTCCCCACTAATTCAGCACAGCAGATTTCTTCTTTCTCCTCTCTTTTTTCACCCTCTAGTCCTGTTTCCAGGGGTGCAAGAGGGAGCAAATGACCCAAGGCCTCTTCTCCTTGCCTGCTTCTCATGCTGCCAAAATTAATGACGAGCTTCAGCTCCTGAGCCTGTGCTCCCAGAAGCTTATTTATACCTGTGCTTAATGTTGATTCAGCTGCTTCACATGCATCACTCAAATTCACAAGAGCCCTCATAGAAAGGAGAGATGAAAACCACCCTATCCCACTTCTGCCTCTCTTTCTTTTCTATTTTCTCTCTCCTGCATGCTCGCAGCACTCCCCTCCAAAGTTTTAAGCACCAGGAAAAAGAAGTTGTCACCAACTGTGTTTCAGAGCCCCTGTGTGAGCTCCCGGCCTCTCTCCTGCTTAGGCCTGGCTTTGCAAAGCGAGAAGCCACGCTTAGCAGACCCCTGCCCCTCAGAGAACCCACTGCCCACATCAGAGGAGAAAAGACCCGACAGGTGCCTCCTCGGCCGTTCCAAATCTCCCACCGTCGGCACATTTGTGTTAGATATTGATTTCTGTTTAATAGAATAAGCCAGGAGAAATCACACTCTTTGTTGGCGTTCAAAGGATAAACCATAAAAGCCATTAAGAAGTACTGTAAGCGGCGAGATGATTAATGAGACTTTAGGTGCATTCCACTGACTGCTCCCAGATAATGTCTTTGAAAGATCCCATTGCTTCTGGCTGCAGTTCAGAGCTATTTATTTGCAAGGTGAAGCTCTGAGGAGCAGTGCTTCCAGCCCTGCCTGATACTGTTACGGAGACAAACTGGATGCCCCCGATTTCCCATCTCCAGAGGGATCTTTTTGCATTGTGGTTTTGCTCGTCAGCCTTGTTGAGATACTGGGGAGGACAAGTGAAAGATGCAGTGTCTGCCCTCAAATCGCTGCTCTGTGCCTGTGGTGAGAGGCTGCCTTAGGGAGAGAGAGCCATGGGCTTAAAGACTGTAGGAAGGAAGCTGTTTTTGGGACGTACCCACCCTGTTTGGGTTGTTTTTCCTGGTGCTTTCGTGTCTTCCTGTGGATCCACGTCTCTGTCCAGGGGAGCTCTCTGGGAGCTGGGCTGTCTGTGATGCTGGCAGTGCTTGTACCCCATAAATACCCCTTTGGTTTCAGTCTGGGCAGAGCTCACAGCTGTGTGCTCCTGCCTCCAGGGCTGAAACCCCCCAAAACTGCTCTGCTGGGTCTCTGTGTGGGTCAGCACCCCACTGTGAGCCCCAAAGTGTGCAGATCAACATCCCACTGTAAACCCCAAAGTGTGTGGGTCAGCATCCCACTGTGAGCCCCAAAGTGTGCAGATCAACATCCCACTGTAAACCCCAAAGTGTGTGGGTCAGCATCCCACTGTAAACCCCAAAGTGTGTGGGTCAGCATCCCACTGTAAACCCCAAAGTGTGTGGCTCAACATCCTACTGTAAACCCCAAAGTGTGTGGGTCAGCATCCCACTGTGAGCCCCAAAGTGTGTGGCTCCACATCCCACTGCCACCCCAAATCTGTGCAGGTCAGCATTTCACTGTGAGCCCCAGCAGACCTGGGAATGAATATTTCTTTCAGTCCCTTTCATGACATCTCCATGGACTTTTGCTTCCTGGGGTTCCTAAATTATTTTTTTCGGGACCCCCATTTTTCAGCAGGACAAGCTGTGAGGATTGGTTTCTCTTCCTGGCTAAAACCAGGAGGTCAAAGGGAGTCTCAGACACAAGGTCTAATCCGTTCTTTCTGCTTTGTTTTTCCTGCTGCGCAGCTTGCACCCCTCAGGGTGTGATGTGCAGAGTGTGGGGTGGCTGGAGGTGCAGAGCTGCTCTCCTGACCAGGGCTGTGCAGCCCCACATCCCAAATTCCCACCTGCTCTGCCAGGTTTCTCTTTTTCCCGGGGAGGTGGAAATTATTGGTGTCACAGACAATGCTGTTTGTTTCTAAACCAAGCCCATCAGCAGTGCAATAACAAACAGAACACAAGGAAGCAGATAGGCTGAGTTTAAAAAAAAACCCTGCACTTTAAACAGTATTTTTTTTAAGTTCCTGGGAAAAAAAAAACCTTCCCTGTGGCAGGGCAGGATACAGGAGACAGGAATTTTCTGTCGAGGGAGTCAGAGCTGCCAGAGTTCGTCATCAAGAATAATAACAACCAAATTATGATTGGCAAACTGTCGTTGAGGGGGTAATGAGGATAGAACCCAGTGCAGCAGAGGAGCAGGGAGGGGGAGCAGGCAGTACCCATCTTTAATGAACAGCAGTGCTGCTGGTAGGAGGGGAAGGACCCAATTCTGCTCTGCCCTTCCTCGGTGGTCGTGCTGCAGCGACAGCCAGAGACAGAACCCACCTTCCTTGCAGTGGATTGGTTTCTCCCGTTAAACTTGAAGATAAAAGTCGGCTGCTAAATTGCTGTCACTGTTTTAGTTCTCCCTGTCTCGCCACCTCCCCTCTTCCCCCGCTACCTCCCCCTCCTGCTTTTCTCCTTTATTTTTGTCTCCTTCTTTCTCCTTTCTGTGCCTCTTCTCCATCTTTGTTTTGCTCTGTCAATCTCTTCCTTTATTCTAAAGCTCCTTTCCCTTCCTCCGCTCTCCCATCTTCTTTATTCCCTTTAAATTCGTCGCTACTTCTCTCTCCCAAGCCCTCCTCCTCTCTCAGCATCCTCTCCATCGCCGCCGGGCTTTGCAGCCTCTCCTGGGGGGCCTCTGCTCCTCCAGCTCTTCCCACAACCGATTTATTTGCTCACTTGGAGAAAATTTGGGCTGGTATTTCCTCCTCCAAGATGCTGCCAGCAGCCGGGAAGGCACTCAAAGGGCACTGGGTTTGTTTTCAGGATCACAGGATGGTTTGGGCTGGGTGAGCTCTCCTGCGGGCTGTGTGTTTGGAGAGGTTTGAGGGTCTTTTGTTTTTCAGTGTGCTCTCCCTTTCATACCTGCCCTCCGGACATGAGCTCTCCAGCAAGGTGCTCCCCAGGCTTTGCTTCTTGCATACACTCTGCACTTAATAAGCAAAAGTTTGTAGTAAAAACAGCGAGTGGAGGGATGTGGGGGTTTGGGAGCCCTGAGGTGGGGGATTTATAATGTTTGTGAGCTCCGGGTTTGCCTCTGCCACTGACTGCTGCTGGAGATTTAGCAAATCCTTTAATCTCTCTCCTTCCTCAGTTTCTCCAGTCGGTTAAGTGAGCATAATGAGCCATAACTAACTTGCAAGCTGTCGTGGGAACGATTTAATTAGTGGCTGATCTTGCTAGGTGCTGTGGGGCTTCGGTTCCATCGCGGAACGGGAGCATGGATTCAGGCATGAGAAGGCTCCAAGGGGCTCAGGACCTGCAAGATATTTGCCTGCTTAAATACTTTGGGTGGTCCAAGCTCCGGCTCCTTCCTGCAGAGCTGTCTCCCAGGGAGGTGATGTCCCTGGTCCCCTGTCTGGCTGTGCCCCAAGGCAGCGAGCAGGGGATGCAGGGACATCAGCTCTGCTGTCCTTTGCTGTGTGTTCTGCAGGCAGCCTCTCTCCATCCCTTCCTGCCTGCACAGGGGTTAATTGCCTGGCGCATCTGCCAGCGCCAGGGCTTCCCAGCCAGCACCGCTCTTCCAGGAACAGAGGCTCTTGGTTTGCAGCTCTCTGTCATAAATCCAAAAAGGGAAGAGAAAGAAGGGAGGAAATCTATTCCTTCCAGCTGTCTCTGGCTTACGTGGCCGATAAGATGCGCTGGTTTCGTTTGGAGTGGGCGGGAGGAGAGGCAAAGGTGGTGGAGGAAGAGAGGTAAATACCAGTACAGAAACACTCCTTGGTTCTGGGGATCAGCTGTGGATCCTCACATGAGTATCTTCTACCCTTCCTGCTCATTATCCAGTGAAAAATTCCTGTCTCCCTCATCATGACACTTGTTGCTTCCTTTGGGTGCTCTCTAGAGCTTGGGTGCCTTTCTGTCCCAGGGTGTAGAAAACAGTGTCCTTGTGAGGCCTGGTCTGACTTGCTTTGGGAGTGTGTGTGTCCTATTATGCCCAGCAGTTTTCAGTTGTGACCACATGCTGAAGAGGCATGACAGGGATTTGTTCTTGCCTCCTTCTCTGTGCTGGGGCTGCACATGCTCCACTCCAAGAGGATTAGCTGACACCACAGCAAAGCACATCCACTGTTCCTTCTGTCTGTCTGCTTTAGTTCCTTAACAAATGCAATTATATTTGCCTTGCACCATCTTTTTTCTCGAGATGAGGCCATGCTCATCAGTGTTTACAGTCCCATTCTCTCTTCCCCTGCCAAAAAAGCAGGGGAATGGTGTTCACATAAAAGCCTTTGAGAAGCAAAGAAGCTCTTGAAATCTCACCCTGGAGTGACCTTTTTCCCCCTTCCCTTGAGCAGGCAAAGGGCATTGTGTAACCCATCTGCTGAATCCCATAAATCGTTTTTACAGACATGTAAAATATCGGTGAAAATACTTCATCCCTTTAAAGAGAAAAATAAACAACTTCTCTCATCATTATACAGTTTCTAGGAAGAAAAACACAGTTGGTATTGACAAAGCTTAAAAAGGCGGGGGGTGGGGGGGAGATGGAGGAAAAAAGAAAACCCAAACTCAGGATGTTGAACTTCTCACAAAACAACCTGCCTTTGATATTTACAGATGTGTAATTTGCTCCTTGTCGGATTTGGTGTGAACTTGTCAGCAGAGCTGCGCGTGGGCACGGGGAGACAAAGCCCTCCTGTGTGCTGGCTGAAATTGCAGTGGGAGCTGTTGAACGTCTTGGTGGTCATTGGGTCTGTCTAGGGAGTGGTTCATTGCACCCTAAAAAGCTGATTTTAGGGTGTTTATTTAAAGAATCACGGAATTTAGGTGGAAAAGACCTCCAAGATCATCAAGTCCAACCTGTGGCTGATCTCCACCTTGTCACCCAGACCAGTGCCAAGTCCAGGCATTCCTTGGACATCCCCAGGGATGGGGATTCCATCACCTCCATGGACACCCCCTGACAATGTTTCAAAACCCTTTCAGTGAAGAAATTCCTCCAGATGTCCAAGCTGACCCTTCCCTGGTGCAGCTTGAGGCCACATTCTCTTGTCCTGTCCCTAAAGGGTGCTGTAAATGTTCTCCCAGCCCAGACCTGTGGTGGTTAACGATGAGACCTGATGAGCTCAGAGGTCTTTTCCAACCCTCACAGTTCTCTGATTGGGACTGGCCATCCTTCTCTGAACAGCTTTGAAGGTGAACCTGCACAAGGTGTGCTACTTCCAGGCTGCTGTACTTAGCTGAGCTCGGTGCTACCCTGAGTGCTCAGTCAAGGGGCTCACCTGGGGTTGGCACCACCAGTAGTCTTTTATCACTCCGAAATTCCCTTTCCATCAGCTGGGCTTGATTTCAGGATGTGAACTTGACTTCTCTTGTGACCTGCAGTTGGCTGTGCGCTCTGTTACGTTTCAAAGTACTCTGAGAGCCGTAGAAATGCGAAGCCTTGTCTTTTGCCATTGAAATATTTTTATTCTTTCCCTGTCCTGCATTTATTGCCTTTGAGTTACGCAGGTGCCTTTGAAGTAGGGATGAATTTTAGCCATGGAGTTTCATCTCGAGGTGTAGATCCGCGCTCAAAGGAGGGAAGCATTCACTACATTTTCTTTTCCCATTCAGCCTATTACAGAGTTGGAACCAAGCTGGAAAATTCAGATGTAAATTCTTCCTAAGCCACCACCAGACACAGTTTGATCTCCCAGCTTTTAAGCTGGTGAGCACTGATAGCCAGGATGGAAACTTGGGAATGCCTTCCTCAGAGATAGAAGTGACCACTCACTGTCATCCTTCTGCATCCCGAATGCAAGATGGGAGTGGGGCTGGTGGGAAGCCACAGCTTTTCCATCTCCAGCTTCCCAAAGCTAGGCTTAAAAAAGCTGTTGCTATATTTGCCTCCAAAATGAGTCTGTGATGGAAAAAAAAAATGAAGGTTAGAAAATTAGGGGACCCAGCTGGGATTCTGGTGGGGGGAAAAAAATCCAAATGATGCCCCACTACCACGCTGAAAGCATCTGAGGTGCTTTGTCTCCGTGGCATCCCCACGTTGCCTTTGGGCAAGCAGGATTTCCTCATGGCCTTGCCACCAGAGCTGCCCTCGCTGTCTAATTGGCCGTGGTGGCAGCTCCCAGCTCGCTCCGTTTGTATCCACAGACGAGGATTACTGGGAGCTGCCCAACTCCAGTGCCAGCTGAAGGGGATGGAGGGGGAGAGGGGAGAGCAGGAAATGAGCCGTGCAGATGTTGGAGAGTGAATTAGCCTTTCAGAGTGTTTTCCGTGGCAAGGCTGAGGTAAGAGGGAGCAGGATGCTGACAGCATCCCTCCAGCAATCCCTCATATTTACTGAGGGATTTAGATGAGTTTGTTCTCTTCCAGCAGATTGAAGGCTGCGGAGACCTCGGAGCATGCACCTCCTAAGGGCGCATGGCAGGGCTTAATAATAAAGAATGAGTCAGGTCTTCAATATTTTACATGAAGATACCAGGCTTAAATAATAAATGAAGCAAAATTAATCAAGGTGTATCCGAAGAGGGAGGTTCCAATGCAGGGAGCTTGGGAGCAGCTCAGCAACTGTCAACACAGAACAGAAATGAAGTTGTGCCTAAAAACCAGCCAGAGAGGAGTCTCTAGATGATGTTCCTCTTCCTTTAAACGCTGTGATTTGTTCTGGGATTTTGTGCTAAAGGATTCACTGCTGCCCAGAACGAGTTGTCCATAACCAAGAAAGGACTTCTCATGGAAAAGTTGTGGTGCTTCAGTTCCAATCTTGTCTGGTGGGTGGAAAAGGTGAGGAAAGGCAGAAATAAAAATGTAATGGAGTTGAACACCTTGAGTGATGCTGGGTGGATGCAAATTCATGCTGGGCTCTGGAAAAGGGCAGCTGTCTGAGGCATGGAGCTTCCTTTCTCTGCCCCCGTTTTTCATCCCTTTCCTTCCCTTCAATGCCGGAGTTCCTCCTGCTGGTCCCTGCCAGCCTTGCATGGTGTGGAGGGAGAAGCAGAACAGACCCCATCACGTCTCCCTCTGCCTTTGGTACTTCTTTGGAGCAGACAAGCCCAGGCATGAAAGCACCTGGACTTATTTCCATTTAGATGGTTCAGAACGGCCTTGTGGGCTTAGATGTTCATTGTCCTTTGACTTTCAGTGGGCTTTGGCTCTCAGATTCCTTTGCAGATCTCGGCTTTCAGCCTTGCGGCTTTCCTCTCCGACAGGGCTCCGTTTAACCTTTCCTCTTGTCTGAGGGAAGCACATCACATCAGCCCATGCACACAGATGGAAAATTGAAGGGGACCTTTGCCCTTTTCCTTCTTCAAACATAACGACTCAGGGATCCCCCGTAAAGGCTGGATTTCCCTTATGAAGCAGTTGGTGGCATAAGACCTGCGAGGTAATTGGAAAAGTAGCCAGGTTTGAGATTAAAGTTGTTCCATCAGCTGAGACATTCGTCAAAAGCTTCCCCTCTGGCTGATTTACATAACGCTCCGAACCATTTTGGGAGGAGAGCTGGGAATCCCATAATGCAAATAACCCTCAAGCCTCTATAATCAAACGCCTTCACCTGATCCAAGATGAGCCCAGAAAGAAATTTGCCACATGTTTTACCCAGCTCAGCAATGTCTCCTCCGCAGACGGAATTGTTAACAATATTCCGACCTGTTGGAGCACAACATTGAAACGTATAGAAACAAGACCTGCAGCCACGTTCTGCAATTCAATCTTGTCTTTATTGCGGTGGTGGAGGTGTGCTGCATATTAGCGAGGAGTTTTTTCCCCTGACTAACCTTGGCCAGGTTTCATTGCCTGCTCGAGGCTCTCTGTCCGTCTGTGTGGGTCTGTGTCCTGTCACTGGGAAGGTGACCGGCTTGCTGTGGGTGGGGTGGTGACCAACATCAGTCTCCAGATGCTTTGTCCTGTAGTTCATAGAACCATTTAGGGTGGAAAAAAACCCTCTGAAATCGTCGAGTTTGAAAGGCTGAGAGTATTGGGATTGTTCATCCTGGAAAAGAAAATGAAGCAATTGCAGCCTGCCGGTACCTGAAGGGAGCTGATAAGAAAGATGGAGAGAGACTCTTTACAAGGGTCTGGAGTGACAGGACATGGGGCAAAGGCTTCACACTAAGAGTAGGTTTAGATGGGATATTGGGGAAAAATTCCTCCCTGTGGAGGTGGTGAGGCCCTGGCACAGGGTGTCCAGTGAAGCTGTGGCTGCTCCTGGATCCCTGGAAGTGTCTGAGGCCGTGTTGGATGGGGCTTGGAGCAGCCTGGGACAGTGGAAGGGGTTGGTGGTTAGAATGATGTTGTCATTAAGGTCCTTCCTTGAACCATTCCATAATTCTATGATTCATTAAACAAAATACCCAGCTTGGATTCCCACCAATGGCCAGATGGAGTCAGGAATGATGGGAGAGGACGTGCTCTTAACTTCTCTGGATTACGGTGATGCTGCATCAACTTCAGTATCTCCACACAGAATTCCCCCTGCTGAGGATCCGTGCTCTAATCCTCTCTTCTTTTCTTCCCCACTTTTATCTTCTGGAGAAGAACATTATATCTCTTACCCGCTTGGTAGTTTCTGTTCCTCGATTGAATTATACAGAGGGTGCACTCGAGTGATTTTTAAATCTAAATGAAAATGTAAAGAACCCTTTGCCGGAGTGCCGAATCCTGCAATAAGGCAAATTGTTTGACTTCTTCATACCCCCATCTGGCCCTAATTGATTCTTGTAACCCAACTGTGATTTCTAACATGTTCTAGGCAGAGAAATCTACCGGCACTAATTCAACACGGTGGGCACTGGTTCGGTGTTTAATGCGCGGATGAGATCAATGTCTCTTCCGAGGGAGCTGGTGAGTGCACATCACTCGCCCAGCCACGGCCAAGCAGCAGCTCCAGGGCAGACTTTTGCCCAAAACTTTGATTCCAAAGATGGGAAAATAATTTTTTTTTTTCATCTCCTTCTTATTTTTTCCCCCCTTGAACACCTGCAGCTCTTTCTTTTCCCATAGCAATCCCACGGGAGGAGGCTGCTCTTCCGGGAGCAAAGATTAAAAGCATTTTAGATGAGCCTGTGCTCGCCGTACCCCTGCCTGTGAACCCCGGGATGTTTTGGCATTTGGATTCAGCCTGTGGCTTGGGCAGAGGTTGAATCCTGTTTCTCAGCAGCAGCTTTCCTGAGCCTCAGTCCCTGCTGTGCACAGCAGGGATCCAGGGGCTGTCGTCCAAGGATGCCTTCACTCAGCATTACAACTTGGATCCTCTGGAGCCCTGCTATGAATAGAAGGGTGCCTTTGCTTTTATTATTTTTTTTTTAACTATGCTAAAAATATTGGCTTTCTGGATACCCTTGGCTTCTTAATAAATGAGCTGAGAGCGTGGACCTCTGGGCCTCATCCAGCTCTTGTGTTGAGCTCTGCTGGGAATAGCAGGAGGCCCCAGAAGGAGTTCAGCCAGGTCTTTGGAGCCACAGAGGAGCCAGCCATAATTTCTCCATCCCTACAGCTTTCTGGAAGTGTTAACGTTTATCTCTTTGCTCTGGGCTTTCAATGTCAGGGAACTGGAAGCCGTTTACCCTGATCATCATATTTTAAATGAGGAGTGAGGGCTGTGTTGGTGGGAATATATAGCCACAAGGCTTTTCCACTGGAGTAGGATGAGTCACAGGAGAAACCCTTTTCGTGGAGAGGAGGTGGATGTCCCTGCTCCCTCCTACGAGTGTGTAAGAAATGCTTTGTGGTGCGGTGAGGGATGTGGGACAACACTCCTCCACCTTAGGCTTGGCATCATGCAAAGGTGTCGCAGTCACTGTCTTGGTCCCTCATTGCTCTGTTTTCCCCTTCTCACCTCCTCCCCGAGGCATTTCTGGCTGCCAGCACTCGGTTAGAACAATGTGGCATTTTAGGGCTGAATGTGACGAGGCTGGCAGGCGACAGGCAGCTCCATGGCAGTGAGTGATGGGAAGCTGGGCTCCCAGCTGGAGATGACAGCTGACACCTTGCCATGCGTGTGGGCTGCTCCTCAGCCACGCTGGGGGGAACACACAGCACTGGGGAAGGGCTTTTTAGTCATCCAGCAGTTGTTGTCTCTTCTGTGTTTCTACACTTGCATCTCCAGATGCCACAAGACCAATCTTCCCCGGCAAGGTGATGGTTGGATGCTTCTTTTTGACCACAGTGAAATGGCTGAGTTGACACCAGCAAGGAACATCATGTTGGCCACAGACAGCACTTGGCTGGTCCAGGCAAAACGCAGGCTCGCCTTCCCAAAAATTGGGCTCACAGGGATTTATTTGTGTGCTGGTTAGCTGTGCGTGATGGTGGGTGTGGCGTGGCTGAGGGACGAGCTCATCATCTCCCACAGCAGACCTTGAAACTCCAGCTCTGGACTTGTTTGCTGTAGTTTCTCTTCCAGAGCGATGCTGAGATTTAAAAAAAAAAAACACAGGGAAAAAACAGATGTTGGAATCAGTGAGATGAGATTTACATATATAGAAGGGCTAAAAAGCTTCATTTTTGTTTGGTTTTGTTCCTCTTTGTTTGCTTTCTTACTTTTCGGAGTGTTTTCACATTAAAAATTCAAGATATGTCTGTCTTCTGTTTTCTGGGAGGCTCGGAGGACATCTGGAGAACTTGTTAGGATTTTGTTGTTTGAGACACGATTTCTTTGGAGGCTGAGGGGTATCTCTGGCTGTTTGAAACCCCACTTTTGGTGGTGGATCATGTTGTCACCTCCTTTTGGAATGCTTATTTTGGAGAAAAGCTCGTGAGAAGAGGTGGTCCTTATTAAACCCTGCACCGTGAAATAATGGTTCAGAAAACCTCCAGTTTGGGGGAACCTCTAATGAGCCACCCCAGGAGGCACAGCTCTGTATTCTTGTTTTGTCTGAGGTAATGAGAAAAAAGAAGAGGCAAGTCAAGTAGTGAAAACATTTTTTCAGTCCAAAAAATAAGAGAACAGGCAACCTCAGACCCCTCCTGTCTGTATGAGCTGCTTGTAAGTCAGGGAAAAAAAAAAGGCAGCACCCTGCTTTTTTCCATTAAGCTTCTTCTATAATGTATTAATAGAGAATTATATCCTCGCTATAGGATTATTAAAAAAGAAGGGAGATAAAAATGATAGAAATGAATCCGTGTGCTATTATGTGGATGACAATAGATACACTTAAGCCTTCCAGCCCTGACCTTGGCACATGTTTCATCTCAACTCGCAGAGAGGCTGAAATTGATATGCTGACACTTATCATTAATATGAAGAACCATCATCTTCCCCCAAGAGCACGAGGGGATGGGAAGCATTTTGCCAATGCTCCGAGGGGCCTCTTCTTGTCCCAGAGCAAATCCTTATGTCCCACTCCCCGATTTTTCTTTATTTTTTAAAATTAAACCTGCTACAGAAGTTTCTGTGCGAGGTATTCAGCCATGTGCCATCCTCCTCTCTCCCTGCCCTGTGCTCCCCATTTGACCATGGACTGGTTTGACGAGGAAAAGCTCATTCAGAAGTGCCCCAAATGCCACCTCAGCAATGTGAGGGGACCTTCACTGCAGATCCCTTCAGTTTGGGGCACATGGATTGGTGCTAGAAAAAAAAACTGTGTGGGAATGAATGAGACCAAAAGTGAGTTGAGTTTTTTCTTCCCATATATTTAGCAATTTGAGTCTCCCCACATCTGGAGACAGCTGTGAACTTTCCCCCCAGTGCTGTCCATCCCTTGGATGGGGTAATAGCCACAGCACCCATCCTCTCCCATGCAGCCTCTCTTCACATGACTACTGGGGAGCTTGGATAGGGAAATTAGTTTTCCAGGAGCTTCCTCTGTCTCTGCAGTTGGAAGGAGGGCAGGTTGGTGCTGTGGATTTGTGCCCAGGAGCAAGAGCAGGTCCTCCATCCTGGCTGGTGCCTCTGCCTCCCAAATATCCCAGCCTGGGATGCTTTCCCCAAACTCGAGCTGCCAGATATTGCTGCCATTTCCCACAGCTCACTGCTATCCATGTGGGGGAGGCAAAGGATTTCCACTCTCCTTTCCTTCCTCAAATGAAGTTTGTTTAGCCCTTAAGCTCCTGTGAATACTGAGAGGGAGAAAGAGCTGTGTAATGTAGTGACAGTTGTGCTGTGTTCCTGCTAATGCAGATATCATTTGATCAGCGTGATCCTCCGCAACCTCTTCCGAGGATTAATAATGAAGAACGTTTCACTGGAATGAAACCTGAGGAGCAGCAGATTTGGTTATCCGAGCGCTCCAGGTGGGAGCCAGCTGCGAGCAGGACTTCCAGGGAGAGGCACTGGTGGTGGGTGTCTCCGAGGGAGCCGTGCTCCTGAGATGCTGCTGAGGAGGGGGGAGGATGCAGCAGATGAAGGGGCACAATGGGAGGGAGGGGCAAGGCTGGCAGCTTTCCTTCCATTGAGCCCAGAGCCTCCCCACCGCCTCAAAAACGGGGGATTGGCCGTGGGTCCTCCCCATCCCCGCGCTTTCAGCATCACCCTGGGATGCTCTTGTGCTGCTGGTCGTGGCCATGCTGCCCAACTGGAGATACAGCATCCGAGCTGGCCACAAAGGGATAAAGCAGGACAGCTGGAAGGGCACGCAGGAGGAATTCTCTCCAAAGCCCTCGGCGTGGCGGCTCCGCTGCTCTAAACACCGCGTGTGCCTCTTCCTTTCTTTCTTTGTCTCGTTTTATTTATAACTCTGGTTGGATTTTTTTAATTATTACTATGATTGCTCCTGCTGAGCTGTAAAGGCGGTGAGGAAAAAAGGAAAAAAAAAAAAAAACCTACTAGGGCAACCGTATCAGGCAAATTGAACTGGTTTGTTCTAATCAACTGCTGCTGCTGTATCCTTGGCTTTCCGTGGCTCTCTATCCATAGTCCCCATGTACATATAGATGCTCTCCCTCCTCTCAATTTCAGTGTCAAGAACTTTATTGGCATGACAAGATATAGTGTGTTGCTGGAGTTAATACAGTCTCAAGTGTGTATGTCTGAGAGAGGTTTTCACAGTAGTAATTGGGTTTTATACAGTGTGTCCAGTTCTATATTCGGTGGCTGAGGCGCAGCTATATCAGGAAGCCATTTCTGCCACCTCTGCTTGAATTATGCAGAGGATTTTTTCCCTCACTTTTAAGGGCGAAATAGAGGTGGTTGTGCAGCCAGTTTTCTCCTTGCCCCCACTTCTATGCAGCTGGAGGGGATCCCTCGGCTTAGCCTTGTAGGATGAGGCTGTGTTGAGATTGCTGTCGTGCTCATTTCTGCTCCATCCCCTCTGGCACCAGGATATCTCCCCATGGAATCAGATCAAGGACAACCAGTGGGGCTGTGCCTCCAGAGTGGACCAAGGGCATATTTATCCTCGATGCTCAGATGTTGCTTGGTCCAGGTGCCGGCTGGGTGCTGCTCTGGGGGAAGAGATTCTCATTGATCATGGAATCCTAGAGTGGTTTGGCTTGGAAAGAACCTTAAAATTCATCTCGTTCCAACCTCCCTGCTGTGAGCAGGGACACCTGCCACTAGACCAGCTTGCTTCAAGTCCCATCCAGCCTGGCCTTGGACATCCATGAGAGCCAGAGCTTGCTCCCTTATCCCGGGCTGTGTCCTCTCTTCTCCCTCCCCTGCCGTCCTCTTCCTTTTCCTCACTTTGCTCCCTATTTATTTCAAGATTCCCTTGTCCCCCCATATCCCTACTTCACCCCATGGGGATATATCCTGGCCCCACATCTGGAAACACCCCAGCAGAAAGCAAGATGACACATGGGCTGTTTGCAGAGCTAAGGGACGAATGGGACCGAGGACATCCAGTCTGTGAGACAAGGAACCTTTGCTCCAAGTGGCGATGAAAAGCAGCAGAATTGGAAATTATTTTATTTCAATTAGATTTTAATTAGCTGCTGTCTCCCAGCCGCTGGATCAGTCAGCAAGTAATTGAAAAGCAACAATATTTGCATGTGGCGCCTGGAAGAAAAGCTGCGACTGATCTGTGGCAGGGAGGCTTTGGGGAGATAATTCCCAAGGTCAGCTACTCCTCAGTGGTAGTTCAGCGTGGACAAGTTTCTTGAAAATAACCCACTGTAGCCTCACACTAATTTTACAGTAAATTAATGCCAAGCCGGCATTTGTATGGATTTAATTAGCAGGCAACACAAACTTTTATAAACCTTTTGCAGTGGCAATTTAAACCTGATTGCAAAGTTATTAAAGGCAGCCATGGCAGGCTGCTTCCAGGAGTCTGCAGGGACCTAAGGCAGGGGGGCTCCACGCTGTGATGGTGCTGCTGGAGCATTTCATGCCATGGAAACACAGGAGTAACCCTGCTGGAGATGTGCAAGGCTCCACCAGGCGAGGGTCAGGGTGCACCACCCACCCAGCAATTGTGCTGTGGTCAGAGCAGAGCCTCGCTGGTCATTCCTCCTGCGTTCCCCAGCAGGCTGCATCCTCCTGGGAGACCTGTTGGCTCCCAAACCTCCCTCAAGCTGCTGCTCTGCCCTGTTCCAGGTGGTTGCCGTGTGGTTTTTACAACAGCTACAAATAGTGGCAGCCCATAAAAGGCACTGCTGTCCCCTCAGCACAGGCAGAGCCGTTTATGAGCGGGGCTGTGGCAGCAACGCCTGGCGTGGTCCCTGAAGAGAGCTGCTGGAAACCACGAGATCATGAGTTTCACAGTACATGTCTAGAGCTGGTGCCACAGATAATTAAAAGAAGCGGGTCAGGAGCTTCACCTGGGCACGTGGATTATAGCTCCCACGTTTCAGGGTGGGCGTGGGTGGCTTGAGGCACGGAAGAAACAGCCCCGCAGCAGCTGGACAGGCTGGATGGCGGTGCTAGGGATATTAAAAATATTTATACGGTCTGGAACGATGGGAGTTCTTGTAAAATACCTGCAGAATGAGGTCATTTCTTATTTTGCAAGTAACTGGATTTAAAATCTACCTATATCTCTATGTGTATGTGTGTATATGTAAGGGAAGAGGCAATTCTCGGCAGAGCAGGTTTAATTGCCAACCTGCCTTTGTAAGAAATGGGCAAAAGCAGATTTTAATTACACTTGTGGCGAGTGCAGGACACCTCGGCAATCAGGCCGCTCCTGTCCTCCATGCTTCCCTCCTCACATGTTTGAGGACAATGGCAAGTCATTAACGAGCTATAATGGGAAAAACCGTATCTAATGATTACATTCTCTTAGCGAGGCCGGGCGGGTGAATAACCACCGGGGTACTTTTTCTTCCCTTTTCTCCTCGCTAATAGCCTTGCTGGAGGCGCTGAAGCCTGGCCCAGCTGCCGGGCCACTGACTGCTCCGCTTGGCTCCGGGTGCCGGTGATTGAGTGCCCAGCCCTGTTCCGCTGTCTGTTGCACTGTGTAGATCTGGAGTCGCTCCACGGGCTTGCATTTGTCTGACATAAATGGGAGCAGAGCCTGGCCTGCTTCAGCTCCCTTCCCTTGTAGCTGGAGGAGAGCTCTGATTAATGATTGATTGCCGGTATTAATTTGCCGCGTGTAAGAGGTGTCCAAGGACAAGGCTGAAATGGCTCCTGCGTATCCAAGAGGAGTCGGGAAGAGCTGATGGCTTCACGGGGAGCTGTGTGCTGGCAGACACCCTCCCTAGAGTGGCTGAGAAAGGAACCCCTTTGGGAAGGTTTTGAAGTGGCTGGTTAGTCGCTGTGAAGTTTTTCTCTCCTCAGCTGCTCTGTGCCTGTATCCACTGCAGGACCCTGGAGACAGCCTGGTTTTCAGAGGTGCTGTGCTGGTATTTTTCCATACAGGTAGAAACTGCTGGGTGTCCAGCATCTTTAATGTTGGAATGGGATGTCCAAGGGAAGCTCTGAAGCTCCAGGTATGCTGGTGGTGCACAGGATGACCATGGGATGCTGGCATCCTTGGAGAAGCAGTTTTTGAGGTCTTGGTTGGAAAGAGCCCTCTGGTCTTTGAAAAAATGGCTGCAGTGACCCAGACCCTTCCCATTCCTGATTCCCTGGTCCCTGCTATAAACCTGGATCGGGGCAAGGTGGGAAAGAGAAGAGAGGAGTGCTAAAAAAGTCATGAACACAAAAGTAGATGATCTGAGAGATATTTCTAGATGGATGTGGGTAGGAAAACGAAAGGAGAATGCTATTTGCATCTCGCAATTAAAATAAATCCGAACGGGAGAGGGGATGGCAGTGCTGAGTCTGTTGATGTGTCTGATGAAGCAAAGCTGATTCACCTGGAAGCTGACACAGCTGTGGTAATGTGCCGGCACACACCAGCTCCTGCCTGCCTGTGAGTCAGCCCCGATGGGGCCCAGCCTCACCTGGGAGTTAGAAAAGCTGCTGCCTCCCCTCGGACTGGAGATGGTTCCTTGCTGGGCTCCCACGCACGCACCCAGCTCCGGCTGCCAGGCACAGGAGCAGCGCCCACTGGGGCGGGACGTGGGCACCATTAACTGCGTAAGCATTTCAATTGCCACTCATTACTTTGTTTTGCAGGACTGGGGAATGTGTGCAGAGAAGTGGGAAAAAAGAGGAAGGACGGGGATGTGACTTTTTGAGTGTAATTGCAGCGATTTGCCCATTTGCAGTTGGGAGCCCGAGTGAGCTGGCAGGCAGGGGTCTAATGCTGGGGAGCGGCAGCGGTGCTGCCATTTGGGATTGAAAGGGGCAATGAAAACCCTCATCCTGGGGAGCAGAGAGTTCTCCTGCACCCCCTGCATGCTCTAAAAATACCCACTGGTAATCAAGCTCCTGCCGCTCGCCTTTGTGTCTCCTTTGCTGCTGGTGCTCATCAGGCCCTCAGGTATAAATAGCAGAGCTCCTGACAAAGCCACTCGCTCTTGTTTTGGTGTCCCAAATGCTGTGGTGGTGCTCAGTGTGGTCACACAGACCCTGGGATGGCACACAGCTGGAGAGCCAGCTCTGACACAGACCCTCCTGGGAGGCTGGGGCTTGGGCAGCTACTGCCAGCGCACTCCACGGGAGAAATGCAGGGCTGGGGGGAGATCCAGCAGTGTGTGCGTAGGGAGAGCTGGGATTGATGTTGCTTTTTGGAGTTTTTCTATTGCCCAAGCTAGAAATGGCTGCTTGATCTGTTGGATGCTACGGAACCATAGAATGGTTTGGGCTGAGACTCTGTGGATCATCTTGTTCCACCCCTGCCATGGCAGGGACACCTCCCACTGTCCCAGGCTGCTCCAAGCCCCAATGTCCAACCTGGCCTTGGACACTTCCAGGGATCCAGGGGCAGCCACAGCTGCTCTGGGCACACTGTGCCAGGGCCTCACCACCCTCACAGGGAGAAATTTCTTCCTAATAATTAGTGTAAACCTTCCCTCTTTCAGCTTTAAACTATTAGCTCCTGTATCCTTCCCCACCCCATATCCTTCAGGCTTGGGGGCTTCAGCCCTGTGTGTAACACTGGGAGTAACAGGAGAGGGAAGGGGCAGATCTGCAGATCAGTTCCTGTCCTTGTGGACAAGGGCTGGATGTTTGTGGAGCCAAGCAGAGCTCCTGGAAAACCTCTGAGTGCCGCCTGTGGGACCTGAAGGAAGAGGGGGAGATGCGATCTCGTTTTTTTCCAATATGTCAGAAGTCGTTATAGAAAAGAGACCGATCGATTGCTCTCCGTGTCCACTGCTAGACAGAACAGGAAGGAATCAGATTAATTTGCAGTAGGGAAGATCAAGGTTAGATATTTGGGAACAGCAGTCTGGTGTAAGCATTGGGAAGCGCTGGGAGGGGATGGGGAGATTGGTGTGTCTTGTGGCTGGGGGGTCCGAGAGGAAATAGGGGGATGGGATGGGATGGGATGGGGACAGCTGGTGCTGCTCCGTGGTGGAGTCTGGGACAATCTGTAGGTGGTGGCTTCCCGGTGTCCCTCCCTGGCAGATGTGGGGACAGTGATGGAGGCTGCAGGGATACAATGCTTATTAAGCAATTACTGGGGGAAGCAGAGAGGTGTCTCTGAACTGGCTGCTCTGCAGCTTTCCTGTGCAAACTGTCTCGCTGAAATCCAAATGTCGTCCGTCATCAGCAGCTGAACAGCTTCTCCGAAACCTCTGAGTGGGACGTATGCACTGGTTCATTACAGCTGTCATCCTGCCGGTGCTTGGGTTTATTTGTGGCAGTGGTGTTGTTCACAGAGAGCCTCTGCTGTGCTTTTTGGGCATGAACGCTGGCTCTGGGGGCTGGGAGCTGGAAGAATTTCCATCTGCTTGCTCCAAAGGCAAAGGCTGTGTCAGCACCCACCACAGTTTCCTGAAACCATGCAGGGATGGAGTCAGAGAATTGATTTAGGTTGAAAATAACCTTTTAAGACCATTGAGTCCAGTGTTAGCCCAGGACTGCCAAGCCATTAACCTGTGTCCCTAAATGCCACATCTTTTAAATCCTTATGGGGATGGTGACTCCACGACTGCCCTGTGCCAGGGCTTGACATCCCTTTTGGTGAAGAAATCTTTCCAAATATTTAATCTAACCCCCCTGCTGCTGCCCTGGCCCCTCTCTTTAAGCAAAGGCAGCAGCCTCCATTGCATCTTCCCTGCTGACTTTTTTGCAAGGACTTGGAGAAATGGGTCCTTGGCAGAAGGATTTGAAGGGGATGGGATCTGGATGAACAGGGTGGGTTTCCACAGCTGCAGTTCTTATGGGAGATATGGCTTGACTTTCTCCTTCCTCCTTTGTTCCTTGAACCACCCCAGTGCTGGTTCGGAACACATTGGCACACCACCTGTGTCCCCTGGGGTAGGTGTCCAGCTTACAGCTTCCTCCACTGAACCAGAAGCTCTTTTGCTTCCAGGAGGGAATTTCTCGAGACCTTCCTGGGGAGCACAGAGCTCAGCATGCTCCTGTCCCAAGAAACTTGCCTCAAATCTTCCCCCGCAGTCTGTTGCAGGGTTAAAACACATTCCCCAATGCAGTCAGAAAGGGGATCAAGTGTGGAGCCAGGAAAGAGGAAACCTAATGGGTAGGTAATTAAAGGACGTGCCAGGGATAGATGGATGAGCGGAGGGAGGATGTGGAGGGGCTATAGAAACACATTAATACATGTATGAGGAAGGGAGAGATGGACGACAAGATTAATTTACGATTGTTCCTGTCTATTACTATTCTGAGTCAGACACTCAGATCACATTTGGAAAGTCTCCAAACCTGCCCCAGTGCCATAAGGTTAATACAAGGCCAATGGCTCCACGAGATCCCCTGGGCTTGAAGCCGGATTAGGCAAACGCCAGCTGAAACCTAAGGTGGGCAGATAGGGGAGTGAGAGATAAGAGGGTGAGCAGAGGGGTTAGAAGGCTTCGTGGCTGGGATTAGTGAGTGATGATACAGCCTGGCACCGGCTCGGGGTCACCAGAGGAGAGTTATCATCCAGGATGGCGGCAGCGGAGAAGCCCAGGCTTATTTTAGGAGGGAGAAAGTAGTGCCTTGTTGATTGTGTGATGGGATGAGGTGAGCTTGTAGTTGGTTGTGCTCCCTGTTCCCTGGGCTGCCTGTGTTTGGAGCACTGCATCTCAAATCCCTCTCTATCCCAGAGGTGATTCAGCAGCTAGTGGCAAGTAGGGGTTTTGGAAATTTTGCTGCCCAGGGGCTGCTGACCTCCTCCTTGGGATTTTTATAGGTCTTGACTGATTCTCAGGAGCTGGGAAGCAGTGAAAGACTTTGTAGGGTGTGGATCCCGAGTTCAGACCCCTGGAAGAGGTTTCCTTCTTGCTGTAGCTCAGGGACAGAAGCTGCAGTGGTGCCTGAGCCGTGATACAGCACATTCCCGGCTTCCCCGTGTGCAGGTTCCGTGCCATGGAATGGCCCTTTCTCCTTGTCAGGGTTAAACAAGTGGCTCACTGGCAGCTTCATGCCTTGCCCTTGTGGCTCAGAGGGGCTCTGCAGCCCTGTGATCCACAGAGGGAGTTCAGCAGCTCAGGAAAGAGGAGCAGTACTTCACAACAAGGGGCGAGCCAGGAGACTTGTTGGAAACTGCAATCATTAGATGTGCTCCTCCTTGGAAACCTTCTGAGCGTTTTCCTTCCCCCTCACTCCACGTCTGAAGTACAGCTCTTCGCTTCGGCTCTGCAGGCTGGGTGGGCTGAGATGGATTTCCCTTTCAAATAACACAGGGCAAAGAGAACCCCAACCAGCTGGAGCGAGGGCGCACGGGCAGGGAAGGGATCTGGGAGTCACGCGGGCACGTCGCTGTTTGTTTATTCCTTGCTTTAATAATCGCCTGATTAAGTTGCATTTTTATTTGGTTTCAGTGGCAATCAGATTGAGAGCTGTAATATCCACTCACACCTCGTAATTACCATTAATTTCTCTCTCCTCTTGTGAGGCAGGGCTGGGGTTGGCAGAGGCAGTCGGGTCCCAGCACTTGGCATATTGATGAGCCGAGGCAGTGCCCACTCCTTGGCCAGGGGCCCAGGCGGAGGAATCAGAGAGCGAGGAGAAGGGGTGAGGAATGGGGGAAAATCCACCTTAAATCCCAGACAAAGGCAAACCCTGCGAAGTGTCGGAGTCAGCACAACAGGCTGTGTGAGTCTAATTACCATAACGATGTGAAAGAGCCCAATCAGCAATCTGGGGCTAATCTTTCATGTATTACAGGTCTCTCTTTTGGAGCGCTCCACAGCTAAATGCATTTTTAATGAAGATATTCCTAGACTTGCAGATAATTTCCCACTCTTTACAAGGAGGGTATCAGAGCTCATTAAGTGGGTTGTTCTTCTTTTATATATATATATATGTGTGTGTTTCTGTGTGTGTGTATATATATCTCCCAGTTGTTCACAAGGCCAGCGTCAGTGCTGTGGCAGGAAAGGGAAGACATTCCCTATCACAGGGAAGGAGGAATGTGGTGGGAGGACCGGCTCTCACTAGGAAAGTTTTCTCTCTCCATCTCCCATGTGTTTGTAGGCTTTCCCCCCTCTCTGGTGCAGCCAGATAATCAAATATAATAAAAAAACATAGTGGGAGTGGGGATTGGGGTGCTCAGAGCAGTGTGGGTTGAGGCGAGGCCAAAGCCTCTGCAGTTATTGCAGCCTCAGCTATGGCTGTTGAGGGACTGGAGTCATATTATTGCTCCGATGGTGAGTTCTCCTATCGCTTCCTAAAGTGCTGTCAGATGAAATCTGGCTGGAAATTAAGGGAGAAGCTGTAGCTGGCCTGCAGAGGATGAGATATTTGGGGAGGGAGAGGGGCTGTCTCCTCCCACTCCCCAGGATCTCAGCAGACGCTTTCATGGGGAGCAGGGAAAGGAAAACAGGGAGATTGCCTTTAAAGCCTCAGACAGCTGGCTCCTGACAGGAGGAGAACGCAGAGGGTGTGTTTCCAATTATCTCTGTAGATGGGGCCAAATCCCTAGAGGCGATGAGGAACCGTAAGTCAAAATGAGATCGAGGAATTGCCGGAGAGAAACGGGAGCGATGATGGGTCTCGTCCGAGAGCGGCCGTGTGGGAACGTCACGGTGCTCAATTATAACCTGCCCGAAGGAAAAAGGCTTTGAACTCGAGGGAAGAAGCACTTGCTGTGAGCCTGTGAGCAGGAGGGTGTCTGAAGTGCCTCTGATGCCGTTGGATCACTGGGTTTTCTCCTGGGCTGTGCATTGCCAAGTCTTTATTTGAGCCTCGGCAGTAGTGCTGGGGGCTCCTTCCCGCTTGGGATTTAGCTTGTAAACCTAAAAATTGAAAGGCCTCTGGAGCGTAGAAGTCTTTGAATGCTCTCTAGAGTTGGGCTGGAGCAGCGATATGTTAGGTCTGATCCCTCTCTTTCGGGTATGAGCCTTGCAGGAGCTCTCTTTGTGGCTGAGCCAGACTTGCCTCTTAGGTCTGGAGGCTTGCTTTTGATGGCCAAACTTCCTGCTCCTCTGGCACCTCCTTCCAGCTTGCAGGGAAGTTTGGTTTCTGCTTGGACTTATTTCTGGCCTTGTTCCTTCTTGCTGTTGGAATTACAACCACCTTGAGGAAGCTGAGGGAGATGAGGGATAAGAGGCTTCATTTAAAGGCAGGACCAGAGATTTCTGGAGCAAATGCCCTGGGAAGGGTGCTGGGAGCAGCTTCTTGTACATCCTGAGGGAATTGCTTCTTTCCTGTCCCAAGAGCATCCAGCAGGAGACTGTGGGTGGCAAGGGGTTAAAGAGGCAGAGGAGCAAGAGGAGGACAGCAGAAATTTGCATGGATGGTAAACACCACCGAGGGTGATTTTCTCTTCAGGGAACAGGCCATTGATCTGTGATTAGAGGAGGTGAAGCTTTTACAGTCAATCAGGTAGGAAATCACATCATTTTGGGTTCAGAGGTCGGAGAAATCGGGGAGAGCATAAGGAGAAGGAAGAGCTGACAGAGCCTCTTGAGGGGCTTGGAAAGGCAAGGAGGAAGTATGAGTGCAAAGCTTGGAGGGTCCTCATGACAGCCAAGGATCTTCAGCTTGGTTTGGCCTCCCAGGCTGGGACAATTGAGCCTTTCCTGGCTTGTGCACTGAGTATTGGTCTGGTGTCTTTTGTGCTGTGGGCAGCTTGGGGTGGCCAGAGCAGGTCTGAAGTCACAGCTGTGACCTCAAGGTGGTTTCCCTGGTTGTTCCTAGAGGTGCTGCTGCTGGACTGGATGTTAAACACCCTGAAAGGCTGAGGTTTGTCCCAGGAAAAGGCATGTGAAAATATCACCCTGGTCCTTTTGCTGTGGGGCTGTGCTCTCTGGCCCCAGCAACACTCGCTTCAAGCAATCCTTCTGAGTTCGTTCCTCCACTTGGAGATGCTCTTCAAGCTGGAGCCTTTCAAGCACTGAAATTTCACTGGGGCTGGGCTAAAAATAACTCGTGGAGCTGGTGCTCGTAATGCTGCGCTTTGATACCGTGCTGAGGAGGGAAGAGATGGTGTGTGTGCCTTGGTGCCTGCTGTAAATAACTGGCTGCTGGAGCCAGGTGGGTATTATGGATTAATTCAGTAATTGGTCCATCTGGAGCACCTACTTACAATATCAATTTTTCTATGTATCTCTTAATATCTTGAAAGGAGCTTTAGGAAGATGCACACTCGTAACAAGAAAAGGAAGAGTAGGGAGAGCTCGTTTAGCAAGAGGATGGAGAGGAAGGTCAGGAGATGAGCCATCAGGTAGGCTGGTAAAGGGTTACTCTCAAGCAGATCGATCACGTGTAATTTGGCCTTGCTCTGAGAGAAAAAGGAATAACAAAGGTAGAGCAGATTAAATAGAAGACAAAGGGAGAGCATGTGATTACAGCCTCTTCTGTCCTGCATTTCCCTCCTCTGTGACGGCAGCTGTACCACTCATTTTCTGCCTGTTATTTTGCCTCTGGCCTCAGCCCCATGGTTTCTCAGCGGGGTGTTTTAAAAATATGATATGATTCCTTTGCCTTCTGTGTTTGGAGACCCATAGCAGGCACTGACCTTTCAAGTCTCCTCGTGATTAAAGCTCTTATTAATTTCCTGTGGGGCTGCAGACACTCTGAGGCAGTAAAGTGTTGGGAGTTCATTAACATGTGGGGCTTTAATTAGTCGGCAAGAAATCCCTCTGTCCCGGTTTGACCAAGGGAAAAAAGAGGAAGGATGGTTTAAAAAAATAAAAAAAGAGAGAAAACGATGTTGAAGTAAAAATAGTCGCAGCAAACATCTTCACAGTAGGAACAGATTTCAAGGCTCACGATCTATTTATCAGGCACTTTAGACCTGTGTGCATGTTCCCCATACAAACCATCAGCCATGGCTCTTTATAGACAGACGTGAGGACAATCGTCCCACTGGCCCCCAGAGCAGTAAATAATAGTGGCAGGAAGGGAATGAGCAGAAGGGTTTGAAAAACAAGCCAAGTGAGCCTGTGCAACAGCTTCTGCACTGCCTGATGCTGCCGTAGGCAGCGCTGCCTGTTCCACTCTCCCAAATTTCACTGGAGGTACGTGAGGATTGCTGGAAAACCAGGTGCAGTGAGCTGTGGTGTGATGGGGCTCCATCCTTCTACCTTCTTCCTTTCCAGGCAGCACCCCTGTTAGAGGAGATTCAGGTGGAGCAGAGCCTGGTGTCAGGCAGGGCAGAGGTGCTCCAGCCGTGGGAATGCACCATCAACATGTGGTCCTGGTATTTATTTAAACCTTGCCTGGAATGATGTATGTTTGATTGCCTGGTTGATCTATTTGTGACAAGTGTTAAAACACATGTGCATTGATTTTCTTTGAGGAGCGTATTTCTAAGGGTAATTTAATAGTGGTGTTGAGCATAGCTCTTACTGGCCAGGGAAGAGGCGGAGGGAGGGAAAGGGGGATTAGATGAAGAAGAGAGAGACGCTAATGGCGTTTTCACAATGCAATTGCTTAGGTCAGTGAAAAGCTGTCACAGTTTAATGCACTCGCTTGTTGGGGATGTTATCATATACAGGATTAAGCCATTCCAAAACATGAAAACAAGAGCAGCTTGTTAGCGAGGGAAGCTGTTAAAGAGCTGCTGTTGCAAAGTTATGATCTCTGTGTGGAGGGAGTTACATTGTGCCTCTCCTGCTGCCAAGACTGCGGGGATGCTCTTGTCTCCTGGGACCAGCTGGTCTTCATCTCCCCTCTTGCCTGGGGAGCTGCTCCTTGGCATTTGATCCTGGATCCTGAAAGGTCCTTAGGGGATAGGCACAGGAAGGCCTTGGAGAGGGTAAATCTGTGTGCATCTCTTGGCTCGGGGCTGAGATGTTAGCATGTGCCGTGGTGTGATGACCAACAGCAGCAATCCAGAGTCTGGGGCTCTCTGGCCGTGTTCCCCATCTGCCAGGGACAGTGAGTGCAATACCCACATGCCATCACCTCAGAGCCTCAGCAGATTTGCTTTTTGACTCCTCAGGAGTACAAGCTTTTCTACTGGTTCAGGCTTGGGTCTGAAAGTCAAGCTGGGCTTTTCTGGGTGAAATACTGTCCTTGTTCATATCCATGCAGCCTCCTTTTCTCTTGTGGGGCTGCAGAACTGGCACTTGGATGGCAATAACACAGCTCATCACATGGCACTCGGGGGAGGCTCTGCTCCCTCCTTCCTGGCTGACTCCACGCGGCTGCCAGGAGCAGAAAGCATTGCAAACTTGTCTGTGTCACCCAAAATCAGCACCTCCAGCTCTGGATATGTGTGGGGACCTGGAGTAGGGTGGAAAGGCTGTGCCATCTTCCCATTGCCACTTTTCACAGCGGGTTGTATTTCAGTCTCTCCCTGTGCTGGCGTGTGAGCTCCTCTCCACCATATGTAATATTTAGTTCTCCATCCAGTCTACTTTCAAATGTTGAAAACAACAGAGCATCTCCTCCTTCCTCCTGGGAGATGGCTGCACAGCCCTGTAGATCTTGGCATCAAGAACTTTTTTCATATGTGTGCTTGACCTAAATTCTCTCCCTCTCAAATAAACACAGTTTTTGCCCTCTGGCAATATCCCCTCTACCAATATCCCTCTTTTTTAGAGTGTTCCCACTTGAAATACTTATGGTTGCAATAATATGGATACCTTTATATGTATTTTAACCAGGCTGTAAATCCTGCTGGTTGACAAGGTTGTTGTTATCTGGCTTCTGCCATGACCCACTGTTAAAATACATGACATAAATTACACAGAACATATCATACAAGCCATTTTTCCTCGTATGAAGCCTGATAAATATTAATGGCCCATTGCTGTAGCTTTGTATTGAGGTAGGATTGGAGTCAATGAGGTTGATCCGAGGCACAATAATTGCTGGTGGACGTGGACCCCAGGCAGTGCTGAATTAGCTCTCTCTCCAAGCGCTGTGCACTTCTGGAGCTCTGAATTTTGTCTCCACAGAGCTTATTTTGGCCTCTGCTTTTTCAAATTCTGTATAGAGGAAAGACTCAGGCTGGATGACACAAGTCCCCCCAAAACTCATCCTGTGCTGATTTGCCCTCCCTTGGGTCGACTATAAAATTAAATACTTGCCTTCATCCTTACCACAGATGGCAAGGCAGCAGTGTGGATGTCACCTCTGTCCCCAGACCCTTGTCACTGCTCATCCCTCATGCCCTTGGGACCCATTGCTCACACCTTCCCTTATCTCCCCAATCTGAATTTTCAGCGCCTGCCAACTGTAAATGGCATTTTATCCGCTGGAAATGTGAATCCGGTCAGTGGCGTCGGCTCCGTCACGCTTATCAGAAATGCATTATCAGGTGGGGATTAGACAGAACCTTGTGCTCCTGTTGCTATCCATGCCAGGCGAATAATGAATAATGAAAATTCCCAGGACCAGAGACAAACACACTTGACAGGCAGGGAAGCGCCTGCGCTGCCTTTCACTCACTTTAATGTGACAAACGTGGCTCCTTCAGAAATCTTTCCACTCCATTCACCACAGCTTTTTTCTTTTCCTTTTCTTCCCCTCCTCCCACTGCCTCCCCACTCTCCCAGCCCCTGAGCCCCTGTGCCATGGAGGAAGATTCAGGAGGTCACTCCCACCCTGACTTCCACCCAGCCTCACGGAGACTGCTTTGCACTCACACACGGATGCTGTGTGCTTTGGGTCCTCACCTGCTCTGAACTTTGCTGCTGCAGCGTCTCTCCCCTGTTGTCAGTGAAGCTTCCACGGGAGGACAGCGTGGCAGAGGCATTGCTCTGCTCACACAACCCTTGCTTCCATGGCTACAGTGAGTTTGGTGGGGATGAGAGCAAAGGGACTGTGTCTCCCAGGATATCATTCCTGCATCCTTCAGTGCTGACCTTCCCCAGCCCTTATGGTTTGGCTCCCTGCTCCCCCAGGCACTCCAGCTCTTGTCCCAGCCTTGTCCTACACCGCAGATACCCTGGTTAACTCAAGTCCTTGCCCTTTTCTCAGGGTCAGTGGATGCTTGGTTTTATTCTGTCTTGTACCATCACCAACATCTCGTACCAGAGCTGTGCAGAGAGCAGGAACTTCCCTGGGGCTGACCAGCCGCTCTCGGCTTTTGAAGCGTGTGGTGCAGGAGGACTGAGCTCCTTGCCTTGGTCAGTGTAGGAACAGGAGCAGCAGGTCCTCCTGCAGCATTCCTGGGCTCAGAGAGAGCCTTCCTGCTGGGGCTGTCCTCTGTTTGCCTTGTGTCTGCCTGCTCTCTGTACTTCCCCTGCAGGGGTGGGAGGATGTGGGTTCCACCCTGCTGCAGGTGGCTGTGAACGAGCTCCAAGTCCCTGGGTGCTCTGGAGCTTTCTCCAGGATGCTGGGTCAGACCTGTGGAGCAGGGCACTGCTCAGAGAGGATGGGGCTAAGGAAAAAGGGTTTGTTGCTGACCAGGTATGGAATTTTTCCCAGGACTCAGGTCTGGCCTGCCTCTTGTCTCACGTAAATCAGCCGTGGCGATGCCATCTGTAAAGGCTGTCTACGCAAGACACAACTCCAGCATGGGGTTTTTTTTCCTGCAGTTGTCATCTAGAAGCAAGCAATAAATTTTATGGACCAGGGTTTATTGAGCACAGAGGATGAGGAATTGAGCTGCCTGGCTTGAATCTGAAGCTGATGTTCTGGAGGGAACAAGCCCTTTCAGACGAATGCTTCGATCACTCACTGCCCATCACGCGAAGGAAGTCAAATGTCCGCGTCCCATGTGGGCATTTCCTGGGGGAGCGGAGCCCTGGTGCCACCCATCCCCTGCCTTTGCCATGTCTGTCAGGGGTGACATCTGTCTCTTTCCCAGCCTGCCTCTTTAAAAAGCGCCCAGGCTGCTGCTGGGAGGGCGTCTTGGCTTGGCACCGGTGGTGACAGTCCCTCTTGACGCAGTCTTCTTGGCCGCGTTACACAAACTCCGTGACTCCAGCTCTTCCTCCCATCCGCGCGGCAGGGAGGGAAGGAGCTGTGAGCCCGCATCACATCTGCTGCGCAGTGTGAGCCTTTGCCAGCGAGATTCCTGCTAATTAATGTCAAACTTATTTTAGCAAATAATGCACATTATCTCGTCCTGGGGAAGGGGCCGGTGCCAGCAGCGATCGCGGCGGCTCCGGAGGAGATGCAGCTCCCAAGCACTGGGATTTGGGCATGGGGTGGGAATGTGGGCATGGGGTTTGCTCCACACATGAAAATGCTCATGTCTTGGACTCTTGGCCAAACATGGAGTAATAGAATCGTAGAATAGCCTGGATTGGAAGGGATATTAATGATCAAGTTCCAACCCCCTGCCATGGGCAGACACATCTTCCTCTAGCCCAGGATGCTGCAAGCCATGTCCAACCTGGCCTTGGACACTTCCAGGGATGGGACATCCATAACTTCTCTGAGCAACTTGTGCCAGGGCCTCACTGCCCTCACAGGGAAGGTTTTTTTCTCTGTATCTAATCTAAACATACTCTCTGTCAGCGTGAAGCCATTTCCCTTTGTCCTGTCACACTGTGCTCTTGTAAAAGTCCCTCTCCATCTTTCTTGTAGACTGCCTTCAGTCCTGGCCCTATTTGCAGGCTTGTGAAGTCAGTTTGTGCTGCTGGCTCAAGTAAGAACAGACAGGAGTTTTGAAAGGCCCTCATACACACAGCTTGTACTCTTTTGGCCTTTTTCTACAGCAAGAAGTTTATTTGCTTTTCCCTTCAAGCTCGTGGTTCTCTTCACGTAGGGGAGCAGAGAGAGGCAGAGGAGGAGGAGAAAGAGGCAGAGCGAGCCCCAGTCCTCTTCTCCCTCCCCCAGTGCTGCCATATTCAGTAGCTGATGCTCGTGGGGGGATTTGCCAAAGCACACCTTGTTGGCCACTACCCCGATCCCCCGATTATCCCAGAGCAGAGATGAGCTGGTGATTTATTGTTCACGCTAGGAAAGGAGAACTCCATCTCGGGTGATGCTCACAGGGTCGCTTCTGTAAGCTGAGACAGCTCATCTGTTTTAGCAGAGCCAGTATTTCAAAGATTGCCACTGTTAGCTGGCCATTATCACCCCCATTTTTCATACAAGTCAATTGAGGCACAGTGAGAAAACTGGAACAGTAGATAACAAGGAGCCAAAAAATAGCCAGAGGTCCTGGCACCAAGCCCTGGGATTGAACTGTTTTGACCGTGGTGCCTCTTTGAAGGAATCTGAGGGGACCTCCTTTCTCCTTGTCCTGTGTCAAGGCCAGTGGTGCTGGGCTGTGCCCTCACTGCAGTCTAGATGTGCTTTTTGGGTTTTAGGTGAGTGAGTTCCTCCTGTAGTTCTAACACCTCATTATAGAATCAGAATGGTTTGTGCTCGAAGGGACCTTAAAACACATCTCCTCCCACCCCCCTGCAGTGGGCAGGGACAGATGCCACTATCCCAGGGTGCTCCAAGCCTTGTCCAGCCTGGCCTTGGGCACTGCCAGGGATCCAGGGGCAGCCACAGCTTCTCTGGGCACCCTGTGCCAGGGCCTCCCCACCCTCGCTGTAAAGAATTTTTTCCATCTATCAAACTGATATTTCTGAAATGTCTTTAATTAAAATCCCTTTAGTTCTGGACTCTTTTTGCCTCATGGGACAGCTGCAGTTGACGTTAATGAAAGTTATTTCTTCCCATTAATGGCAGTTTCCATTATTGTGCTATTTTTGTATAAACTGCCCTGAGGGTCATGAGCAAGGCTGGGTGACTGCTCCAGGCAGATCGGTGTGCTGGGATAACCCAGAGGATGTGCTCAGTCCTGTGCTCTAGCTGGAGCCACAGGAAGAGCCCTGGGAAACCTGAAGGAATTTGGGAGTAGAGCTGGGAGGAAAATTTCCTTCAGAGTATCTTTTACCCACCAGAAAAAGACTGCCTTTGTCAAGAGAGACACTGACGTGGGAAACATCTGTTCTGTGCTAAAAAAAGGGGAAAAGGCGGATAGAGGGAAAAACTCAAGAATGTGATTTCCCCCTCCCCTCTGCTTGTTAAGCAGCAAAATGGAAACAAGAATAATTGTGAGCATATGGGGTGAAAAATAATAAACAGGCAAATAAAGTAAAACGATGTTCTGGCTGGGCAGCCGATTTTTTTGGGTTTTGTTTCATTTGTGGATGTTGGAATTGGTATCGTGGGGGGATATGTTGTCAGTAAAACAGGCAAACAGAGATCAGTCAGATGAGATTAATTGTGAGGCTGAACACACAGGAGGCTGAACATGGAAATAAGGTTGCGTTCATGGGAGCTCTGAGCCTGGGCTGAAAGAGGGGTGGCACTCATGACCTGCTGGCTTGGAGGTTGTCCATGCAACCCGAAATCATCCCCTCTGTGTTAATGGAGCCTCTCCTAACCCGCTCTGGTCCTCTGGGAGGAGGGGGCGATCAGGGAGCAGCCTGTGGTTGGAGGCTTGCGTGAGAGATGAGCACTAGACTGGAGTACTCTTAGCAGATGCCAGCGCTGAACTTTCTGCCTCACTTGAAGCGAGCGGTGTTATCTCTCCGCAGCCGTAGAGGAGGGGCTGAGCCAAGGCAGGAGCTGCGATCCCGCGTAAGCGACAGCATGTCAGGCAGAAATGAAACTCTGCCTCCACTGCTCCCAGCCTGCTGCCTGAGCAGTGCCTGGGGATCATCTCCCCCTTCCTTTTGGTGAGCTTGTCCTTCCTCAGCGCTGATGCCATGCTGTGTGTACCCAGCCAGGGACAAGAGTGGTGGTGGCAGTGAGGACAAAGTGCGGTGTTTGAGCTGGGGTTTGGTGAGAGTGCTCCCCACACCTGTTTGTCACTCTCCCTTCTCCCCCTGGCAAAGTGTTTCAATCAGAGGGAGAATCTTTCCTCACAGCTAAAGAGGGCAGGAAATGGGAAACAGCTTAAATCCTGCAGGAAGCAGGTATGACGTGGTAGCGGGTATGACGTGGTAGTGGGTATGACATGGTAGTAGGTATGATGTGGTAGCAGGTATGACGTGGTGGTAGGTATGACATGGTAGCAGATATGATATGGTAGCGGGTGTGACGTGGTAGCGGGTGTGACGTGGTAGTGGGTATGACGTGTTAGTAGGTATGACATGGTAGCAGATATGATATGGTAGTGGGTATGACGTGGTAGCAGGTATGACCTGGTAGACCTCCTGCATTCCAGTGTGACGGTGACAGCCATTAGAGAGGTGGCCTTTGCCAACTGGGAGCTGAAGCTCTGTCACCTCTAACCCAGGTGCCAGTCCTGCAACCCATCTGCCTTGTCACAAGGTGTGTCCATCGCTGGTGATGGCTATTCCTCAGGTCTCCCTGAAGGAGCAGAGGGCACCAGGGGCGTTAGAAGGCCCAGGACACTGTGCCTGTGTGAAGGGTGGTTGTGGCTTTGTTGCCCTGCATGCAGCAAGGGCACACGGGCACCGGGGTGGCCCCAGGACTGCGTGTCCTGTGGGGTGCAGGTGTAGCTGCTCTACAGAGCCCATGAAGGTGGGGCATAGGGCACTGCCCGCATCCCTTCCTCTTTGATCCAGGTCTCCAAAAACCAAAGATCAGTTTCCTGCCATGCCTTGCCATCCCACAGATGAGCTCTCATCCCCAGAACCTCCACGCTCAAAGTCCCGGCTCCAGTCCTGGCTTTGCAAAGCTTCTTATTGGGATTAAGGGTTGGGATTCTCTCCCTTCCTGAGGACTGGAAACTTGCCTTTGGCCACCTGGCGCGCTTGCCTTTGGATTTGCAGCTTCTCCTGCTCGTTAGCTCATAAATAATATGGACCAGCAGCGTTCAGTGCTAACTAATTTTGTGAACTGATCCAGGGTGAATGGGGTAATTGCCCGTGGCGCGTGAAGGCCGCCAGGTGAGCCCTCCTGCTTTTGCCCTCCTTGTTTACCAGCTCCTCTCTGTTTATTTTAAGAAGCATTTGGTCCCTTCTCCATGTGCAGAAGAAAAGCCATGTGATCCAGCCCAGAGAGAGCGCAGCAGGCGCTGAATATTAAATTAAAACACATCCTCGCTTATACACAAAAAAACCCCAAGCTGGAAAGGTTAAGAGCTAACAGAGATCCTCAGAACAGTCTCTGTCTGTTTGGAATGAATTAATCAGACCATTAAACAAATCTTTTAATCTAAAGTATCCCTTTCATTTCAGTACTCTGTAAAACAAAGTGACTGGAGTATTGAGGGAAGAGTTTGCCACCACTGTGCTTTATTTGTATTAGGGAGGCGGGTGGTGTGATGATTTTTTTTCCCCTCCCTGTCTTCCTTTTAGAAGCAAAAGCAGGGTTAGGAAGAGCACATGAGCTGGGGCTAAATGGGCATGGAAAAGGCTGGAATTCCCATGGCTCACGAGGTGTTACATCGTGGGCAGAGAGCATTTTTTGTCTTGGGAGGCGGAAAAAACATGGGAAGAGGCAACATCTCAAGTGGAGATGAGCTATGTGGACAGTGCGGGGTGTTGAAGTCTTGGGACAGTGAGGCTGGAGCAGGGAAGGCAGAGAGCATTACTGAGGTCTCGGAGCCCAGAACAAACAGGAAAGTTGCTCCTGCAAAGCTCAGTGGAGTTTATCAGGGGTCTGGGGAGTCACCAAGGCGCTGGTAGACGCTCAGAGGTCTCAGCCAGCTAGGTCTCAGAGGCTTTCCTCAGCCCAAGCATCCTCTGTCGAGGGAAGGGTCTGGGAGGGTTGTACGTGTGGCAAAGAGCTCAGGAGCTCTGAGTGCTCCCTTGGACAGCTCGTGTCTGCAAGGCACGCTTTCTGAAATGCTGAGCAGCACCGAGGCCTCTTGAGTTGTGTTTTTAAAGGCATTTGTGAACTTGGTGGTGCTTTAAGCTTCCCATTGCTGTTGGCTCAGCTTGCAACCACAGCCTTAACATCCAGAGCCAAGGCATGGGACTAAAAGCGGCTCCGAACTCTGTGAGGATGCACTCTTCCCCCTATTCTTTACCCTTCAAAGAGTGCTTGGTGGCATTTTTAAAGCCATTCCTGGCTTTTTTCTTTCCAGCTGGATGTGTGCAGGAAGACCTGACCTAGGAAAGAACCTTCTGACCTGGGCACAGCTTGTGTTTGTTTCCCTCCCCACCCTGTTTTGGTCCTTGCACCCAAATATTTGAGAAAATGCTACTATCACCCTCACAGGTGCAGGAAAGGGAGAGGCAGAGAGAAAGGGAAAGATAAACCCAGGTAAAATCAGGCAATCCTGTTGCAAAATCAAATGTATCCTTTTTTTTTTTTCCCCCTTATTATTTTTTTCTCCCTTTTTAATACACTCTTCAAAGCTTGCTAAGATTAAGTGCGCGATTTATCTTCGCCAAGTTTGAATTTTAAAAGGAACAGCCAACTGTGTGATCGTATTATTAATATTTATACCTCGTCACAGAATGTTGACAGATTAATTATGCAATATGGTATAAAAATCAGCAGGCAGCGTGGGAGGGCAGTGGCAAAGTTCATGTATTAATAACACAGCGGGGTGGCTCGCACGCTCCCTCTGTGGCTCCCTGTTATCAGCAGTGCATCCCGTGCCCGGCGGAGGCACCTTCATCCTGCTGGAGGGATGAGGATGCTGATGGTGGGAGGGGAAAGACGAATGGAAAAGGCTGAGGAATCCCAAGCTCTTTCCTGCTGCTCCAGGAGCCTGTGTGGGGCCACAGTGCAGGTGTGAGGAGCTTCACAACACTTCTTGGTCTGAAGAAGACCAAGAGGTGGCTTTGTCAGTGGAGAGGCTGGATCAGGAGTTGGGGTTTTGCTCCTTAGCAGTGTCTTTTATCCTGTCTCATGCCCCCACCCCACAATTTGCCCTCCTTTTAACGAGCGGTGTCAGCCTGTCTTGCCAAAATTGCTTCTCTCACCTGTCCACGGCAGCTGGTGCTGGGCCTCTTCTGAGGTTCAGACCAGCACCAGGCACGTTGGAGATAGGTTTAAATCATCTGTAGTGGACAAATATGAGATGGATGGTTGTACAGGGAGAGGCTTTTCTTTCTCCAGGAAGCCAACTGGGGTCATCGGGCACAGCATCTGAGAGATTTATATATGGAAAAATAGGAAATGAAAATTGTGTGAGCACCAGGGGTGGGAGCAAAACCATCTGAAAGCACCCTGGTGTTGTTTGCTGTCCAGCCCTGACTGGAGGATTGAAATTTGTAGATGTTGTGAGAAACGTCTGTGAAGTGTTGCCTCTCAGGGTCCTCTCTGCTAAGTTACTCCTAAAGATGTGCATCCCATGAGCCCAATCCTGCCCCAGGGCCTCTATCCATTGGCATCCTGTGCAGTGAGGCGGATGGACAGATGCTAAATTAAGGTTGGGTGTGTGGATGATTCATGCCAGCCAGCCTGGCTGGGCAGCAGAGGTCTGTGGCTGGGAATGAATCCTTCAGCGTGGAGCTGATAACATTTGCCATGGGCAGAGTTGCCCGTGCAGCTGGCACAGCTCAGCTGTCCCCTCCGGTCACCCTCGGTGCGAAGGCAAGCTCGCCCTCCCCAAGCCCTTTGGGGTTGCTATTTCTGTCCCAGCCTCTCTCTGCCTAAGTGCTGCTCGTTTGGGTCTTTTTATTAATGAATCTTTTTCCTCAGCGTGTCTCAGGGGGATGTTTGATATGAAGTGATTTGCCTGATCCTTCTCAAATAATCTCAAGCAGCGTCTGGGTCGGGCTGTGGGGATGTACTCGGGCTGTTAGAGGGTTCTTTGTCAGAGAAGCCCTGGGTTTTAGAAAGGCAGCACAGTACATCTCTCCCTCCTGCTCCTGTTCGGCCCCGGCACGAGCTCTTTCCTAAGGAAACCCATCCATGTGCGGCCGAGCTGTGGAGAACAGCCTTTGGGGAGATGTGCAGAGGCATTTCCAGGCAGATATCCCAGATCCAGTGAGGTGTTTAACCTGCCAGACAACAAAGAAAGTCGTTTAAGGTGGCTTTTGAAAGCCTTTCCAAGGATTTGGCTTCTCAATTTCCATTCAAATGAACTTTCCCTGTTCCCTTGCGTGCAGCTTTCCGATGCCTCTTTTTACAATCTCGGCCTTTCAATCTTAATTAAAAAAATGGAAAGAACAAAGGCACAATTGAGCGAAGCACTTCAACAAATGGTTGAAGTAACAGATTTTCCTGGCTTTCAGTGCAGGCTTAGAGGTGTTTTGGGACTTTGCTCCATGAAATTGGGGTCCTAAGGCTGCTGGTGCAAATCCCTTCAGGTTTTCACCCCAGAATCAAGTCCACATTGATGGGAAACATTTTGATCCACCCAGAGCAGGTTCTCATCACAGAAACTTGAGTTATAAAGAGCATTTCCCCCCATTTTTGTGGGTTTCTTTTCTAACTGGGACGGAAACAAAGGCAGAAGCCTCAGAGTTGTTTAGAAAATGGTTTTTTTTCTGCTAATGGCAAAGTTGATCTCCTTCCGGATGGCCAGGCAAGATTTGTCAGCATTATCTGTCAGCGGCCCTTAAGCAGATGTGAATCTGGAAATGCAAAGGATTGGCTGTTAGTGAATGGAAATTGGGAGCACGGGGTGAGGGGAATGGCGAGGAAAGTCCCAAATGCCAGTGGATAGAGCTGTCCCCTGCAGCTTCCCCATCGGAGCTGGAGCTTCCTCCGAGTCCCCTCCTGCCTTTCCAGACGATAAACCTTGGCTAATTGATTTATTCCGGCCGTGCCCCACCTGGCTCTCAGCTGCCCTGTTTCCCCCGAGTGCCTGCAGCTGCTTTCCTGCCCTGCTCGGCCGCTCTCCCACCACACGAGGACGTGATGCCTCGGCAGGGAGCAGATGGACAACCCATCTTGTAGGCATCAAGTGCAGGAGGCTCAGTGCTGGGCTCTTTGGAGGCTGACAGCTCCCAAGACCCCAGAATGTTGCGAGGAGCAGTCGAGAGAGGGCTGTTTGTCGGTGGGAAGGCGGCTCTTGCTGCCTGAAGGTCCTTTTCCAAGTAGCCCTCAAGGTTAAAGTTGGATGCTCCTTCCAGATGGTCTCCATCTGATGCATCTCATTATGGGCTTGAGCTGCCTCGCATTCCCGGCCTCCCAGTGCCAAGAATAACAAGGAATGGAAGCCAGCAACAGCGATGGCTGCTGTTAGAAGGGCATAAGATGATTTAAGGGTCAAGACAAGACCATATGGCCCATCAAGGTCCCGTCGTAACAACCCGGAGGAATATAAAGCACCTTGTGTTAGTTCACCCTTCCTGCTTGCTCTCAAGGCTGTTTGCTGAAATCTTTGTGAGAGCAGCTCCCCAGCTCCCCCTTGCTCTGATTTATGCCCTGAGCTGCTTTCCAGAGCCCTGTGCATCCCCTCATGGGGTGTCCTCCCTGGCGGGCAGGCAGGAGGAGCAGAGGCATCCTGGGATCTGTGGCTCCAGGCTCAGTCTTCTGTCACCCTGCCTGGTTTAGGGAAAGCTGGGAGACCCTGCGTGTGCAGCTGTGAAATTGGGTGTCATGTGTGAGACCTTTTGGCACCTGAGGGGTGTGCTGGAGCATTTACTGCTCCTGCCAGCATTTCTCATCCCTGGATCAGTGCGAAGTGGCCTCTTGGTGTTATTGATGGCTCACCCCTCCACTGCCTCCCATCCCCTCGGCCCTCAGCCAACCCAACTGCTAAGCTGGATAAGCCACATCTGGTTGGTCTTTCCTTGAGATTTAGATGCATCTGGAGTGTGCTTAGCTTGTTGTCTTCTCAAATAGTCTGGGGCTTTTCCTTGGTTCCCCTGTGGATTCACAGCCTTCCTTTACCAAACTCTGCTAAAATAACACTCATTTCCATGGAGGGAGCACTCTCAGGGCAGGAGGGACCACTGCCCTTGGTTGGGGAAGGGTCTGTCTGCTTCCCATCACTCTAATTCCAAAGTGAAGTGCAGCACCTCAGCACAACCGATCCAAGTGCTGTGGCTGCACAGATAAATCTGCATTTCTGAGAAGTGCAGTCCATGCTTCCTCGGAGTGTCAGCACAGGGCTTGGCAGGCAGCGGGCTGGAGGCAGCAATGCTCCTCTTCCCGAGGCTTTTCCCTAAAAGGGAGTGTGTGTGGGTGTCTGGGATCATGTGGGCAGCCACACCTCGGGGCTGTGGCTCCTCGCCCCGGGGCTGTGTCTCTGCCCCACTTTGGTGGTGGGACTGCTGCCTTTCCCTGCTCTTGTCCCGCAGTCCATTTCCCAAGGGAACACTTACAGCACTGACCTTAAAGAGCAATTGCGGGCTAGAGCGGAGCAGCTCAATTGTTCATAAACCTGACATTTATGTCTCGGAGATTCTTCCTCTGCAGGATGCACTGCTCTTTATGATTTTATCAAATAAAATGCCCCTTCGCCCCCAACCAAGCTCTTTCTCCTTCCTGGGTGTTTTTGTAGGGCAATCATTGTGAACGGAGAGCTTGAAGGCATCTGCTTGTCCTTAATGTCATGGCAGGTGAGGGTTAGGGAAATGCTTGTGCAGGCATTAGCGAGCACGGATGGGTAGGGCTGAGCTCTGGTCCTCTAATGTTGGTAATTACTGAGCAGGGATTAGGGACTTGTGCTGCGCACACGTAGAGAGATTGAGTATTAAATGCAAACAGATCAAGCCACCTGACGGAGCCGCAAAGTTTATTCCTGTGATTTTCACTGCTCCGCTTGAAACACTTCCCGGGCTTTCAGATCATGCTTGTCACATGGTGGGTTTGCAAGCAGCAATGTGGTGTCATCCCAAAATAGCTGCTAACTGGGGGGCAGGATAACTAGCCAGGATGCAGGAGTGCATCTTCAACTTTAGGCTTCCCATAAAAAGCTGGAGCAAAGGCATTAGCTGTGGCCAGAGGTACCTGTGTGAGAGCAGCCTATGGTCCTGTCCCAGCTCCACGGGGACAGCAGTGACCTGAGATAGGGTTCTCTGCTGCTCTCTGTCATCAGGTTGCCCAGAAAAGTTGTGGGTGCCCCATTCCTGGCACTGTTCAAGGCAGTGTTGAATTGAGCTTTGAGCAGCCTGGTCTAGGGAAAGGTGTCCCTGCCCACATCAGGGAGGCTGGAATGAGATGAGCTTTAAGGTCATTTCCAACCCAAACCATTCTGGGATTCTGTGATTTCTGTGTTTTCTATGATCCCATGGTCTCCCCTTCCTTAGTGCTGGTCCTGTCTCCCAGCTCCTTCCCACTCACCACACAAGGAAACCCACTGGATGAACAAACACTGCTTGCTCTGACCGGGGCATCTCCTATCCAGTCTATTAATACCAGCTCCACATGGAGGGCTTGCTACCCTGGAAGTGTTAATTAGCTTCCCCCTCCTCCCTCCCATTATTTTTCTGCCTCGCTCTTTAGAAGGTCTCTGAACCAGGAGATCAATGCCTCCTGCTAATCCGCTCTTCAGCAGCTTAGAGAGGCACCACAGAATACTCTGTTTAATTCTCCTCTAACACCTTTGCTAATCATCCTTCCCAGCCCCAGAGTTCCAGGCAGGCGGGGAGGGGAGAGGCCGGATGGGAAGCTCGTTTACACCAGGCACGGAGACCCAGCAGGACCCAGCACAGCGTGGTGGGAAAAGCAGGGGTGCAAGGGGGAAAAGCAGTGGGAGAGAAAGGAGGAGAAGCTCCCTTGGGGTGAGAAGTGTGGCGTCAGAGTGTAAACCATGTGAACGCTCTTGGAGTCATAGAATCACTTAGGTTGGAAAAGACCTCCCAGTGGTGTTGCTTCCCATCTCGTCCTCTCCCTCCGTGCTGTAGATACAGGTTGTGTTGTGAACCTGTGCAGATAATGAGGATAACTGCTCCTCTTGGCCTCTCCACACGGTGCCCTGGAGTCTGTAAGGGCTTCTCAAAGTGGGTCAAACCCCTGAATCCTGAGATCTGAACTGAGCTGTCTCTCCGAGCAGTGTTCCCGGTCGGCAGGGATGTGCGGGAGGTCCCAGGAGTGAGCAGCCACTTGTCCTCTGCAGCAGGACACCATGGAATCATGGAGCCATTATGGTTGGAAAAGACCTCTGAGATCAAGTCCAACCATCCTCAGGCTTTTTGGCTGACTTGATCTGGGGGCTGTGGGCACTGGAAGCTCTGCTGTGTCCTCTGCAGCTCCCCGTGCTTGCCCATCCTCCCCTCTGTGGTTGCAGGACTTCTCTGGGGGCACTTTGGCTTTCACACTATGGCCACACGGATAGTCTGGGGTCACTCTGAGGGTCAGACAGAGTCACCCATGGGTGACAGTTGTGCTTTGACTCCTTGGCTCCTGCTGGACAATTTTACCAGAGGCTGTGTCTGCTCTGTGGAGAAAACAGTGACCTGGATTTAACTGTGGGGACCTTGCTAAGCTTTTCCACCTCCGACTGCTGAGATCCAGCTAAATGGCTTCGAGCAAAAACCCACGTGGAAGTGCAAGTGCATGCTAATGAGTCGTGTTGCCAAAACCAGAAGGAACTGACTCTACAGGGATTTGGTAGTTTTGTTTTTTTTCCCCTTCTACCCAAGTTCAATAGCAGCGAATTGCATATTTCTCTGAGGCTTCTCAACAAACAATTTACAGTGTAAATATATTTGTTGGCATGCAAATCACTCTGCATTATGAGTCTTGATTAATATTATAATGTGTTGATGAAAGCCTCTAAGTGGTTCTTGGAACCAGGGTTCCTGACAAAGATCAGCTGTTTGGGTGCCCAGTGTTTGCAAAACATTAGATTAGGGTGATTTTTTTTCCTTTGTTTTGGTTTCTTTCCCCCATGTGTGTTGTTTAATGGGTTGTTTTTTTCCCCCCTCCCTCTGTTTAAGATGCTGAGTGCAAAGTTGCAGTGGCTCTTCAAACCAGGCAATTAATTAACACAATAAAGCTCTTCCCCTTTCTGCTCTCTGTCCCCCATGTAAGAGGGACGCTGCTGTGGGGGTGGTCCTCAGCCCCTGCTCCTGGAGATGCTGGGAAGGGACAGGATAAAGGGTACAGGGCTATCAGCAATCCCTGTGGGTGCCAGTAGCCAGGTTGGGACATGGAGCTGGTCACTGAGCAGCAGGGTGATGAGGTTTGATTGCCCATAGAACCATCCCAGCTTTGCTCCCCTGGAGCCTCACCAGTATGGAGGAAGGTTTGTAGTCAGTCCTGCAAATGTAGCACCACGAGGCTCCTTCTCATCTAAAGAGAGTCCCAGCACTTTCCAGGAGAAAGAGCTTTGATGTTGTACCTTCCCTGCCAGAACAGTGCCACAAAGAACTGCAGGGTTCATCAGAGGGACCCCATCCCACCTTCACTGCTCTTCCCCCTGACTGCGTTCCCAGCTCCATCTTTTGTGACAGCTCCTGAAGCACCTGGAAAACCTTTCCCTCTTCCATCCCATTCTCCTCACCCAGAGCAGGCTGCTCTGGGTGCTGAGTTGTCCCTGGGGAAGAAGATGAGCTTGCAGCCCCTCTCAGGCACTTGCCTGTGGAGACAGGAGAGTGTGGCAGTGACAGGCTTTGAGCACCCTCTTCCCCACTCCAGCTTTTGTGATGGCCGCTCCCACTGCTATTTTCCTTCTACCCTTTGGAGCTGAGTTCCCAAAGGTGTCAGGACAAATGCCACACTCATCAGCATGGCTGTGCTGGGAGGTGCTGGCCAGGCAGGCAGGAGCAGGGAGAAAAGGCAAGAAAGGAAAAAATAACCCCGTTTAGCAGGCGGTGGAGCAGGGTTTAGTGACAGCCTCAAGTCTTGATCTTTGTTAAACTGCTGTTTTGCTCAGAGACTGACAGGGAGCACCATGAAATACGAAGTGTTCAGCTCGTACTGCTCCGGAGAGCTGTGCGGGTTGTGTGTGGCTCTGCTGGAGAGGGAGCACACAAGGGGGGCACACTGAGCTCCCCTACCCCAGCAATGAGCAGGTTTGGGACAGCTTTTCCCCTTTCAGCACCTTCAGCAGCCCCTCCTGGGCTTGCTCCCCTCCATTTCTCTGCAGTCCCAAGTGGTTTTCTGCAATGGCTCGTGGCTCATGTGGCCATCCCCAGGGAGAGCAGGATGGCAGAGCCATCCCCACCCTGCTCGTTGCCCTCCGAGCACGGCAGCTCCTGCTGAGGTCTCAGAGTTGGAGCCAAGCTGGGCAGGGAAAACACAGACACCTAAAGGGGAGACAGAGGGAGGGGGGAAAGAGTGACGAGCACACGTGCTTTAAAAGAACACACTGCCTTTTTTTCCCTCTTCCTTTTCTTTTTTCTGAAAGCAGCTGTGCCTTTTTCCAGCACTTTTAACTGGTTGCCAGGGAAACAGAGCAAGGGAGAGTGGAAAGGTTAGATGGATATTGGACGAGGCTAATGCACTTGTTTCAACCAAGAATTGACAGGTGCTTAGGACACCGAAGGTCCTGATAACTCCTCATTTGCACGGCTCCTTTGCAGAGCCTCGAGTACCTCCCTACCGCCGTTAATTGTGTTTTAATCATTTGCAAATTATAATCCATCTCCATCAGGGGATCTCTAATGGTGGCTTTATGGAGCGCGTCCGCATGTTCCTCAGCCCTTCTGGGATACTGGGGATGAAATATTGGGTACCTCGGGCCTTGTTGGTGTGGGTGGTCTGGCTTGAAGGGACTTTGGCTCCAGAAGAAGTCCTGATGGAAAAGGTGGGAATTGCAGCTGGGTGAACCAAACATGCTGGGAAAAGCACTGGAGGGAAGCCATGTGTTTGTGGCTGTCTGGTTTTGCCAGCAAAGGGGCTGGCATGGGAGAGGGGGGGATGGACAAGTCAGTGAGTGCATCCCCCTGTCCACTGGGTCGTCCCCAGCCTTGGTTCTGGTGTTGGCAGAGTTCTTGGCATCTCCCTGCCTGCCAACAGCTTCCATCGATCCCAAAGGGCTGCTGGGACACATAGTCCCTGCATGTTTGCAGCTCCACTTGGCTTTTTCACCTTCCTCTGGCTTAAAAACCAAAGACAAATGCCTCACTATGGATTTTTGTCACCACTGTGATGATCAGAAGGCTTTTCCCCTCTGCTTCTGCTTTAGGTTTTGTTTTTGTTTTGTGTCTGTCTTGTCTAAAATTGCGGTTCCATCTATGGAATAACCAAAGGGCCTGAAATTCGGCTCTTCAGGATGAATGTCACATCTGGTCTGTGCAAAACACAGAGAGCAAGAAATGGCTACAGAGTCATAAAGCTCAGGTTCTGGAGAGGCAGGGGTGGCCGCTCTTATTGCATTTGGGGTTTGTAGTGTTTTTCTGGGGAGGGCAGAAGGGCAGTGGTTAAAAAAAACCCAAGCTAAACCTCATTTGTGTCTGTGGGTGGGAAGGTGGAAGGAGTGATGGGGCGATGCTGAGGGCTGGGGGATCCCAGCTCTGCCTCTGGTACCCTGAGCCTCATCCTGCAGCTCTGGTTGTGTTGAACACTGATGGATAACAGGGCTCCCTCCTCCCTGGGGTGACCTCAGGGGACTTGGCCTCATCCTGCTGGCCCCTCCAAAATGCCTGGCTGAGTCCTCCCAGGCCAGCTCACAGCCAAGCCGTAGAAGATGGCAATCCACCTTTTTCTGAGCCGGGGAGGGAACGGAATGCAGTCCTTGTCCAGGGCTGCAAACAGAACTGCTCACTGCTCCTTCTTGTCAGCAGCTTCCCAAGCCTGCTGCCTCTCCATCATTGCTGAGTGACGGGTACCAGGCCAGCACAGAGGTGCACAGCACTCATATCCCTATTATGACATTGTCAGTGTCACAGCTGAGCGTGAGGGACTCAGAAAATGTCACTTCAGGTATTAGAAAATGACTGTGCTTTTGCCATGCTGCGGTTCCTTGTCCAAGTGCTTTTTCTCCCGTCAGTTCCAGCTGGAGGGGCCTCTGCCTTTGACTAAGGTATCTCTGCCCTGGGGTTTTTAGTGGAGAGTGTGATTTTAGTTGTGGTGCAAGGGGCCAGGCTGACAGCCCTGGGCCATGCAGCCACTCCAGCTACAGCACAAATGCTGAATGAGTTCCAGTCATGCTCCATGCAGGGCTTTCCTCTCCCCAGCTTTCCTTTCCTCCCTCTGCTCCAGACCACTGCTGGCACGCTCTGCCCTGACAGGTCCTTCACCAGCATCTCCCCTGCTTTGGAGGGGACCTGTGCTAGTGACAAGAGAGGAGCTCAGTCCTAATCACCAGCTCCATCAGGAGTGGTGTTTAAACATCCAACACAGGAACACAACCACTTTTCCCATTCCTTCCCAGCAGTACACGGAATTGTCGTTGCTGTGGGGCTACCTTGCACCCAGGTGGGCTACAGAATTGGTTGCTGGGATGTAGAGGCCTTGTGAGCAGCTCCAGTCTGTCCCAGTCGCGTGGTCTCATCCCCTCGGCAGCAGGAATGGCTCCGGTCGCTCTCCTCAGAGCCCGCGGTGCCAGGGCAGTGGGCTCCCCAGCAAGCTGGCATTGTACTGCCTGAAAGAGAGATCAGGAGTGGGAAAGGGAGCGGAAGAAGAGGAATGATTTATGAGGCTTCGCTTGGCCAAGCAGGGCATTCTCAGCATATTCCAAAATAATTTAGCATCATCTATTGTGCCTGCAGCGGGAGCTTGTTGCGGAAAACGAAAGAGAGCAAAAAAATCCGCCACATAAAGAACGCAGAAAGCCCCTTGATGGGATGGTTAGAGCTTGAAGTTTCTTTTTTCCTGAGGGCTGCTGTCTCCTCTCCCCAGTTCTCTCTGTAAATCAAACTGCCAGTGTCGGATCGGCAGCTCCGTCTTTCCTGCAGCCGCTTCCCCGAGGCCTCCCCGAGCACCGAGGGGACATAATCACCACCTAGAACAGCTTGAAGGACACAAGCGCGGGAGCCGAGAGGACGATTTGTAGTGAATAATTTAGTGGATGAATTTAAAGCTTTTGTTCTCGTCGCAAATTACCTGTGAACTGTACGGGAAGGTTTTGATCATACAAATTCATTTTACATCTTCTCTCTCTGCCAACAGACCCACCTACCCGCTTCACTGGGGTTTGAACCAATGCGTTTTTCCCTGCGCATCGCTGTGTTTTGGGAGTGGGTTGGGCCTTTAATTAACCCATCATTAGGGTGCCTGTGGTTTTAATTACCGGCAGAGCATTGCCTGTCTGAATTGTGCTGGAGATTGGAGAGCGATGTTTGTAAATAGGAATAATTCATGAAGTTTGCCTGCGTGCCGTGGGGTGTTCGCACAGCCTTCAAAGTGTTTTGCTTTTAGGTGGAGGGAGATGAGATGGGCACAAGGCTGGGATGCCCGGGTAGGGATGAATGCCAGTGTCAGCATGCAGGGATGCACTGCCTGGACACCGTGCACTTGGGGTTGTCTCCTCCCTTCTTGAAGAGCGCCTTTATTAAGGGTATTGTAGTGACAGAACAAGGGAAAATGGCTTTAAACTGACGGAGGGAAGGGTTAGATGGGATATTGGGAAGGAATTCTTCTCTGTGAGAGTGGGGAGGGCCTCAGAGGTGCCCAGAGAAGCTGTGGCTGCCCCATCCCTAGAAATGTCCAAGGCCAGGCTGGATGGGGCTTGCAGTAGCCTGGGACTACTTGTCCCTGCCCATGGCAGGGGTTTGGAATGAGATGGGCTTTAAGGTCCCTTCCAACCCGAATCATTCTATGATTCCCCTGCCTTGCCCCAGCATCTCTTTCACACTCTCGAGAGGCTTTTCCCTCTCTTTGTTCTTGGTGTGGACGGTTGGATCCAAAGCTCTCTCCTTCCCCTCCACTCACTGCCGGGTTTGTTTGGGACTAGGGGATTCAGCAAAGTGCATGTGAAGGAGGCTGCAGCCTGCCCAGAGACAGCCACGTGAAATGAAGTCGTATCACTCTCCGAGATCAAATTATCCTTCTCAGCTTTCGGGGGGAGGACTCCAGCAGCCCCATGCGAGAGCTCGCTGCCTCCCCCTCAGCTCAGTTTATGTGCCGGTCCCCCGGCAGACTGCAAATGCTCCCTCATCAGGGCCTGCTCTCTGTGCTAATGGCCCTCTATAAATAAGCCCCAGGAACAGCGATAGAGAACAATCATAAAAGGCAGGCGCATAAATTAAAGCCGATGTTATAATAAACTAGACAAGCCCTTCATCGAGGGTTTTATGTTTCTCCTTGAGTCGGCAGCTTTGCCAGCAGAAAATGATTTCCGTGCGCCTTGGCCCAGTCCTCTGTCTCGCTGCTCCGTAGGTGCACACGAGTGGGTGGTGGAAATAGCTGGCATCACCATGTCCCCTTTCTGGCATTCCGGGTATTAAAGCTGCGGGGATTTCTCGGAACAGCTCTCAGCATGTCCTTAGAGTGGCAAAAAGACCGTGGATTTACTGACGGGGTGGCTCTGGCCACTTCTTGTGGCTATAAATGAAATGTTATGGCTCTGGGTGGCTGGAATTCCCAAGAGCTCAGCCCTGCACCTTCAGAGAAAGGTGGAAGTTGTTGCACTCGCCTCAGTGAGCTGCAGTCAAACCTCCCGGAGGGAGATGCTGGTGCATAAAACAGCATCATCTTGGAATGTGTGGTACCTCTGAAAGGCTGCTCCTTCCCCTGTGCCCCGGAGCACCTCCCCTGTTGGAAAAGCACGCACCGGTGGCTGGCACGCAGGCTCCGTGCCGCGGCTCCAGAGTGCCTCGGGAGTGCTGGATGCACTGCACCGAAACTCCTGCCTCTCCTGGCGAGTTCAGAGCTGTCTCTCCAAATCACATCCTGGATGACTGAAAGTTGGCAGGGTGAGTGGGAGCAGCAGGTGGAGCTGCCCGCTCCCGAAATACAACTTCCCTGTGCTGGAGTCATCCGGGAGACACAACAGGTTGTGCCATGGGCATGGGGCGGTCAGGAAGGAGCCCATCTCCAGTTCTGTGGCACACTGTGGTGCTGTGCAGGGGTCTTTGCCAAAGTTTGTGTCTTGGTCACTAGTTCAGCTTGCTCCCAAATCCTTTTTGGGCACTTTGAGTCTGAGTTGATGACCCTGCAAGTAAAGTGCAAACTGCTGCTCTAGGCTCTGAGCTTGCTTTCATCCTGTCCACCCAAGCTTTTCTGGTCCGTGTAGTGAAATGCAGAGGCAGAGAAATGTGTGTTGACAGGGAGGTGTTACCCCGTGCTTCTTGCAGGAGGTGGTGAGGACAAGGAGGAGAATTCCAGGCATCCAGCTCCTCATTAGAGGTTCAGAACAATTTGCAGGCACATGTTCAGCTCTGATTTGAACGCATGCCCAGCCACATGTGCAGCTCCGTGCAAGAGAGGAAGATGCTGTGCAGAGTTCCATCTGTCTGGGGCAGCTCAGACACCTCCCCTGGGTGCTCGACCATCTTCTTCCTCTGGAAGTTTGGTGGAGCTGCAGCACATCTCGTGCTGGTGTAGGAAGGTGATGGCCAGGCAGATTATGTACATGATGAGATGGGAAGGATAAAGGGAGAAGAAGGTGAGGAGGCAGAAAAGGAGGGATGGAGAGGATGAGCTGTAGGCTCTGCTTTCTGCTCTGTGCTCCCCTACACGCTCTGGCCTGAGCTCCCCCTCGTGTTCAGCTGCACATATTTCTCCATTGCTCTCCTGACTCTCCCACTTACTGCCAGGATGTTCCATCTTTCCTGTCACGTTTGCACTGGAGAAGCTGGAGCCTCATGGAGCAGTCCACTGGCTGCTGGCTTGATTTCCCCACAACCAGGGCATCCTCCTTCTCCCCAGTGTTGTTGCAGCACCGCCAGCCTTTCTGAGTACTCAGCCCAGAGCCAGATGCTCAGACAAGCTGCATTGAGAGCCAGAGATCCATAGTTTTGATTGTGCAAGGAGAGGCGTGTGCCACAGACGTGCCCTGGAGTGTCTCACCAGGTTCCCTGGAGGGAGAGAGGCTGGGATATGCCATTTTTTGCCAGTGCAGCATTAGTTCCCTCCAGAGGCTGCTGGGCACTCCCTGCCACTGCCACCGCTCATCAGCCCCTCGCTGGTCTCGCACAGGATCATTTTCTGCTCCATTTCCTCCCCCAGCCTCCGGATTCCCCCTTCAAGCTCTCTGTTTTCTTCTTCATCATCCCGGCTGGGATAGAATATGACTGCAGCCACAAAGAGCTGAGATCGCAGCTGCCCTCGGGCCTTGTTTGCCCACATCACCTGTCGGATTGGGAGCCTGCATGTCCTTGGAAAAATATGTATTTCAGGCCGCCTGGGTGCTAATTTGCAAGGCCCATTACTCAAACGAAACATTAAAATGGCCGTCCATAAAGCAGAGCCTTTATCCATGCCTCCCCCTCGGTCTGTACTCCCCGCGCCAGGTATAGGCTTCCTGTCAAGCCCAAGAGCCAAAAGCAAAGATTTATCGGAGGGTTCCTTGACTCCGACCTGCATTTTAATTATGTCGCCGCCAGCCTGTGCCGAGAATAAACTCGGTGGCTATTGTGTTACCCTCGCTTCTCCTCTCTGGATGAATGCACCGGGAGAGACGCGGGTTTGCAGTGTCCCCAGTGGGGACCATCTTGCATTCCCACGTCCTTCCCTCCCCGCTGGCCTGCAGGGATCAGCAGAGTGGCTGCCTGGTGCTGAAACACTGATCCGCACGTGAGGCTGGGAGGGAAGGATGCAGGGAATGAGGGCATTGCTGTGCCTCGGTTTCCCTTCATGTGGGAGCTCTGTTCAGCCTCCCCCAACCCGCTGAGTCTGCAGGGAGGGTGAGAGCTGGTCCTGCCACAGCCACCTCAGCGCTGCCGGGGCAGGAGGCAGCGGGCAGGGCTTGGAGCTGTGCCCGAGCCCAAATTGCTTTTTGGAGAGCTCAATTTCACGCCGGGAGCGGAGCTGCGGCACCGTGGGGAATTGGGGAGCCACGCTTGTCAGGGAGGAGATGCGCTGAACTTTGGAGCTGGCTTGTTTATTTTGCCTGTGTATTTATGAGCGGGGGTGTGTATAAATATTGCTCACCCGTGCCAGACGACGCTGGTGTCGCGCTTCGTGCGGGTGCAAAGCTTGACCTGGCGTTTCCTGGCGGGAATGATGCATATTTATTAGTGAGGCAATGGGTGGGAATGGCTCCCTCGCTCGCTGGCGTGGCAGACACTGGCTCAGCAGGAGGGGGTTATTAGTATTATTAAAATTAATAAAAGCAAAAGCAGCTTGGCCACCACCACATCTCCCGTGCTGGCTTCATGATGGAGCCAACTTCTAGCGTAGGAGAGGAGATCATGAGAAGATGCTCTTGGGAAGCTCCTGGCTGCATAGGGATTGACTCTGTAAACCTCAGGTGCCAGAGCACGTTTCCTGCCTCAGTTTCCCCATCGATAGCAGTGACATATTGAGGTGACGTAAGTCTCAGCCTGGCAGGGGAAGTGTGAAATGCTCCCTTCATTAATAAGCACAAAGTGCTTTGATATTTTTAGATAGAAGTGCCACGTATTGATATAATATTACTGTACCTCGTTTGACTTCTTTTTCTATTGCAAGCCCCCTCTTGATCCCGTTACCTGCAGTAACAGTTATCTGGCTATATTTTATCATCTGAATATTTCAATTAAATTACTTTAAGGGGAAAAAAGCAGCAGCCTAGGCTGAAGTTGGAAATGATCACTGTATCACTCCAACTTCCCTCCATTCCCAGAAGGTTAATTGAAAGGCAGCCATCTTGGTGACGTTTAGACAAATGAGGATAATTATGTGTTCTCCAGCTCTTTGAGAGGTTAATTGCTTAGATGTACGAAGACTTGAAGAACAAAGAAGGAATAAATCAGAAGCAGGACTATGATCTGATAATGTAATTTGGGATATTCACGTGCAACTCAAACAAATAAACCCCCTAATTGCATGCACTTGTTCGGCCCCGTGGGGTTACAGAGATCAGGCTCCTGGTTCTTGGGGATGCTTGGAGAGCAGGTACCAGCAGGAGAGGTCTTCCTCTGGCTTGTGCCCAGGAGTGTCTGTTGTCATCTCACACTGATGACGACTTCTTTATCTGGCACTGGAGATGACTTCTTCATCTCCACGGAGCTGTCACCTGGCTCCGTAGTGCCTGAAGCATCCAACCCTCATCCCAGCAGAGCAGCAGTGGGTGGAATTCAGATGGGTCAGGGAGGCGCTGGAGCAGTGAGCAAAGGATTTCCTCTGGTGGGTTATTTTATTTTGCCTAATTGCTGGTGAAATTCCTGCAAATTGGCAATTATATTCCTGAGCTGATGGCTCACCCAGGTCGTTTACAGATCTCGCGTTTGGCAGGAGTGTTATGGTGTTCACCATGAAATACGGCTTCACTCTCCAGCGGCAGAATTTCCTTCTTTTTAGAGGTTATTAATTCCATCTGCAAGGATTTTGAACCTAAATCTTGTGATGGCACCATTGTGAAGGTACCTGATTTTTTTCCTTTTAATTCATCCTGGTGGACTAATCTGGGACTCAGTTTGTCCATCTGTCAGCCCCTTCATCCTCTTGGGATGGGGTACACTGGGCACTGGGAGTGACTCCAGGTGAGAGGGGTGCAGATGGAGTGAGCTGATTTGCCCCTCAGCTTTTCCTGCCCTCTGGCACTGCAGTGAATGGCACAATGTGGAGCCAGGACCTTGGAAAGCTGGAGCTTTTATGAAAGTCTCGGGGTTGTGGGGAGCATCAAGCTGTCCAGCCAGGATCAAATACTGCTTCATCTTCCAGCCGTGAGGGTCAGGAAAACAGTGCTTTTTTTTTTTTCTCCACTGAAAGCTTGAGGGTAAAACATCTTCATCCGGCATCTCTTTCCCCCTCTGTTCTGTCTCTGGGGAAGTTGGAATGGATTTCAAATGAGCAAATGCCTCCCCACCCCTAATGCGTGAGGAGCCCTGAGCCTCGGCCTCTGTAGCACCGGCGAGAGGTTTTTCTGTCGATCTGTGTGGAACTGCAGTTTAATTCCTCGAGTTTGCTCCCGTATTGTGCATTAAGATACAGCGAGTTTATCCAGCAGTCCAGCTGTTTTGAAGATAATTACTACAGAGCTCAACCTGATGTAAAATAATCCTCCCGGGCAAGCAGCCAAGAGCTTGAGACTTATCCTCCAAAGACTGAAACCTCTCCATTACCCTTAAGAGCCTCAGAGATAGCGGTGGGCATCTCATGACAAATATATTTTTGGTGGTAATCAACGGCAGGATGTGAGAAGAGGTTTGCTTTCCGCCCTGACTCTTGGGGAGGGTGGTGTGGCCAGACAGACCAACTGAGAGCATGAGGCCCACGTGTGATGGAGACGTGGATGGCTTTCCTTCCAAAGGGCCCTACCTGCTGTTGTTTCCCCCAGGAACCCCTTTTGGGATGATAACACCACCCCCACTCTTCATTGCCACCCTGCCCTGCACTGGGGTGGCTTCAATTTTCCCTCCTTGCAATGCAGGGACAAGTGTCCGATGGTTTTGCTTCAGGTGCTTCTCTTGTGGCTGTGCCCTGGCCCAGGTTTTAATCAGCCTGCCAGCATCCTTTCTTCTTTTGCAACTGTGGGATGCTACCAGTGCCACAGCCAGTGCCAGAGACATTTTCCTGGGTTGAAAGTGTCCCCTTTATCCAGCCAAGATGGAGACAGTCACCAGTCCCACCAGGATGGCTGAATCAGAGCAGTAGGAGGCTCACGTTGCCACATGCTCATTACTGCCACTTCACTGCATGTCCTGCTGTGACAGCCAAAGTTATTCCTCTCTCCCCCTGCCTGGGCAGGTGAATGGAAAAACCTGGAATAAAAAAAAGCGATAGCAAGGAAAAAACCCAACCCCACAACCCCAGCGCAGGCGTGGAGGACTTGAGTTTCTCAACTCTTCAGCTCTGCTAGTGATGAACTCAGTGTTTTCTTCGCTGCTTTTGATTGAAGAACACTGGAAATCAGCCGGTTGCAGGTGCTGTATTGTGTGAGATGAGCGCTGATTTAGGCAGGGCGCGGGCGCTGATTGAGCAGGGGGCTCTGCCCACGCCAGCATGCCAAGGGCAGGGGGATCTCCAGGCTGTGTCCCTTAATCAGCACCTTGAAGGGTGCTGATGGCATTGGTGTGTGTCTCTCATTGGGTTTTTCCCTGCTGGGATGTAGGGCAGGGCTTGGTGTAGGGGAGAGGGGGATTTGGCTTTCCTGGTGAGAAAACAGCTCCCTGCCCATGTTTCCTAGGACAGGTACAGATGTCTCGATGGTAAATGCTGCTGCATGGTGATCATCCTTTTGGAGAGGAGCTGGGAAGATGTCCCAGCTTTCTTCAAACCACAGCATGGCCCAGTGACCATGGGGAAGTTGGAAATCAATGCCTGGCTGTGTTAGGGAGAGAGTGTAATCATTCTGGTACCATTTGGGGCAAAAAAGGATGCTTTACTGCACTTCTTCCAGTTTCTGTGGTTTTCCTGGCCTGGCTGCCCCTGCTCAGTGCCTTCATTTTCATCTCTGTCTTTGGGAGATGAGGTGTGGCCGCCAGCATCGACTGACTCTGATGGAATCATTTATGTGCCACCTGCTCTATAAACACTCCCATTGATTTGCTCTATCCGAAGCCCTCCCGCTTTATTTCTTTTGCTGCCACCTCATATTTCCTTATGAAGATTTCTCCTGAGCTAATAACAACTGTTGGCTGTTGGGGCTTAGGCTGATGCCTTCTGACCTTCCCTACCACACAGGGGGAGCATCCATGGACATGGATATTGATGTGTGGGAAACAAGGGGAAGTCAGGTGGGAGCTGGGAGAAGTGTACCTGAGCACCTGGCTGCATCCAGCCCCCATTCCCCTTGCCAGTGATGTTGTCAGGGTGGTGTGTGTCCCCTCAAGCTGGAAGTAAAAGCAATGAGGAGTGAAAGAAGGGCTTTCCGAGCTGAAGGGAAAGCCTGGCTTGCTTTAACAGAGCTGACTGTTTCTGGATTTGCTCGATGTGGAGCATTAATTCAGAAAATCCCGTGAATGGTTTTGGGGAGAAGATGTGATCCGTCAGTGGGGGCACTGTGCAGCAGCTCACCTTGCTGGGCCTCCCTTCCCTCTTCAAACTGTGATTGTTTTCTAAGCCACCTGCAGCACAGCTCTGCCTGTATCAGCTTTAGCATCACTCTGTGCCACCTGCAGTGGTACCCAGGCCCACCCCTGACTCCAGAGAGCTCAGGGCCCCTCCCTGAATTAATGTCAGCTCAAGCTTGGCAGCGACCTGGCATCAGGCTCAGCCTTTGCCTGCCATGGGTGGTCACAGAGGCCACCCAAAGCCCTGTGAATGCTGGGTGCAGAGCAGCCAGTGTTCTGTGTGGCATGGAGCCCCTCAGGGACTGCACAGTGAGCATTGTCTTGACTTCTGATGCCTCGCGCAGACGGCTCCCGCCCTCCTCATCATCTTGTTATCATTCTAATGTCTGGGAGCTGCAGTCATGGACCAAAACACCATTAAACTATCTGAAATGGAGCAACTCGACAGCCTCTGCCCTCACAGGCTTATTATCTTTGCAGATGGATATTTTATATTTAGCAGTCTCTAATGTATCAATTTGGGCTTTGATTTTTCACAGGGAGCAGCTTCTATTCTGGTGCCTGGTGGAGGGCAGACTGCCACTGCAGGGGAACCGCCAGGGACAAACCCTCCCTAGCAAGCTCCGAGCCTCTGGAGAGGGCAGAAAGGTCCCACAGCCCTTGGAGGGCTTCAGGGAGGTGATTGTTGGCAGGGAACAGTTTTTCCAGTGGTCTGGAGTGTGTTTGAACAGCACTGGGAGCGCTTGGGGAATCAGAGCGGTAGCAGTGGGGCCAGGCAATTAATTAAACTTGAGAGAATGAGAGCCGGTGGCGTGTGGCTTTGCAGGAGGCAGTGGCTGAGTGGCATATGGTGGGGAGGGAGGAATGTTGTGGAGAGAAGGAGAAATGTTTAGGCTGGCCAAGCTCTGGTACATCCCGAGCTCCTTGTTTTCCCACAGGGGGCATGGGTGTGGTGATGGATCAGGACTTGCTGAGTGCTTGGTGAAGGCTGAGTGGGAGGTGGTTGTGCTGGGTGATGCCATATGGTGCATCCTGAGTGTCCTCTGTCCTTGGGGTGCTGGGATGGTGTGGGGATGGTGTGGAGCTGTGCCCTCTGTCTTTGCAGTGCTGGGATGGTGTGAGGATGGAGTGGAGCTGTGCCCTCTGTCCTTGCAGTGCTAGGATGGTGTGGAGCTGTGCCCTCTGTCCTCGCAGTGCTGGGATGGTGTGGGGATGCAGTGGAGCTGTGCCCTCTGTCCTCATGGTTCTGGGATGGTGTGAGGATGGAGCGGAGCTGTGCCCTCTGTCCTCGCAGTGCTGGGATGGTGTGGGGATGCAGTGGAGCTGTGCATTCCACATCCAGGCACCAGGATGAACGGGAAAGAGGGGAGAAGGGACCCTGCGGGCGCCTTGGAGAGGAGACAGTGCCAGTGGGCAGGATCACAATTAAAGACAAAGTGCCTCGTGCTGTCCACCCCCAGAATAAACAGCACGGATGGCAGTCACGGGAGCCTGGGTGGCACAGTCCTGCCCTCGGGAGCTGCTGTGTGAGACCTGCCGTCACACGGCGCAGATGCCATTGTCCCTGCAGATAATGTGGCGGGTTGCATTGTTGGGAGAGGATTAGAGGAGCTGCTGTGTTTTGAAGGCCTGCTTCTCATTTGCATCTTGAACGATGTGGGAGCACAGCCAGGTTTTGTTCTTTTGTGTTTACTTCTGAGGGAATGTGTTTATTTCCGATGATTACAAATAAATCTCCTCTGCCTTTGCTCCAGCAGCACAGAATAAAAAACATCCAGCGCCCCTTAACTGTGGAGCCGGGGCGATTATTGGAAGTGAAGGAGAAATCCCATTAGGAGTCCCTGACAAATGTAATTAACAATTTCTTCTCAAAGACAAGGGTGTTTGTTCTGCCCCAGTGAGAGGAATTTTTGGTTGGAGGCTTCCCAGGGTGAAGAATCACCTGGTCGCTGTCGAGGGGCTTCGCTCCCGATCCAGGTGAGCTATTTTAGCCACTGAAAACTGGGTCAGCTGGCAAGTTTGCAACTGGTTTTGGCATCTCCATTTGTCATCCTGACGAGACATGTTACCTACAGGAGAGAGAAGCAGTTTGGGGTTGAAGGGCCGCAGAGGAGTTTAAAAGTAGAGCACTGTTGGTTTGAACAAGGAAACAGGGGGGGTTTGAATCCTAGAATCATCAAATATCCTTGGCTGGAAGGGACACACAAGGATCATTAAATCCATGTCCTGGCTCTGCACTGGACACCCCCAAAACTCCTGCCATGTTTCCAAACAGGTTTGAACAACAAATTTGGGTTGATCCATCCTCCCAGCCTCTTGGCACAGACAGGGACTGGTGGTCTTGGCTCTTCAGGTGCAAACACATCCCCTGGATGTCTCAGAAGGAGCATCAGTGTTTTGGGGTCCTGTGCCTCCCTTTCCTCAGAATATTTTGCACCCATGGAGAGGCTTTTGCAAGACTTCCTTTATGCTTCCAACCCTCTGTGTGCTGTTTATCCCTCCAAATGACTGCCAGAAAACTTGTGCTGGCCCTGGACACAGTATTTCCTTCACCATGGGGGAGGTGTTGAGGACAGCCCCAGGCTTCTTCCTGGTGTTCAGCCAAGTCAACAGTGCAGGAAAGGTCTGTGACGTGGCTGAGGAAGGCAGGGGATGGAGGTGGAGGGTGTTCTGGCTCATCCCACACAAAAGAGAGGCATTGTCAGTGTCATTGATGGAGCCTGCTGTGGGAGCCATGCGGGGTCTCTCCTAATAGGTGCAGGGGGAGGGAGACGGTCACCGTGCGCTGCTGAACACAAGGAGCGCCTCAGCGGAGTTATCTGTATTGTTGACACTAAGTGAAATAATTCCATGGCAAACTTCAAAATTAGCATTTAAGAATGAGGAATGGGGGCAATTAGAGGGGAAGCAGCACAGCACCGGTGTCCCCAGCTCCCACCCTCATGCATCTTCTCGCGCTGCTGCGTTCAGGTTCATCGCCCTCGTCTCTGGTGGAGCACTGGGATCCTACGGCAGCTCTCACCCTCCCGCAGAGCGAGGGGATCAGTGTGGGTCTCAGGAGATGAAGCCTTCGAGAGCCTGCATGTATCATTGTGAGCACTGTGGGGGCCAGGGCTCCAGCAAAGCCTGGCAGCCAAAGCTCCCCAGCCACTCTGGAGGAGAGCAGCAGTGGTTGGAGGCAGCTGAAGGGTTGCAGATGGTGAAAAGTCTCTGCTCAAAGGCAATGAGGGTGTAAGTGGGAAGCAGAGATGGAGGAGCTGATGGGATGGGTCACGTTGCACAAAGAAGGGATGTGTGGGGTAGCTGGGATCAGCATGTGCTGGGGGCTGGTGATATCATTCCCCAGATATTCCCCCTGCCCTGCTGATGGGCTTTCTCCAGGTGAACTGCAGAGCCAGGACGAGTTTATTTCCCTCCCATGTGACAGGTGCTTTATTGTCTTTTGTCCCTTCTGGACTCATAAGGCAGTTTCTGGAGATGGATATGGTGCCTTCAGGAAACTGTTAATGGAGGTTTGTCTTTGGTTTTAATTAGATCCCTTCAAGGGAAAACCTCCTGGCCTGCTTTATTATCCAGCTTTGTCAGAGCTTGTCTGCTTTATCTAAACACTTTGCAGAAGTCTCTTTACCTGTTTGCTTACTGGGGACATTATCATAATCCTGGTCAATTGGAAATGGGGAGCAAAGACGGCTCAGCAGACAAGCGAGCGCCGTGAGCTTAGCAGCTAATGGAGATCGCTTTCCCAGACAGGTAAAGAAGCTGATGAGGTGCTCCTTGTGCCAGGGTATCCATTGGTATTCTCTTTGTAGTGCCAATTGCCAGGGCACGGGAAAACTGGCGGTGGGAAGGCGAGGTTAGCTGAGAAGGTGCCCCCAGGAATGCCATGCACTCTGTGCTGGCTGATGGATGGGGCTTTTCTGCCGGTGGTGGTTCTGACACATTCCCAGGAGGTGCAGGAGGGCTGGTTTTTTGCAGGGGGGTGGTTTGTCTGGTTGTCTGTAGCTGCAGGGGACAGTCTGGGCTCTGGTGGAGAGGAGCATGATGCTGCACAAAGCTGAAGGGACTTGGTCCTAAATTAGCTATTGAGTGGCAGCAACTGAAGAGTGAGCTGGAGGGATGGGAAGGAGGAGCCTTTGCCCCCTTGCTCTTGCCATGGGTTTGTTGCAGAGGTCTCCAAGTTGCTGCTCCCTGCTCATTCCAAGTGGTTCTGAGGGCAGTGCCTGTCACCAGCACCACAGACAAGGGAGGGTGATGCTGTCCTTGCCCTCCCTCCTGTGAGGGTGTCCTGCTGGGCCATCCCTGGGTACTTGTGCGGGTGCAGCTCTGAGATGTAAACGTGAGGTGTAAACGCAGAATGAGCCACCCCAGTTCTCAGGTATCCTGCACTGGCCCCAGACCTCCCTGGGAAGGACATCCTGAATGCGCCAGCCCAAGCTGGGCAGCAACAGCAGAACGTTCTCAGCGCCGGCACGAGCGTCTCACTGCTGTCACTTCAAACCCGAGTCCTTGTGCTTCACCCCTAATGAGGGGACCCGAGAGTACCTCGCAGGGCTGTAGTCTGGATATTTATATGAGCGCAGACATGCAAGTTGTCTGTTTTACATATTGCTGCCCTGATTTTTCAGTGCACGCAATGAATAATTTACAGAAGCCGTGTGTAAGTATCTCTTTATTATTCATTATAATGAAGTGAGACAGCAGTAATAGTCCACTAGACTGGAATCCCCCAGGGCCGAACTTAACTCGGCTGTGCTTAGCTCTCCCCCAGTTAATTTGAAGGAAGAGAGGGCTCGGCTTCCCGACAAGGACGATGCTGTCTGCTGGCACAAGGCTGCCTTGGTCCGGCAGAGCCGAGCTGGCGCCGAGGCATGTCTGACACCGGGCAGGCTCCCGTGCCAGCAGTGCCACGGCGGGCGTGGAGGGCCATCCATCTTTCCCAGCCTCCCTACGTGATGTGGCTGGCAGAGACGTACAGCTCCTGCAAGGGGAAAATTACTTGTTTGCAGGAGAATATATGGCTCGTTCCTCTGAACTGAGCACCCGGGAGGACCCTCAAACATGCCAAGTATTGCCCCTTCCCTGCGCCCGATTAATAATCTCGATCGAGGTGACGTTCCACAATCTCAGCAAGGGAGGCATATAACACCCCCGGAGCCCGGGCAGGACAGGCTGCGATGGGGACGAGGACAGGAACAGCCTCCCAGCCCCTGTCTGAATTTACAGGTGTGTGGAGAGGGACTCTCACGAGTTTCTTGATTGACTGTAGGTGCCTTTTCCTATGATCTTGGCTGCACAAAGCTGTGGCAGCTCTGCCACTGCCGGCACTAGCTCACGTCTAGCTTGATTTTCACGTATTTTTTTTCACGCCAAGAGAAATCTTCCCTAGCCTGGTCCTCAGGTGGCAAAGGCGGAGCTCCCAAGAGATGCTGGGCTCTTAATTTAACCAAACACTCAGAGCTTTTGCTGCAGGTACCATGGCGGCAGCAGAGAAGGCCACAAGTAAATAGATGGAGAAGAAGCTATCAAACAGAATGAAAAGCCATGTTTTCCAGGAACATTTTAATTCCCTTCCCCCCCATCCTGTTCTTTGCCAAGTGTAACTCAGCGCCGTGGACCGGAGCTGCTGAGCTCCTGAGCGTCTCAGAGCGGGGAGGGTGGGAGCCAGGCAGGAAATAAATAATGGAAACGACCGCGTTGTGTTTTCAAGGCACTTGTAGGATTTACAGCTGCTTATCCAAATGTTCCCTTCCCTTCCCTGCGTGCTGGCTTGGCCGTCTCCGGCTGTTTCTCTTCTTCCCCTCTCCTCGTTCGTGTGCTGTGGCCCCTGTCCCCGGCGGTGGGGGTGTTTATCACCCCGGGGATGGCTCGAGGGCCGTGCCGACAAAGCTGAACTGTCAGCACATTTTACAGCTTCATCTGGAATTCTCAGTGCAGAGCGAAGGCAAGGGGGGCTGTGGAGGTGGGTGAGAAGGGGGGATAGAGATGGTCTGGCTGGCTTGCAGAGGTCAAACAATGGAAATTTTGTCTGTGGTTCCCCAGCTGTGTGTAAAAGGAAAAGAGAGGTTTTATTTCTGGGGAACCCACTGCCTATGTGAACTCTCACGTGATGGGGGGATGTGGAAACAGGGAAGCACAGCCACGGCATGCATGATGGAAACAGGGGGGATGTGGAAGTACAGCACAGCATCTCTGTGCTGGCAGAGCTGGGGAGCCACACTCCCATCCTGCTCCCACCCCCTTTTGGGACGCAGGATGCTGTCCGTGTGTCCTGTTCCAGGTGTGTGACCCTCCGTGTGTCCCTGCAGGTGTACTGTGGATGACCGGGTCACGCGGGTAGCGTGGCTGAACCGCAGCACCATCCTGTATGCCGGCAATGACAAGTGGTCTATAGACAACCGTGTGGTCATCCTGTCCAACACCAAGACCCAGTACAGCATCAAGATACACAACGTGGACATATACGATGAGGGCCCCTACACCTGCTCCGTGCAGACAGACAATCACCCCAAGACTTCACGCGTCCATCTCATCGTGCAAGGTAGGTCTGAGCGTGCCTCGTGCTGTTGCTGGAGGGTTTGGTCTGGAAGGCTGCCTAGACTTGGGAAGGGCTTGGACACCCTCTTGGTAGTGGAGTTGGAGACAGCATTAGTTGCTTCAGGGGTTGCAGGGCATGGGAAGAGTGGTGTGGACCAGTGCCCACCGTGCCAGGGAGGAGATGGATGTGCATTGTCTCAGCCTTGCTGTGCTGTATGGTCATCACATGGGGCAGAGGACACCTGAGAACTGATAGTGGGGCTGATGAGCTCTTCCTTATTCCCCCTTTGCCTGCCAAGCCAGGCAGTGAATCTGACCTGTCTCCTCTGTTTGGAGCGATGTTGTTCTGCTTGCTCCATCAGGGCTTCGTTAGTAAGGTTGCTTCAGGAGACCCAAAAGCAACTGCTGCCAGGCACAGAGGAGAAGCAGATCCCAACAACATGAGGTTCTGTGGTTTTGGGAGAGAGGTAGAAGTCACTGTGGGGCCATGAGGGGCTTTTGGCACAGGGCTTCCTAGAGAGGTGTATCAGTATAGCAGATGCTGCTGGGCTGCAAGAGCAACATCCTGAGGTTGTTCTGATGGGGGGATCCATGTGCTGGCAGATCAGAGGGGCCAGTAGCACTCTGATGGATGCTGCCTCTGGATTCTTGCGGTTTTGCACCAGCTACTGGCTTTTGTCCGGTCTCTAGATTAATTTTTCAGAGTTAGTGTTAGTTCAGGTTAGATAAAGATAATGAAAGTTTCCTAATCCTCTTAAAGAAGATTTATTTGGCTGAGTAGAAAGCTCTCGGAATACAATAAAGCATGTATAAAACCAGGACCTAATCTTTCCTTTAATTTCAAACAGCTGATGGGTATTGATTTTGCAATGAGCAAATCTGAAAACTTTCTCAGCCTCGACACATCTCTGAGAAGCCCCCAACAGAGTATATACAGCATGTATTTATGTAACCTCATTGGCAGGAGGCAGGGGTTGATGGTGGTCACCTATCCAACATGTTTTCCTGCCTGGTGGTTGTGGGTGAGAGTTGGGAAACTCTGGATTGTGTGCACCAGGCTGTGGCAAAGAAGGGGAGTGCTCACCTCAGGAAGAGAGGAGCAGAGATCACTGGGAGCATCCCTCCATCCTCTTGTTCAGAGCTGTCCCTCTCCCCCTTTCTGAGGTGCGTGCAAGCTGTCCATCTGTGAGGTTTAATCTGTTTATCCTGTCTGCTCTCTAATCGTGCTAATCCATCCAGTCAACACCGGTGAAGTATCCGAGTGCTTTGCACCTAATGGAGTCAGGGGAACTGGCAGCGATGCGCAGCACCCGCCACCCTCACCCCTTTTCTAGGGTGATGCAGGCACTTGCCAGGCTTGGGTAGGTGAAGGTGAGAGTGAGTTTGTGTCCAGAGCGACCAGCCAGCAGTGAGGCATTCCTAACTGTGCTGGGGAAATTTCTTCTCCTGGTGTGAGCAAGTCCTGTTGAATTGCTTCCACCGCGGTGATGACTGTGGTTCTCAGCAGTGTCCCTTCTCCACAGCTGGAGGGAAGCGTGAGAGGAACTGGGGGTGCAGGCACAGGTCAAGTGGTCCATGCTGAGCAGCGTCTGTGCTTCCCTTTCAATGTGTTAAGCTCAAACCGCACAGTTTGCCTAAGCTGGGTTGCTGAGAAAATCCATCCGTAGGTGCCTTTGATGGTAGTGATGAGAGAGGTAAATCCTCCTGTGCTCTGTTCCCAGTTCATCCTGAGGAAGAGAAGGTTGTCTGGAGGTGCCACAGAAGCCTTCCAATATCTGAAGGAAGTTGGAGGGGAACCCTTCATCAGGAAATATAGTAAAAAGGAGTAATGGCTTCAAACTGAAAGAGGGGAAATTTAGGCTTGATGTAAAGAAGGAATTCCTCCCTGTGAGAGTGGTGAGGCCCTGGCACAGGGTGCCCAGAGAAGATGTGTATGCCCCATCCCTGGCAGTGTTCAAGGTCAGGTTGGACAGGGTTTGGAGCAACCTGGGATAGTGGAAGGTGTCCCTGCCCATGGCAGGGGGTTGGAACGAGATGATCTTTAAGGTCGCTACTAACCCAAACCATTCTATCATTCAGCTCCACTGCACTTCCTTGGTGGCAAAATAGTGCTTTCCGTGGTGGTGAATAACACACAGTCCTTTGCTCAGCACTGAGAGGAAAGGAGTGATTTTCCAAGGATGGATTTGGTCCTGGCTGTAACTGCAAGCAGAGCACACACTTCACAGGCATGGGAGCAAAGCCTTGTTTCTGGCCTCAAAAATGAGATTTAGGTCTGTCCTCTGTTTGTTGCCCTCACTGTGCCAGCAGGATGACAAACAAACAGTAATGACCAGTTAGCAACTATATGCAGGTCAATTAATTTCTATTTGTATTTTGCAAAACTATAAGTTGGCCGGAGAGAGTATTGATTCTTTGTCCCTGTGTTCAATTGGGTTTTAATTGTGCTACTGCGGGGCCTGGCCTCCCCTCCCAGCAACCCAGCGATAAATCTGCCAGGGAATCGCCGTCAACAGTAAATGTGTCTCTTAGTAGCACTATTAATATGTCTCTTGCATTGGTTCATTGCAACAGCCGTTAACAGGGTTTATAAAAGCGTAGATGGCAGGAAGCCAGAAGGTTTTTTTTGTCTCCCTTTTCCTCTTTTTGTCAGGAGCTGCCTCGTGACGAAGAGATGGATGCTTTCATAGATGTGTGTGATGCTTATGGCACGCTGGTGTGTTCTGGGGAGAGTTTGGCATGCAGAGAGAACAGGCATTTAGGCTCCTATGAGCAGAAGATGAACCACCTCATCCTCCTCTTGCCATAAAGGCTGGAGTGGAGCTGAAGGGGGATGGACCTTGGTGAACCCTCCTGCCTCTGGGGTGAGCACTGCAAAGGCCACCTCTCAAAAAAGGGGAGAGGGAGAGCTCCTGGGAGGTGCAGGCTTGCAAAGAGGAGACAGGAGACCTTAATGGCATTGTGCTACAGGATGGTTTTGGTATGAGGAGTGTGGTAGACCATAGGCAGGACACAGTCCTGCCTTCACTGGGCTGCTTCAGGGTGTACTTCAGGGTGTACTTCAGTCTGAAATGTGGAGCTCAGGGTCGGTTTTTGGTGGAGGCTGTGAGCTTGGGATCCCATCTGGTGGAGATAGTGGTGGTAAACGTTGGTACTGGCCATCCTTACCTAACAGCTATTCCTCAGATGTCCTGTTTCTGATTCATTTAGAGATCCCTTCCCTGTATTGCCTTAATCCTACTCACTGTAGATTTTCCCTGAAGCCTCTCCCAGCAGTTGGCATTGGTACTGTTGTTTCTGGTTGGCACAATCCATTTCCCATCTTGGTGTTTGCTGCTTTCCTCGTCCTGGGAACCAGGACAGGTTTTGAAGGGCTGTGGCCTTCATTTTCAGGGTGTGGTGTGTTATCCAAATGCACCTAAGGATGCTCTCCTGGAGCTGGTCCTGTGTCTCACCCACTGCCTCTCAAAGCAGCTACTGATGTATCTTCTCAGTGAGTGTTTCAAAACCAAATTGAGTCTTTTCTTTTCCCCTCGTGGTAACAACTGGCTCCTTAAGCCTCTCAAAGGGCCACTCCTCCCAAGCCACCCCCACCAAGATCTTTTGCTCCAAAGGGAAAGGTCTGGATGGAAAGGAGCAGCCAGACCTTTATCTCTTCCTCCCTGAAGAAGCAGAGGATGAGTGAAAGAACAGAGTGAAAACACCCAAATGAGGGTGATGCAGGAACAATGTAGCAGTGAATTCAAAGCCAAAGCAGCCCAGAGAAAACCTGGAAGGAATAGCAAAGTTTGATGAAGGAACCAACCAAAGGGGGAATATAAACAAAAAAAAAGAATGAGAAGAAAACCCCGGAGACCCTGGAACAAAGGAAATAGAGAAAGTGATGTGCACACACAAAGCAATGGAGCAGCAAGAGGGCAGGAGGCAGCAAAGGGGAGAAATGAAAGAGTAATGAAGGAGTGAGGGCAGGGAGAGGGGGAAGGTCTGGAAGGAGAAGAAGTAGGCAGAATGCAGCACGCACTGCCCAGACAGGAGCAGCCACTGTCCCTAAAGTGCCTGCCATGACGTGCTACCCCAAAATCCAGATGGGACCACGGGGAAGGGACAGGATGGGTGCACCCAGACAGCGTCCTCGGGCTCCCATTCTCAAAGCTGCTTGAAACTGGTGAAAAAGGAGCCATTGGGATGTGCCACAGGGACCAACAGCATCAGATGATTAATTACTGCAAAAAACCAAAACTGGGGAAGAGGAGGGAGAACTGGCAAAGTTGTTTCCCCATTATATTTCCGAACAGAAAGAACGTTTTAGCTCGCGCGCAAATAGCTCCCTGGGAAGCACTCTCACTTCCTAATTGTTCATAAATTTACTGACAGGTGGTTACACAGTAGGTATAACACTGTGAGTTTCAGTTTTATTGCTTTCCCTGTCTCAACGTGAAAACTTGGAGAAAAAGGATGCGCTGTGAGCAGTCAGGTGACTCCACCTGGCAAAGGGTGCTCGGTGCCTGTATTTCATTTTTGCCATGTTCCTTCCTGTAAAAGGATCCCAAAGAGAGTGTTTTACTGGGGGAAGGCTGTGAAAAGAGGGTGTTCAAGACCCAGCAAAGGGAAAGGGAAAATATTCCCATAATGAAGTGCCTGTAGAAAACACTGAGGCCGTGACACACCGCTCGCTTGGCAGGGAAATTTGACAAAAATCATTTTGTTGACCAAACTGTAGCTTTTAGAAGTGCTTAATCCATTATCTCAATAAAATCAGCTCTGATGAGCCTCTCAGACTGGGCTGGCACCAGGATGGTTCGATCAGATATGATCATCGTTGCTGCTGAGAAGGAACACGTTGTTAAAACTCTCGATGCCACCTGACTGTGACATCCCACTTTCCCCGTGGGAACACTGAGGTGCATTTGCACAGGGTTACTCTGTGTGTCTCCTGCACCCCGAAAGCAGTGAGTTGGAGAGAGGGAAAACATCCATTTCCATCTGCCAGTCAGGAGCTGGCTCTCAGGTGCCCCCAAACAGGAGCTGTTCCAGGGAAGGTCTCATATTGCAGGTGCCTTCAGCAGACACACAGGGACAGGAGGAGGCCCCAGCGCCACCCCGCTGTGCTTCTCATCAGCAAAGGAGATGGAAAGCACAGGCAAAATGTGAGCTTTCAGCATATTTGCCTCCTTTGTGCTGACTTTCTGTACGCTAATGAGACCTTGCACAGTGACACCTCTGACAGCCCCATCCTGCCTGTGCAGGGGAGGCTTGTGCTTAGCTGGAGATGCCTGGGGCTATAGGCAGCTGGGGTGCTGGGAAGGGAGGAAGTGTCATCCCCTGCAGGCATGCCCATGGCAGGGGGTTGGAAGTCCCTCTCCCTGCTGGTGACAGCATCACCTGTCACAGGACACAGCTGGACACTGCAGCTGGAGAGGCGAGGGAGCTGCATTAATGCTGCATCTCCCCAGAATAGTAGATGTGTGAGAGGGGACGGAGAGCGAGGTGCCTGGGCAGCACCACATCATTCCATAGGTGTGATGGTATCCATGGAGGCTTCAGAGCTCTGAAGATGAGACGTCCCTCTCTGCTCTCCCTGTGGGGACCTGTCCCCCCAAGTTGAGGTGGACAAGTGGCTGTTGCCCGGCGGGTGGAAGAGCCCATAGGTACCCATCTGTCACCTCCCCTTACCAGCAGTGTAGGGAGAGGTCTCTTTTAATGGATTAGGAGCTAATGATGTGGAGGAGGGACATCAGTTGCGTGTGTCAGCTGCCGTGCTCATGCAGGCTCTCCGCTCCGAGGCGTGCAGCAGTAATGATCTGGCAGCTAAAAATAATCCAGGGCCACGGCGGCGAGTGCCTCCGGTAGGGATCGGCGGCCGGGGGATGAGTCAGCCCGCACGCGCTCGTGTGCGTCAGCGTCGTGTGTAGTCACTGATCACGCAGCCATTCCCGAGGTGCTGCTTCTTCCCCTCATGGCTTAGCAGGGCAGGGGCGTCCCTGCTGGCCATGCCTATCCCTCCTCACGCTTGGGTGTCCGGTAGTGGCTCGCCAGGTTTGAGCTTCCCCGGTGCTTTTGTCCCCAGGTGGGATAATGAGTGCAGAGCCATCGCTGGTGCGCGGAGCAGGTGCCAGGATGGAGTGTACTGGGGAGAGTCCCACAGGTATCCCGAGTGTTGCATTTAGCATCACAGGGACATGGTAGCATCACCAAGGTGCGATCCATGGCCAGCCCCAGAGGGCCCAGGCTGGGAGGTGAGGGGAGGGATGGCACCTCACAGCCCCCACGGATGGTGGCAGACACTGGCACGCACCCGGGCCCCACGGAGAGCGTGGATCAGTGCATCAGGCGGTTCAGGTCTCGAGAGGTAAAGGAAGGAGATAAATCACGGGCTTATTGTTATTGAATTTAGTGGCATCGCTTTCACATTCAATTTCTCTCGCAGGCTTTCCGAACAAACAAGAAATTACAGTGCAAATGTATTTTTTGGCTTACCAAACCTTATGCATTAACTTCCCTGTGATTAATATTACGCAGGGTTGACGAAACCCTCTGTGCGCTGCTCGTCGCTCCGGTGAGACCGCGCCGCTCGTCGCTTCCTCGGGATTTATTCTGTATTCAATTTGCTTGTAGTTGTAGAGCTCTACGAGGAAGGACTGTGGATAAAAGGGGATAGAGATGGTGTTCTGCCCTATTTTTCTCACTGCAGCTGTGTAGAGCAGAGGGAGAGAAATGTAGAGGACCAGAGGTAATTCAGAGAAAGGATGCTGTCATCAGGTAAAGGACTAGGAACAACATCTGCAGTCATGCTGGAGGCCCACAAGACATTAGCAGGGCTGCCTGACCAGGGAGGGGACCAAGAGGGATCTATGGGGCATGGGAGACACTTTGGACTCCACGTCCAGCACTGATCCCAAGTTGTCACCGCCTTGAAACACAACAGCTACAGTGGAGTGTGCTCGTCAGGGCAGCCACACCTCGGCCATCCCTGTCCCATGGTATTGACAGGGCATGGCCGCACGTTGGTATTACCCACACAGTCATGTTTGTCACCAGACTCACCCTGCCTGCATCCCTCAATGGCCCCAGTTTCCACCCACCCCTCCCATAGGATTTTCCATGGCAAAGCCATCATGTCCTTGAGACGCCATCCTTGACAGCCCAGTCAGTGGGATCTATAAAAATGTAATCTAGGTCCTTTGATGTCCTTCTCCAAGTCCTGGTAACCTCATAGTCAATGATCGCAGTCGTGGGTGCCTGTGCTGTCCATGGGTGTCCCTCCACTGCACGTCCCTGCTGGCTCACAGGGACATTCCTGATTGGATTAGGGCAGGCAGTGGAAGCATGGCTGTGCTTCCCTGGCCTCTGGATGTTGGGGATACGCCGTTCCCCACTGTGAGACCTGCTGGCACCTCTGTGTCAGCATCCTGTGCTAAGGGAAGGGCTTTCAGGCTGGTGTGTGGTTTTGTGAGGCTTGGGGTTTTCCAAATGGGAGCACTGGGACTGTAGTGGTTATGGGTAGTGGTAATTTTTTTCACAGGAATTAAAGTATTTCTGTGCCCAGGAGGGGTACGGGCTCACGTCTGTGCCCAGAGCACCAGTTTCTGCATCTCAGTTTGTACCTGTGGTTTGGGTCTCAGGGACAGTAAAGGGATGTCAGCCTTGAACTGGAGGTGGCTGTGAGGGTGAGGATAGAACAACGAACATGATTTTGCTGAGGCTCTGCATCACACGGCATTGCTCTGGTCCAGCTCCACAGCATCCACAGGCAAGAGCACACAAGGAAGAGACAGGCTGCCCTCTGGAGCAGGGGTGGCATCCCAAACTCTCAGCATCCACAAACGATGCTGCTGTCCTCTCAGACCAGAACCGCTCATGAGGAGGGCTGGTTTGTAGGCTCATGAGCAGATGAAAAACGCCCAGGGAAGCCTTGTCCTGGATGTTCTTGTAGTTTTTAGATGTTCCTGGTACCAGTTTGAGGTGCTGTCATTGGAGGGAAGAGGTGCAAGGGTGCTGGTAATAGGAGTTGGTGTCATCTTGTCTGAGTGAAGAAGGGCCATTTTCAGCCATCCTGGAGCTCATCGTGGCTGCGCTGTCGGAGTTGGCCAGCTCTGCTCTGAGCGTTAACTACGTTTTCCAGCAGTTGCCGGCACACACTTTTCATTTTTGGATTGCTGCTTTCCCCTGAAGGACTCAGACAATCTCCCTCTGCTATAACAGACTGTACTTCTATATTAATGTGTCAAGTTGCTGGGAAATTTACTGCTTTGCAGAACCCATAGGGCTGCAGAGCCTGCGCCGCATCTTTGCCATGGCTCGTCCTGCTGTGCTGCCTCTCCCTCTCCAGGAGGGAAGAGAACCTCCCTGTGGGTGTGAGGAGAGCTTCCCTCAGGGTGTGAGGAGAGCCAAGCAGCCCCACTTTCCCTTGCAGGCAGTGCTGGTGTTGGCCACAGTGGTTTTCAGGTGATTATCCTTCAATCCCAGCGCTGTGGGAGAGCTCTGAGTGCAAGTGTTGGGCATCTGATGCCACTTGACCTGGGTTCTCAGCATGCTGTGCCTAGGGAGAGGGCACAGGACATCCTTTCTGGCATTGTAGGTGTGGTGTTTTGTTTGGGGAGGGTTGTTAAATATGGCCTCATCTACTCCCTGGGGGGCAGACCCTTTAGGGGGTCGTGTCCGACAGCCCAGAGCGCCGGGATGAGGCATTGGCAAGTGAGCTTTAATTGCTTTTTGCCATGGCCGGGGATATTTATGGGTACAGAGATTGCCAAGTTATTTATTAGATGGAGTATCTGGGGATAGAGTAATATAAATCACCCTGGCCAGTATTGAAGGAGCAGACGCTCAGTAATTTAAACAGCTTTAATAAATATGCTAAAATATGAGCCTTGTCGCAGGCCATAACGAGAGCTGGTTATCGGGGTCTCAGCCATGGAGCAGGAGGCTGGCACAGTGAGTGAACCCCTCCATGCCCCAGATCCACGCTTGGCTCCAGTCCAAGATACTGGTTTGGAGACGTGGAACTGGTGACTGGACAGGGCAATGGAGTGGACACCAGCGTCACGTGTTGGGACAGGTCTCATGGCTAGGACCTCCCAGCAGGGCCTGGCAAGCTGGTGTGTTGATGGTGTCTTTGGTGGCCTTTATGTCTTGCAGTGCCCCCTCAGATCGTCAACATCTCATCGGACATCACGGTGAACGAGGGCAGCAGCGTGACCCTCATGTGCCTGGCCTTCGGGAGACCGGAGCCCACCGTCACGTGGCGGCACCTCTCTGGGAAAGGTGAGCCCTTGCCTGGGGGATGAGCCTCCTGGGTTTGAGGAGGGGTCTTCCTGGCCTCTGTGGGATGGATGGGTGTCCCCGTAGAGGCGGTCAGGGTGGGATTAAGGTGACTCACAATCAGAGAGGCTGACCTTTTGGCGTGCCCTGGAACGGGGCTGAGGATGCTTGTCAAGGTCTATGGGTGCAGGGGTTGCCAGACACCCAAGCAGGGAGTGTCGGGCCAGGGGCGCAGGGCAGTTCCCGGTGTGGGTGTCCATGGGTGACGGTGCCACACGTTCAGTACATCCCCCAGGGCAGACCTTTGTGAGTGAGGACGAGTACCTGGAGATCACAGGCATCACGCGGGAGCAGTCCGGGGAGTACGAGTGCAGCGCCGTCAACGACGTGGCCGTCCCAGACGTGCGGAAAGTCAAAGTCACCGTCAACTGTGAGTGCGGGGCGGGGGGCACGGTGGTGGGGCGGGCACACGGGGCCCGGTGTGACCCAGCGCGGTGTCTCCGCAGACCCGCCGTACATCTCCAACGCCAAGAACACGGGCGCCTCGGTGGGCCAGAAGGGCATCCTGCAGTGCGAGGCTTCGGCCGTGCCCGTGGCGGAGTTCCAGTGGTTCAAGGAGGACACCAGGTGAGGCTGCAGAGGCGGTGGAGGATGAGGGGGGAAGCCACAGCCTTGGGGTGACAAGGTGAGGAGGTAGAGGTGACAGTGCCTGAGGGCATTATGTGGTTAAAGGCTGGGATCAGCTCATTTTCGTGGGTGCTTAGCTAAGGGCTGAGGAAATCTCAGAGTTTTTTCTCCCAGGGATGGTGGCTGTGGGTCAGGCTGGGTTATGTGTTGTCTTTTTTTTTTGGTTTTAGAATTAAAGCCAGAACACGGTTTAAGGGGAAAAGGCGTTTTTACTTAGGTATTTATTTAAGGATTTTTGGGTACAGCACTTTGTTTAGGTGGAATGTTTTGAAATGCACACACTGTCTTACACACCGAAATGCACACAATTATGGGCCTTGCAAATTAGCATATCTATTAAAGATTCTTCTGTGAGAGGTTGGAGTGAACTTCCTGTTCTGAGGAACTTTCTCTTTGGATGGGCTTATTTTAGTTTACAAAAATATGTTTTGGAAAGGACTTTGGTGTTTGGGACTTTCAGGATGTTTGGTTTTTTGACTTTACAGCACAGTGAGTCTCAGTTAAGTTATCAGCCTTGGAAAATTACAAGTATGTAGGCTAAAAGCAGTAAGAATACATAAAACTATATGAAAGGGTATATAAGAAGGGTATAAAAGAAAAAGCAAAAAATCATCCTGGATTCAACATGATGGAGGGCGGAATGAAGAGCTTGTTTTGCAATGCACAAACCCAATGGGGCAGAGTGGGGGTGGATAGCAGTGTTGGCTGGTGGGGAGCAGAGGAGTGCTCAGGGAGGGCCAAATGCACCCAGCTCTGTTCTCCCAGCAGCGCTGTCGGTGTCTCCCCGCAGGTTAGCGAACGGGCTGGAGGGCGTGCGGATCGAGAGCAAGGGCCGCCTGTCCACGCTGACCTTCTTCAACGTCTCGGAGAAGGACTACGGCAACTACACGTGCGTGGCCACGAACAAGCTGGGCAACACCAACGCCAGCATCATCCTCTATGGTAGGTGCCGGTTCTTTGCGGTAAGGTGAGGTGACGAGGAGGAATAAGAGGAGGAGGGTGAAGAGGAGGCATTTGGAGAGGAGGAGGATGAAGAAGAGGAAGAGGAGGAGGAGGATGAAGAGGAGTTTGAAGAGGAGGAGGATGAAGGGAAGGAGGCTGGCAGAAGGTCCGTGGTGGAGCTATGGAGCAGAGCTGGCTGTATTTGGTGTTCCCGGTCCATCGAGGTGCCAAACAGCACAAACCCCAAGCAGTGAGGTGCTGCCAGAGGATGCTCAGAGGATGAGATCTGTATCAGCCCAACACTGGGTACAGAGCAGAGCTGGCCAGAAGTTGGCTGAGCCCTGGTGCTGCCGGAGCACAGGGGCGAGGAGGGAGCCTGGCACAGGTGAGAGCGTGCTCGGGGTGCACGCTGTGGGGTTCTCCCTGGTGTTCTCTGACAGCACTGCCAGCAGTGATCAGGACACTGTCCTGGCAGTAACAGGATGGGTGACATCAGCCTGGGTGATTCAAGTGGCCAGGGCAGGAAGGTGTTGGAGGAATGGTGCCATCAAGGCCAGCTGTCACTGAGGAAGGTGATGTGCACCTGTGGCATGTCCCTTTGGCGTTCTGACAAGCCCAGAGGGCTGTCACAATCCAAGGGTGGACAGCAGGAGCCTGCCTTCCCCCAGCAGGGCTCCAGCAGGAGGGAGAGGATGGAAGTTGGGCAGCAGGCTCAAGGAGATGTTGAGAGGAGGAGAGTTTCCACACCAGCTTGGATTTTGGCAGCATCAGGGTGGGCAGTGGGAGCAAAGCTCTGCACTGTGGTGGGGCCTGGGGGGGCTCGGTGATTTGGGGTGGTGGGAAGGGCACATCTTTGCCATTTGTTCTGGGGTTGGTTGGCCCATTCAGGGGTTTTCAGCTCTGCTCTGTTCTGTTGGGTTCTGTAGGGATGTGTTTGGGTCTGGTGAGTGCCAGTCTGTGGTGTTTGGGTAGGGGCTGGTCCAGGCCTTTCTATTCTAACCTGTTCTTCTCTGCCCTGGCCTGATTTCTTCTCTTTGGGGCAAAGCTCTGGGTTTTGTTCCCTCTTCACTGTTCTGTTCTCTAGTGTTTCACCTTTTTGGTGAAGAAATTTTTCCCAATATCCAGTGTAATGCAGTATTGTAAAATAGACTATATATAATATAATACAAATAGAATACAGTACAGATTATTAATACTATAAATACATAGATATGACAACATATATTACTCATATTACATTTAATAATAATGTCTTGTTGACATATATTGTTATCTATATGCATATTGTTCCTTATTATATATTATGTATTATACTCATAGTATATAAACTATAGTATATATAGTATACATTATTAGTTTTTATATAGTACAAGATATAATTTACCAATGTATATGAAGTATTTCATATATGTATTCTTTAGTGGTTTAGGGGTTACAGTGGCAGTGCTAAACTGATAGTTGGATTTGATGCTCTTAAAGGTCTCTTCCAATCCTGATTATTCTATGACTCTATGTAGTAAGTATTATATTTATGATATTTAGTACCTAAGTACATTTTTTCCATTTTTTTTCCATTTCCCTGTGTTGCTGGCACTCTTAAGCTTGCTTTCTCCCTGAAATGAGACAAAATAACATAACCTAAGTCTTTCTTTTCTCCATGATTTGAAACCAGACTAAAGAAAAATATCAGTGCAGGTAACTCCCTCTATTCAGAAGGGCCCTGGATTAGGGATTTTTGATTTTGTTCCATGCTATGGATAAGTACAGTGATCTTGTGGTTATCTTTTATTTGACATCATCTGTTTTCAGGCATTTTTCCTTCTGTCAGCAGTTAATGTTGCTCTTTGCACACCCCTCCCGTGACAGCACAGCAATCCTCTCACACCAGTTATTAATTGATGCCAACATGCAGAGAAAACAAAATTTCACCTTGTTTTAATAAATTAATCCCCCAAACAGGTCCAGCAGGCTGAAGTGAAGTACATTAGAGGTGATTCCATAGCTGGCAAAGCAGGGATATTAAAATTCAAACATCCATAAAAGGTGAGATGTAGGAGCCCAATCCTGTGGCTGTGTTTAACAAACTCTCCCTGCCTTGCAGCAATTCCTGTTAGTAATGATCTGTTCAGTGGAATACTAATATTCCTCTAATCCTTGTTTTATATAAAAAGGAAGATTAGGAAAATATTTGGTAGTGAGACAGCAAGGAAAAGACTTCATAAGGAGAAGCTAAAACTTTAAATGTTCCATTTGTTTTCATGTGGGTATTTACCTGCACCAGCTTAAACTTGTCTTTGAGAGGATATTGGCACATCCTCTGGATATTGCTGTGTGAACACTCAGAACACCTAAAGCTATTTTAATTTCATAACTTTTAATGGAGAAAAAGGCAAACATTCATATCCTATTTCTCCCCCCCCCATCTTTCAAGTGTGTATTGAGTGGAACACGCTGGAGCAGGGAGGAGCAGGCCATGGAGCGAGCTCGAAAAGGAACTTGAGCAGGTGGGATTCCATCCCTCCCCAAGGATTGCGCTTTTTTCGTTTTGTGAACATGTTGTGAAATTCAACAGCTTGTCAGTCAAAACTGCAGCTTCTTGGAAAGGCAGGGGAGAGGGAAAAGATGGGCTCTGTGGAGAGCTGCTATTTGGGTATGTGCGTGGTGTTTCTTGGACAGTCTCTAGCAGCCTTTGCCAAAGGGGAGAGGAGCACAAGCGGGTGGAAATCTGCTAATTTTTTTTTTTTTTAATTTAAAAAATTTCATGTCTGGGTTCATTTTTTGATGAGAACGTTGCATTTTGTACTTGTTATTTATATCTAGAGATAGGGGGGGGAAAAAATCACCCAAATCTGGATCTTTACATCTCTTTCAAGTGCAGCGTGTCCCTCAGTCATGAAGGGAAATTTCCCCAAGCCCCCATTCCAAACTGGGAGCTCTGGGACCTTTTATTGGCGCTTTCCATTGAAGAGCTATTGGAATAAAGAGAGATGTAAATGTTTTATAAAAGATGCCATCTGCATTTTTCTGATGTTCAGGGTCTCATTTCTAGTATGTAATCTCTGTGATTGATGAGCGGGTGAGTTAACTGAATATAAGTTAAAATACCAAGTGTTAGATGTGATTTAAACCAATTATTCTATGGAGAGATAAAATCTTTTCATGCTTTATTGTGCACTCTCTTAAGAATCAGCAGCTTCAGACTAAATACATAAAAGCAAGGGAAAGCAATTATGTCTTTAAGAATAAGAGCTCTGATTCAATATTTAAAGACTGCTTGACTTAAAATACTTAAAACACAAGTCCTGGAAACACAGAATGGTTTGGGTGGGAAGGGACCTTAAAGCTTAAATCCAGTGCCACCCCTGCCATGGCAGGGACACCTCCCACTGTCCCAGGCTGCTCCAAGCCCTGTCCAGCCTGGCCTTGGGCACTGCCAGGGGTCCAGGGGCAGCCACAGCTTCTCTGGGCCCCCTGTGCCAGGGCCTCACAACAAATTATTTGAGTTTTGCAAGAAGAAAATCAATGCAAAATGTATGCAAAAAAAAAAAAAGGTAAGAAATAGCATTGTTGCTCTGTTTACCCATTGCTGTGCAGTGCTTGTGATTTCAGTGATTTTCTGTGTTTATTTGTGCACACAAACCAGCAATCTCACAAACCTAGGAGATATTAGGAGTGGAAATTAGTAAGGAGAGGAGAAGGAGGCAGTGCTGTATTCAGGGAGTACAAATCTGAACCAGGTCTTTTGTACAGGAGAGAAAGTAATTACCCCACATCTCTTTTAGTGCACTACAGGAACTTTGCAGGGCAGGTGAATCTGTCCAAATGCTCTTTTGTGTCTGCCACCAGCACTGCTTTTCGGGTCAAGGGAGCAGCTCACACCTCATTTCATCATTCTGCAACTTGCCACCTGCCATTATTAATACCCCACAAAAAGTCTGAGATATCTAAGCTCCGAAGTTGCTGCCAAAGAATTCGGGGAATTGCAATCCCCAGAGCTATTTTGCTTCAGGAATCTGCTGGTTGACAGCTCAGGGATTGGTGGTCACACACTGCTGTGCCCTGGCCACACAGCCAGCCCAGCTGGGAGCAGTGGAGGGGATGGAACACGGTTGGGGAATTACAAAAGCTTCCATTCCCATGATCAACAATAAAGTGATGTTTTTTTCCCATTAATTGAGTGGATTATGCTGTGTGCATGTTCTGGGTGGGAGCAGGGCAGATGTCCATGGGGTGGGTGGTGCTGGGGGATGGCTCTGCTGGTGCTCAGGGCCTCGCTCTGGGCTGAGCCATCCCTCCCCTCAGCATCTTCTGCTCCAAGAACACCTCAGGAAATGGCAACTCTCCTCTGGAGCCAGGCTAGGAGAGCTGGGATTGTTCACCTGGAGGAGAGAAGGCTCTGGGGAAAGAGTGTAGAGTCCCTTCCAGTGCCTGAAGGGGCTCCAAGAGAGCTGCACAGGGCTAACTCTTAGGGTTAATTAAGGTCATTGGGGTTTTTTGAGGCCAACTAATTAGCATTTGTACTGCTACAAGTAATTTAAAGTGTACTTTATGGTTACTTTAGATCTTTGGGTCAATCAGTTAACATTTGTAGATCATTGTGGGTTACTAGAGGTCGAACTTCTTCTGTACAGAGCTCTTTGGGGTTACTTGAGGTCATTATTTGAGGTCAACCAGTTCATATTTGGGGTTACTATAGGTCATTGGGGTTACTAGAGGTCAAGTGTCTTCTGTGCTGAGCATTTTGAGGTTACTTGAGGTCAACTTATCAACATTTGAGGTTACTATAGGTCACTGGGGTTATTAGAAGTCAAACTTCTTCTCTGCAGTGCACTTTGGGGTTACTCGAGGTCATTATTTGAGGTCAACCAGTTCGTATTTGGGGTTACTATAGGTCATTGGGGTTACTAGAGGTCAAGTGTCTTCTGTGCTGAGCATTTTGAGGTTACTTGAGGTCAACTTATCAACATTTGAGGTTACTATAGGTCACTGGGGTTATTAGAAGTCAAACTTCTTCTCTGCAGAGCACTTTGGGGTTACTTTAGGTCAACATTTTAATATTTGGGGGGAACTTGAGGTCATTGGGGATTACTAGAGGTCAAACTTGTTCTGTGCAGAGAACTTTGAGGTTACTTGAGGTCAACTGGTTAGTATTTGGGGTTACTATTGGTCACTGGGGTTATTAGAGGTCAAACTTCTTCTCTGCAGAGCACTTTAGGGTTACTTGAGGTCATTATTTGAGGTCGACCAGTTCATATTTGGGGTTACTATAGGTCATTGGGGTAACTATAGGTCAAGCATGTCCTGTGCAGAGCTTTTTAAGGTTACTTTAGGTCAACATTTTAATATTTGGGGTAACTTGAGGTCATTGGGGGTTACTAGAGGTCAAACTTGTTCTGTGCAGAGCACTTTGAGGTTATTTGAGGTCAACCAGTTCGTATTTGGGGTTACTATAGGTCATTGGGGTTACTAGAGGTCAAATGTGTTCTCTGCTGAGCACTTTGGGGTTACTTGAGTTCATTAGTTGAGGTCAACCAGTTCGTATTTGGGGTTACTAGAGGTCAAACATGTTCTGAAAAATGCACTTTGAGGTTACTAGAGGTCAACCTGTTAATCTTTGGGGTTACTATTGGTCATTGGGGTTACTAGAGGTCAAATGTGTTCTCTGCTGAGCACTTTGGGGTTACTTGAGTTCATTATTTGAGGTCAACCAGTTCGTATTTGGGGTTACTATAGGTCATTGGGGTTACTAGAGGTCAAACTTGTTCTGTGCAGAGCACTTTGAGGTTACTTTAGGTCAACCAGTTGAGATTTGGGGTTACTAGAGGTCAAACCTGTTCTGAAAAAAATGCACTTGGAGGTTACTTTAGGTCAACATTTTAATATTTGAGGTAACTTGAGGTCATTGGGGGTTGCTAGAGGTCAAGTGTCTTCTGTGCTGAGCATTTTGAGGTTACTTGAGGTCAGCCTGTTAATATTTGGGGTTACTGTAGGTCATTGGGGTTATTAGAGGTCAAACCTGTTCTGTGTTGAGCACTTTGAGGTTACTTTAGGTCAACAGGATAGTATTTGGGGTTACTATAGGTCATTGGGGTTATTAGAGGTCAAACTTCCTCACTGCAGAGCACTTTAGGTTACTTGAGGTCATTATTTGAGGTCAACCAGTTCATATTTGGGGTTAGTAGAGGTCAGGCTGTTAATATTTGGGGTTACTATAGGTCACTGAGGTTACCAGAGGTCAAATGTGTTCTGTGCAGAGCATTTTGAGGTTACTTGAGGTCAACCAGTTGAGATTTGGGGTTACTAGAGGTCATTGGGGCTATTAGAGGTCAAACTTGTTCTGCGCTGAGCACTTGGAGGTTACTTTAGGTCATTATTTGAGGTCAACCAGTTCATATTTGGGGTTAGTAGAGGTCAGGCTGTTAATATTTGGGGGTACTATAGGTCATTGGGGTTACTAGAGGTCAAATGTGTTCTGTGCAGAGCATTTTGAGGTTACTTGAGGTCAATGTATTAACATTTGGGGTTACTATAGGTCATTGGGGTTATTAGAGGTCAAACTTCCTCACTGCAGAGCACTTTAGGGTTACTTGAGGTCATTATTTGAGGTCAACCAGTTCATATTTGGGGTTAGTAGAGGTCAGGCTGTTAATATTTGGGGGTACTATAGGTCATTGGGGTTACTAGAGGTCAAATGTGTTCTGTGCAGAGCATTTTGAGGTTACTTGAGGTCAATGTATTAACATTTGGGGTTACTATAGGTCATTGGGGTTATTAGAGGTCAAACTTCCTCACTGCAGAGCACTTTAGGGTTACTTGAGGTCATTATTTGAGGTCAACCAGTTCATATTTGGGGTTAGTAGAGGTCAGGCTGTTAATATTTGGGGGTACTATAGGTCATTGGGGTTACTAGAGGTCAAATGTGTTCTGTGCAGAGCATTTTGAGGTTACTTGAGGTCAATGTATTAACATTTGGGGTTACTATAGGTCATTGGGGTTATTAGAGGTCAAACTTCCTCACTGCAGAGCACTTTAGGGTTACTTGAGGTCATTATTTGAGGTCAACCAGTTCATATTTGGGGTTAGTAGAGGTCAGGCTGTTAATATTTGGGGGTACTATAGGTCATTGGGGTTACTAGAGGTCAAATGTGTTCTGTGCAGAGCATTTTGAGGTTACTTGAGGTCAATGTATTAACATTTGGGGTTACTATAGGTCATTGGGGTTATTAGAGGTCAAACTTCCTCACTGCAGAGCACTTTAGGGTTACTTGAGGTCATTATTTGAGGTCAACCAGTTCATATTTGGGGTTAGTAGAGGTCAGGCTGTTAATATTTGGGGGTACTATAGGTCATTGGGGTTACTAGAGGTCAAATGTGTTCTGTGCAGAGCATTTTGAGGTTACTTGAGGTCAATGTATTAACATTTGGGGTTACTATAGGTCATTGGGGTTATTAGAGGTCAAACTTCCTCACTGCAGAGCACTTTAGGGTTACTTGAGGTCATTATTTGAGGTCAACCAGTTCATATTTGGGGTTAGTAGAGGTCAGGCTGTTAATATTTGGGGGTACTATAGGTCATTGGGGTTACTAGAGGTCAAATGTGTTCTGTGCAGAGCATTTTGAGGTTACTTGAGGTCAATGTATTAACATTTGGGGTTACTATAGGTCATTGGGGTTATTAGAGGTCAAACTTCCTCACTGCAGAGCACTTTAGGGTTACTTGAGGTCATTATTTGAGGTCAACCAGTTCATATTTGGGGTTAGTAGAGGTCAGGCTGTTAATATTTGGGGGTACTATAGGTCATTGGGGTTACTAGAGGTCAAATGTGTTCTGTGCAGAGCATTTTGAGGTTACTTGAGGTCAATGTATTAACATTTGGGGTTACTATAGGTCATTGGGGTTATTAGAGGTCAAACTTCCTCACTGCAGAGCACTTTAGGGTTACTTGAGGTCATTATTTGAGGTCAACCAGTTCATATTTGGGGTTAGTAGAGGTCAGGCTGTTAATATTTGGGGGTACTATAGGTCATTGGGGTTACTAGAGGTCAAATGTGTTCTGTGCAGAGCATTTTGAGGTTACTTGAGGTCAATGTATTAACATTTGGGGTTACTATAGGTCATTGGGGTTATTAGAGGTCAAACTTCCTCACTGCAGAGCACTTTAGGGTTACTTGAGGTCATTATTTGAGGTCAACCAGTTCATATTTGGGGTTAGTAGAGGTCAGGCTGTTAATATTTGGGGGTACTATAGGTCATTGGGGTTACTAGAGGTCAAATGTGTTCTGTGCAGAGCACTTTGAGGTTACTTTAGGTCAACAGGATAGTATTTGGGGTTACTATAGGTCAAGCATGTTCTGTGCAGAGCACTTTGGGCTTACTTGAGGTCAACTCATCAATATTTGGGGTTACTATAGGTCACTGAGGTTACCAGAGGTCAAATGTGTTCTGTGCAGAGCATTTTGAGGTTACTTGAGGTCAACCAGTTCATATTTGGGGTTACTATAGGTCATTGGGGTAACTAGAGGTCAAACTTGTTCTCTGCAGAGCACTTTGGGGTTACTTTAGGTCAACATTTTAATATTTGGGGTAACTTGAGGTCATTGGGGGTTACTAGAGGTCAAACTTGTTCTGTGCAGAGCATTTTAAGGTTACTTGAGGTCAACTTATTAATCTTTGGGGTTACTATAGGTCATTGGGGTTACTAGAGGTCAAATGTGTTCTCTGCAGAGCACTTTGAGATTATTTGAGGTCAACCAGTTCATATTTGGGGTTACTATAGGTCATTGGGGTTACTCGAGGTCAAATTCACTGTCTACATGGCACTTTGGTGTTACTTGAGGTCACTGGTGTTACTTGAGGTCAGCCAATTACCCTGGTATCACTTGAGGTCATCTTCCATCTCTGGGGCCCATGCTGGGCTTCACTGAATTCAACCATTTCTCTTGTTCCACTATTTGAGGTCAGCAACTCCAGCAGTGACAGCAGAGCCTGAACCTGACTTGGTGTCCCTGTCAGGACTGCTCCTGTTCCAGTTCACACCAGGGAACCCCCATGTGCTATTGCTGTGTCACACCAGGCTGCCCTGGTGCCACTCTTGTGCCAATCCCACCCTCCCCCCAGCTTTCCCAGTGACTTCGAGTCCCCCTGTCAGCCTCAGGGGCCAGGGAGGACTGCAGGCTCTCCTCCCTGCCCCCTGCCCTGCCTGTGCCTCCCAATTCCATCCCACCCATGTCCTGTGAGCGCCTGCACCTCCTGGCCTGGCTGCACACGAGCTCCTCCTGTGTTTAGTTTTACTGGGAGAAGATGTAGATCCTGAGGATGTGGAGCAGCTCCAGCTCCATCTCTTCTGGCTGGTACCCCTGAATCTCTGTGTCTCTGTGTCCATACCAACCTTTACCTTCTGCAGCTGCAGATTTGAGATGCTTCAAAGACACCAAGACAGTTCGAAACCTTAGACCAGGCTTTATTAGACAATCATTAACATCGCACATCACGCTGGGTTAGGCTTTAATCATCATCAATACACAGGTAAATAATTAGTCTTTAATAAACATGACCTAATTAGCTGTGAGTCTCAAACAGGAGCACTGGTATGGGGGGGGCAGAGGTTGTGCCATGGCCCTGTGGTTTGGGCAGCTTTACTCAAGTCAAGGTCTCAAAATCTAAGGTTGCCTCATGGGGAAGGAAGGAAGTAGCCAGGAAAGGAAGAAAATAGCCATAAAGGTGGACACAAAATAAAAAGCAAATAATAATAAATAACTGAAATAATAAATAACTGCATAATAAATAATAAATAAGCTGAGTAGGGGCAGCCAGAGTCCAGGTGCACTCACACCTCAATGCCCAGGCACTGGGGTTTGAGCAAAGCAGAGCCAAAATATTTGCTGGGATGACAGAGCTGGGGAGGCTCAGCTGAGTTCTCTGCCTGTCCTGGTGGGAGCTGTCCTTTTGCCATAGAGAGTGACAGTCCAGGGAACACGCAGGAGTCACAGGCAGCCTGTGATGAAATGAGCCTTCTGCCCTGATTTCCTGATCATATCTAATTACTACTTTATTTTGTCCCTGTATCTTTATGCTTGTCTCTTCTGCAGAGTATCTTACAATCTTTACAAGGCCAAGCTGTCTGATACCAGAATACATTCTTCCACAGAAAAGAATAAAGCATAAATTTAAGAGAAAATACTTGTTTTATTTTTCCCAGTAATGACCCAGCACTTTTGGTTTTATTTCCTCTCTGTATTAGGTGACTTATCTATTTGGGAACTCTCCAACTCAACCACAATGCAATTGCTTTAAGATAGATTATGAAATTTCGAAAAGTGCCATTAAATCAAAGCCAATAACCAGTGCAGAACTGTGAACTAGAAAATAGTGATAAGAATTAGTCACACATTAAAATCCAACATCTATAGATAGAGATGCTAGAGAAAGGCACAGATTTAGCAGTGATTGAGCAGGTGTAAATACATAAAAGATCAAGGCTAATCAACATCTAGTATTAAATCTGCAGAAATTTTCTCTGTTTTTATAGTTTTGGATGATGTGCAGAGCTGCTGCCATTTGTTTGAGGGGTCAAAACCAAAGAAGAGGGAGCATTAAGAGGTCTGAGGGAAACCAAGCTCAGAAGTCATTTCCATTCTACATGCCCCTAACAAATCTCCTGTGGGTTTCCACCTTTCATATCACAGGGTCTATTCAGCAATGAAATGTCTGATTATGGCATAGCAGTTTTACCCCTCTTGGATGATCATGTGCTCTTGTAATCAATTTTGTTTGAGCATGGACATGACACAGCTTCTTGCTCATCACTCAATCTTCCCATCATTTCCTTCACCTTCTGGCAGTGCTTGGATTTAACATCTCGGGCTCTCCTCTGCCTCTTCCTGAATTAAGATAAATGTTCACAAAAAATCAGTAGATAAAAAGACAAGGAATAACACCATCCTGAGGAAATTAATGTAACTGGATATGATTTCATGGAATCACAGAATGATTTGGGTTGGAAGGGGCTACAGAAAAGCTGAGGAAGCAGTTTTGATAAGGGCATGAACAAGGGGGAATGGATTTAAACTGAAAGAGGATAAGTTTAGATTTGATACTGGGAAAAAAATTCTTCATTTTGAGAGTGGGGAGGCCCTGGCACAGCTCTCCCAGAGAAGCTGTGGCTGCCCCATCCCTGCAAGTGTCCAAGGCCAGGTTGGACAGGATTTGAAGCAACCTGAGATAGTGGAAGGTGTCCCTGCCCATGGCAGGGGGTGGAAGGGGATGGGCTTTAAGATCCCTTCCAACCCAAACCATTCTGTGTTTTCATCACAGAACACATTCCAGGTGAATGACTGCAGGCCTGAGAGCATATTCACAAATGCCTGAGAATCCCATCAACTTCACACTTCATCCATGCCCAGAGTTTTGATGCTAAAACAGCTGAGCACTAATTTCTCTATTTCTTGTGCAGGTCAGCACTGGGACTCAGACCTGCAACTTCCCAAATGCCTCTCTGTGGGCACAGGGAGTGTGGGCAGACCCATGAGCACCCTATGGCAGAGCATGTGGTGGCTGCCTCTGCTTCCCTCACTCTGCCCAGCTGCCTCACCCCATCCTGACCGGCCCCCTGTGTGCCCTGCAGCCCAAACAACAGCCCTAGCACAAGGAAAAGCATCAAATCTCCTCTCCAGCTCCATACCCAGATGATCAGCCTCCTCCCTGCCTGCCAAGACCCCCAGAACCCCAAAATACTCCTGCATACCTGAGAATTCACATCTGGACAATGCTGTTTCCTGAGCCGATGATCCTTTGTTGCCAGTCACGAGTTGTGCCACTCTGGAGCACCAAAGTCTCCGGTCCTGGTGGCTCTCATGTGCTTGTTTGCATCAGGACTCTCCAAAAAGGGCAAGCATAGTGGGGCTGGACTGACACCCACCCAGGGCACCCTCCTCCTCCTCCACAGACAAGGATTTTGCCTCCCCTAAGTGTTCCTCAACTCTTTGCCTACTTCCTCACCTCCTCCTCAACGCTGACAATGCTCTCCAAATGATGAACAAATCCACCACCCCTCCAAGGGTTCCAAGGGGGAACACAACACTCTGGTCAGCTGAGGGGTGGGATGTGAAGGAGAACTGCAGGGACAAGGGGGAGGTGGGCATCACTGCATCCTCTCAGCGCTGGCCCTAACGCTGTCCTTTTCCTTTCTCTTCTCCCCTCCCAACAGGGCCCGGAGCGGTGCACGACGGCGGCAACGCGGCGTCCCGGGTGGCTGCCGGCCTCTGCCTCTGGGCCACCCTCCTCGCTCGCCTCCTCCTCGACTTTTGATAAGGGAGCGGAGGGTCCCGGGANACTCCTCTCCGTCGGACGGGCGATGCACCGGAGGACGGGCGGCGGTGCCGAGCGTCCGAGGATGGCCCCGTCTCCCACGTGCCGGGATCGTTCTCGCCGCCGGTTACGCTGTACAGACCCCACCACGTGCCACCAGACTGTCACCCGCCACCATCGCCCCGGGGATGTGGCCCGGCACGGACGGTGTCCCCTGTGGCTGCCTCATCTCCAACGCTGGGGGCACGGAGCCGTCGGGGCGGGTGCCGCCCAGAGCCTTCACCGGGATGTCCGTCTCGTCGTCTCACTAAGCCGCCTATGCCCAAAAAGACCCCAAGGTTGAAGCCTCCTGGCTCTGCCTTCAGCCCTCTTGGTCCTGAATGTCAGTTCTCGTCGCCAAAGCTCCTCCCTAAGCACCCTGATATCGCCAGCTCCCCATCACCTGCCTCTGCTCCGGACAGGACGCTCGCTGGCCCTTTCAGAGAGGGTCACCCAACACAACCTGTGGTCCTTCAAGGCTCACGCCCTTGCCACTACTCTTTATTTCAGCTGGCATCGTACCCCTGTGCTTCCCCCTCACCTTCCTGAGGACACGAGGCTGCTCTCCCAGGAATGTGAGCCCTGGGGACTGCCACCAGCCCTCCTAGGGACTACAGCCTTCTTGCTGCATCAGACAGCCAGGCCCTCACTCCTTGCTCCGGATCCCAGCCCACTCTGCTGCTGCCCCCCGATGGCAGGGGCTGCCCCACAGCTCTCACCTTGATGCTCTGCCTGCACTTTTTTGGGGAGGTTTCTCTGGGCTTGTTTTCCAAGCACTTTCCAACCTGCACACGAAAAGCACAGCATCACCAGCGCGGGGCAGAGGCTCTGAACGACAGAGCGAAACACCAGCTGACAAGGCACTTCTGCTACGGTTCTGACACTCACAACCGTCTGTATCTCTGCCCCTCTGAGGGCCCTGAGCTGCAATGTCCTCACTCTGCCTTGTCTCATGCCCATTACTTGCCCCCGCCTGAGGAAAGTCTGATGTGTCTGACCCTGTGGAGGAGGCCTGGGCTCTGTCAGTTTGCTGTGCTGGCGCAGCAGGGACAAGGATGGCTCCAATGCTCCCTGCTGCGATTTGCCCACAACACCAAAACAGACACACCCAGACTCTGCCCTCTGCCTCTTCCAGCCACCCTGGGAGCTGCCATCCGTGGTGGTGGTAGCCATGCGAATCTCCCTGCATATGGAGTTGTGCTCCTGATGGCCTCATGCACCATGGACCGCCTTGCCTGGTACACTGCGACAGCTCTGAGCCTTCTTGTCACTCCATGGCCACCCAGGAATGCTTTGGGGCCACAGTCTGGGGATGGACACTCCCATCCTGCTCCTGAAAAAAGTCACATGTGGCACCAGACCTTATTGCTGCGACAGGGAGACTCGACAACAGCCAGGCACTGAGCAAGCACACAGAGCATCCCCTGTCCTGACCCGGCGCCTCCCCGTGCCTTGTCCCTTCCTTCTCCCTCCATAAGTGAGATGACTTAAGAACAACGGCCACGCACACTCTGTCTTCCCCACTCAAACCCTGCTGCTGCCCAAACCTGCTTTCTGTAGCTGCAAGGAAGCCGGGGTGCCAGCCCTCAGCACACAAGATGGAAAAAAACCACCCCGAGCCAGAGGCCATGATGGGCCACCACCCTGTCCTCTATGCAGCCGTGCCCATCCTCATCCCTGTTCTCGATGGGCTGCCCAGGACCTGCTACAAAATCTCAATGGATGCTCCTGCCCCCCCATCCTGGATGTTCAACATGTACCATGGCTGATTGACAAAAAAACGCCTGGCCCCAGGCGGGGGCTGCCCCAGTGCTGGCCTGAGGCGCTGGCTTACCTGGTGGACGGGGATCCGGCACTGCCTGGGTGAGTCCGCGTCCTGCGGTCCCTGCGGTGCTGCTCTGCTTCTCCACTGGCATCCAAAAAAGGTGGCACTGTCAGCGATCTGGGTGCTCTCCCAGGGCCCCAGGCATGTCTATCGAGTGGGGATGGTGCAGTCTTCAGCCAGCGCGGTGACACGCACATCCTCCCCCACGTGCCCACTCCAAAAGTACCCTGGGTGCAGGAGACACCTTGCCCTGATGCCTTTACTGGTCCGCACTGCCCCACAACAGCCCCCTGCTGCCACCCTTTCCTTGGTCAGCCCCAAATTGCTCTGTCCCCACAGCAGAAATGCTGCAGAACCACAGGGCCAGAGGCCACGGCGTATCAGAGAGCGGCAGCGACGAGACGCCACGACGCACACTGAGGCTGGCGGGCCTGGCGCCAGGGCTGCCCCCATCCCATCCTTCTCCCTGGGTCGGGTGGGCTCCCCTGTCCCCTGCCGGGACGGCATTCGACTTTCTCGTGCCATGTAACGTGCCATTGTGAGGAACGTGTTGGCTGTCTGAGGCAGACCCATTTGTGACCACTGCTCTCCATGTCTGGATGCCCAGGGAGTGGCCGGGCACCTGGGGCGGGGGCAGTGTGGCTCTCGGGTCTCTCTTGCTGACGGCCGTGATGGCCGGTCTTGAGTTTCTGTCGATCATTGTATTCCAAGGGTGGCTATACTACCTGAGATTTGTGCATGTTACATTGTAGTTGTAACCTTTTCTAATTCGGCAAGAATAAGAGATGGTTGTGATTGTGCAGTGTATCAATAAAGTTTGACGAACTTTGTACCTTCGGGGCTTTGCTTCATGGGCCCCGCGCACCCCAGGGAAGGGATGCGGTGCTGGGCACCTGCTGAGCTGAGCTGGGAGGGCTCCCGAGTGCCTGGGACCCCCGCCACGCCTGTGGTCTCACCCAGCTCTTGGTTGGACCCTCCTTTGATTGTCCCCTGCAATAGTGATGCTTCACGCCCCACGACTGGGGGCCTGCTGCTGTTTGGGCCACCCCTCACCCCATCCATGCATCTCCCCTGGGAATCCACCAGTGAGTCCTGGGTCCTGCCCACCTCTGTCTGCCGATGAGCCATGAGCACGTACCTGTTGATGGAGTCCCTGCAGGGTAAGGACTGTCTTTGCTCTCGTCACTCACCTACGTTCAGTGGAAGCAGCAGGGTCAGGGGCCTCTTTCCCACGACCGAGCCATTCCCAGCATCTCCTCTATCATCTTGCAACAACTCTCACTCTGACAACTAAACCTACCCCTGTGAAGGGATGGCTCTGCAGACGATGCACTCCCAAGGTTTGCTCCTGTTGTGATCTGGCAGTGCGTGACACAGACCAAACGGCTTCGCCAAAGGACAAAAAACTTGAGGACCAGGAGCAGAACAGCTGTGACCGTCAGCATCTCCCTGACATGGCTGTAATCCCACTGCAGGCTGTGCCCTCTGCTCCCAAGGGATTCCTCACCTTTCCACATCATCAACCAGGAGAAAACTTCCAACAAGCTCCTCTGATGTGAGACCTGCTGCTAGGTGACTGGGGGCAGTGGGACTGTGTCAGACCCATCTGAGTCTTGCTCACTTTGAGACCTCACTTCATCTTCCCCAACGGGGGAATGAAAAGCCCAGTCCCAAGAGCTTTTCCCTGAACTCCACAACAAGCAAACAGCTCCATCCCAGCACTGCTATGAGCTGCTGTGACCTTGCACATCAGGGACACCTCTGCTGTCCCCCTCCAGTGACCCCAGCAGAAAGGTAAGTGCTCCTTAAAACCCAACAGCCTCCTGAGGGAAGGGATTTGGGAGGGATGTGTCACCTTGCCCACTTTCCTCAATGTCACCTGAAGTGAATCAAGCATAGGTGACCACCATGGGAGACTTTCTGCTTTGAGCCTCTTCCAAAAACCCCAACCTATCAGGGAGCCAGGGCTGATTTGATGGAACTGCAAGTGCCACAAAGCGACACTCACCCCTTGCATGTGACCCCTGGGGATCCTGCCACAATCCAAGCCTCCCTAATGCTTCCCATCTTCCCATGCCAGTTCTGCTGGATGCCCAGTGCTGGACCTGCCTCCACTGGAGTGAATACCTACAGATGCCCAAATGCTCCTGCTCATGGCACATCCTGATGCCTCGTCTGCACTGTCCCCACCGCAGAGCACAGGGAGGGATGCAGCCCCTCTCCGGCCATGGGATGCCCTCAGCTCCCTTTCCCAGGTTGAGCAGGATGTTTCTCCAAGGCCCTCAGCAACACCCAACCTGTGCCTAAGGACAAGGACCTCAGCTGCTACATCCAGGGGGAGGGAGGGCATATTTGAGATCATGAGCTCCATCCCTCCCCAGCACCAAGAGACACCCTTACCTATGTCAATAAATTATTACATAAATGTATCCATCGAGCCGCCTCTCTCTCTTTAACTTCCTCTTTGTCTGCTACTTTGGCACTGGACACTCCTTGATCTCTCACCTAGAACACCAAAAAAGTTACAATTACAGAGAGGAGGTGAGGGACAGAGCCCTGTTACCTCCACACCTATCTCCAGATCCCTCCCCATAACCCCCAAGCATCCAGGCATTGCCCCTCCTAACAGGTTTGCTCTACTGTGGCTGCTCCAACTGTTGGCCTGCTCTACTGTTGGCCTGCTCCAACCTGGGAGTTGCAAGACCTGCATAAAGACAAACACCATTGTCTCTGCCATCCTGACTCTGCTACCTGTGCCCAGATGTCTTGTCCCCACACCCTCAGTACCCTGTCCCTTACTTGGGATGTGCCACAAAGCCTGAGCATGGTTCTTCCCTTACCCCACACCCTCACTATCACTTGGACACTGCATGTCATACCTCAAGGCAACACCTTCCCCTGCCTCTTCTCTGTGCTCACCTCTTGGGTTACATCATAGGGGTCAAGAAATAAAAAGAAACTCACACAAAACTGTCATGCCATCAATAGCAAACCACTTCTGATCCTGCAAATGGGCTGGGTGATCTGAAGAAACCAGCACCCCGGAGGCTACAGCTGAGGCTGAGGACCAAGCTCACTAAGCAACCTTCCAGCATCACCAAAAACCAATTCACTGACCAAGACAAGGCTCCACAGACAGCAAAATGCACCTACCCCCAAATAATCCTTCCATGCTTTGCCTGTGCACAGCATTGCACAGGAGACCCCATTCCCCACACCCACCTCACATCACTGTGCCTCTCCTTCCCACTCAGGATTTCCTTCAGCTTCTCCACAATCATTCCCTGCAATGCTGTGCACCTGGGCCAGAGAGTGAGCTCAGGAGCAGGGTCCTGAGCAGGGGAATAGGGCACAGCTGTGCCTCACACCCTCTCCATCTACTCACCAAAGACTTACCTGGGGCAGCATGCAGCGAGGTCCGGGGGCCACCTTTCCGATGCTTTCCTAGCCCACTGCCATGACTCCGTGCTCCCATCCTCCAGCCCCGCTCCAGCATCCCCTCCCCGCACCCCTCCCCGTTCCCGGTGGCGCGAGGGGACAACGCGGGGGGGTGGCCCTGGCCCCCGCGGCAATGAGCACCACAAGCAGACGGAGCGGCCACATGGAACAATCGTTTTAATGGATAGGCAGAGAGAGCCCCCTC
>VZTN01019856.1:0-22200 GCA_013400515.1 Erpornis zantholeuca | reverse complement strand
TTCTGTTTTTTAGGAACTAAGAGTTCTAGGCTCGTATCAGAAAATACAATTAATAAAATTAACCATGACTCAGAATCCCTTATCATTCACGATGTCCGCGGATGGTACGATGAAAGCGTGGCTCGACGCCGGTCTCCTTCCTCCCTTTCCCTTCTTGATGGTGTGGTAGCTGTTGAAGATCTATATCTTTATACATATNAAAAAAAAAAAATAGAGTGAAAAGAAAAATACTCAGTCGCATTGCATCTTCAGCAGGAAGCCTTGGATTATTATTTTTTTTCCCTTTTCTCTCCATTCCAAATTCCCATTGTGGTTTGTTTTTTTTTTTTGTTTTTTTTTTGCGTGTTTTTCCTCTCTTCCCCCTCCTCCCCCAGGTGGCCTGGCTGGATACTCTCTCAATTCTTATGATTATTTTCGGAAACGGTGAACACTTCTTCTTCTTCTTCTTCTTCTTCTTCTTTTCTCCCTCTTCTTTCTGCTTGCGCTCGCTGGCCGTGGTCGTCGCCGCCGCTATTCCGCGGTTCGGCTCTGGGGTCAAAACTGGCGGGCGAGGAGAGCGAGCGGGAGGAGCAGCAGCCACACGCAGCCACTTCGCCGCCACGCGCCGTTGTTTCCGTCGTGCACCGCACCGGGGCCTGCGGGGAGGGACAGGAACGCCCGCGTGGTTGGTCACCGAGTCAACACACAGCAGAAACCGTGAAATAAAGGTTCAAACAGTGAAAATCGCGCTCTGTGGGGGGCCCCGGTGGTGTTGCGCGTGGTGGGATTGTTGTGTGGTGGAGTCATCCGGGTGTCCCCCTCCATCTGTGCTGTCCTCAAAGAGCGCAGGAACAGCCATCCCTGTCCCCACCAACACTGGGACAAGATCCCTTTTCAGCCCTAAGTCCCCATGCCAAGCCCACTCCCTGCTCATCACCACCATCTGACCTCCCTCAGCCCTCTGCACCCTCCTCCAAACTGGTCCCAATTTTCCAGCCACGCTCATAGGGGAGATGACAGTTTTTGCCCAGCACATTCTGCCCACCCCAGGGCGACCACCCTGTTCCCCAGTAGTGTCCCTTGGGAGGGACAGTAACCACCTGCCCACCCTGAAGAGACACCACCAGCAGCACTACATTGAGGACTTGGTGTTTTGCACCTCTTCAGAGCCTCTGTGGGGCTCAGCATGGGCCCAGACCCCCTCAAGGAGATGGATGAAGAGGGTGGTCAAGAAGAGCCAAGCCCACCCATCTTTGGGGATCATGGGGGGCGAGGAGTTCAAAGCTCACTCTGGGAAAGCATGTGGAGGGTGTCTTAGCCAATGGCTTTCACTAAAACACCAAATTTTTCACCAAATAGTTGGCCCAGGAGAAGACTAAGGTGGGAAAAGACCTCAGGAAGGCATCCACACTGGTGTCCTGTGGGAGCAGGGCTGACCACAAGGTCTGATTCACAACTGCTTTTGAAACCCCAGGACATGTTCCCTCACTTCAAAACCTGACCGGGGCCCTGAGTATCAGTAACCATCTGGTCTCCCACCAGTAACCGTCTTCAGCACACTCAGATCCCTCACACCTCACAAATCCAGGTCTCACACACTACCTCCACAGACATCTACAAGTCATCCCAAGGACTGACCACTCCATTCATCACAAATGAAGCCACCCCAAAATCAAGATGACACCGAGGCAGCTGGCCGGACAGTAAGATCGCACAGCAGAGAGCTGGCTGTCCTGGCCAGGAACAACACCAGGAAGGGGACAAAATGTCTGTCCACCCTATCTCATCCCATAAAAGAGGTAGTAGAAGCATCCCAGAGGAGGAAGGACCTGCCACTTACACAGTACTACTGGGAAAGTAGCCCAAAGGCATCCCTGCTTTGCCCTGGCAATGGGGAGGGACACCATGGGATGGGGACAGGCATGCGGAGGGCACAGACCACCACCAGACAGGCACAGTAGGCTGGCACAGAGAGGGCAGGATGGGAGGGCAGCTAAGAAAGCCCTAATTCATCCCTAAACCAGTGAAAGCAGTGGTGTTGTGGGGCAGGAGATCCAGGGGGGTGGGTGCTGCGGCTCCCGCTGAGATGAGTTGTGGTGGGAGCCAGAGGGGCCCAAGGGGAACAGCAGGGGAAGCACTGGCATTGTGGGGGACCCCCAAATTACTGACCTTTCCAGGGTGTCAGAGCGGTAGTTGTCTCTTCTAAAAATTAAAGAACAAGTGAAAGTTAAGGCAAGAGGGCAATGGAAAGCACAGGCTCGAGACACCTCCCTCAGCCTGCCCTCGACCTGGGGCGGGAACACCAGTGGATGGGGTAGAGATGGTATCTGTTGCCCAAATCACACCCCACTGCTGTGGGGCCGTGGTCCCCTCGTCTCAGAGGGAACATGAGGTGAGCTGAAAACGAGACCTCAGACCTGGCAAAGCCTGTACTTGTACCCTGTGCAAAAGGCAAAGCACAGGGGCTGGGATTTGGAGGGTGCAGGGGGCTCAGCCCTCCCCCGTGAGTTCAGGGCCCATCCCTCTTGCTAATCCTGCAACATCCCAAATAGATCTATGGCCTGACAGCCGCCTCTGGGAGCAACATGGATTGTGTGATGGGTGAGAAGCACAGGGTTGGTTTTTTTCCCCAACTCCACAGAACAATGTGATTTCCCTGAGCACTCCATCACATCCCAGACGGCGCCAAATGAGCTGCTGAATGAGGCGGCAGGTCTGGAATAACGAGTGCTACATGTTAAATAAAGCACTAGTTGACCTCCCTGAAAAATTAGATTAAAAAAAGGTTTAAAAGAGGAACGCTACATTAGCCTCTCGCACAACCCCAAAAAGGCTCATGTCACGGTACCTGCACAGATTTAAACTTCCATTTGTGGGGGGAAATCTCCAAAACACTCACTCAGTTTAAGTGAAAAGGGACCACTCACAAAATTTTCCCCCAAAACCTCAGAGAAGAGACATTTCTCATGCGCAGGTAGCGCAGACACCACATCCACTTCCCTCTTATCTTTCATTAAGTAAATAAATATGTCGATAAATAAAGACACATTAATCCCTAGAGTGAAGACTCTGGTTGCTAAGGGATGGGTGAGTTCAGCCCTATGAGGTTTGGGGCCATCACATTACTGATAATTAGGGAGGGGTTTTTCCTGGGGGTGCTGGGGAGCCCTGCATGTCACAGTCTCCTTAGGGAACTGTCACCCCCCAGGGGGACTCAGTTATTAAAGACTGAATGGATCATTCAATCAGCACATCCTGATGGAAATTATGGGTGGTCAAAGAACTCTGATCCCATTCCCTGATGGTATTCACAGTCAGACCACAAAGCAAAGGGGGGATCATAAAATAAGCTCAGACTTTTGTGGGATGCTTCCCTGGGCCCCACCCAACACTGCCATCACAGCACTAATCCTACAAATGGGTTAGAAACCAAGGAACTAAGAGCTCATCAGCAGGGAGATGTCATCTGTACTTCTAGGCTGTTCATCCAGCCTGGATCCGCAGATGCCAAACCAAAGGCCCTCGCTAATTACGATTTTATCCTCGTTGCAAAGCTGCAACATCACAGCTAAGGGTATGGCTCAGGCTAGGTTGGGCACTTGGCACAGCCACCCTACCCCTGCAGCGCAGGTGGAGCCAGGCCTGGGGGGCTCTGCAGTGCCAGAGGTGCTGGTATCCCTAAAACATGGAGCTGTTGGATTACCAGGAAGGCTGGCAGGGAAGAGAACTGAGATAGTTCCTAAGCGATGCTAATGATGGCTTAGCACAGGTAAACCTTCATCACACAGAGCTTGGACTTTATCAGGGGGACAAACGGGTCTGAGCACCCAAGGTGGGATGAACTCCTCTGTCACAACTCAAGGAAGCCTGGCCCAGCTGCCAATACCAGTGGCAGGGGAGGACAAGCCTGACCCCACAGCTGTGGTGTGGTCCCCAGCAAGGCCCAATATCCTCTACTGTCCTTAAACAAACTGCTCCCATCTCCATCCAGCCCCTCCCCAAGACATGGACAGAGCTTCCCAGGGTCTCCACATGCCTCCTGCTGCCCCAGCACGCTCCAGAACCCAGCTCACCCTGGGAGACTGCTCCCTATCCTGGAGTGCTTTGCGTGGCCAGGAGCACAGCCTGCCCTGAGCCATCCCCAGGGGCCTGGGGGTGAGGGAGGCTCATCTGTCACTCTGCTCTGCTCCACTCTGACCGTACAATAAATGAGAGATAAGGAGATGACCAGGCACAACAACTGGGTGACAAGGAGGAGGACAATGTTGGGGTGACATCAGGAGAGGTTCGAGGTCCCCAGTTCCCACTTCTCCTGTATGGTTCAGCTGCAAGAACCACACACCCCACACCCCAGCAGGGAAATATCCCCAAGAAGCTCCCAAGGATGAGATCTGTCATCCAGTACTGGCTCCTGGTGAGCACAGCCCCGGCTCTGGTTTTGCTGCCGCCTGAAGAGGCTTGACAAATATGTCAATCCATCACAGCCCTTCCCAGCCATGAGCAGTGTCAGAGGGATGCATTGCTCTCATCCCAGCTCCAGCATGCAGGGAAAACAGTCCTGGGACAAAGGCACAAACCTTCTCCTCCTCCCTACCCTCCACATTTTCCCATATTCCTTGGCAACAACAATAAGGATATATCTGATGGCAGCAGGAGAAAACACAACCTGGAAGGTGATGGAGCAGGAGGCCTGCTTGTTCTCACAAGGGAATGGGGCAGCAACAGCCCTGAGCAGCATCTCTCCTCCCACCCATCAACACAGGGGGATGCCTTCACACAGAGCTCTCCTAGGTACCCATCAGAGCAAGAAGATGGAAACCTGCAGCCAACTCCTGACTTTGCATTCATGGCAGATCCCAAACACAGCCAAACCCCTCTGAATGGTGGGAGACACTGGACCTGGATCAGGAGGCAGGTTTGGAGGCTCTCCACTTTCCCTGGACTCATCACAGGCTCCAGTCCACGTGCCCAGGGCAGAAGGGATCAACGGCAAATGCACATCTCCCCCAAAAGACATGGGAGACCCTTGCCATGTCTCTCCCATCGGTGGTCTCACTGTGAAGCCATTCCCCCTTCCTGGCTGATTCCCTCAGCCCTACTCACCGTAGAGGATCATGCTGGCGTTGGTGTTCCCTAGCTGATTGGAGGCTACGCAGGTGTAGTTGCCATAATCCTGCTCAGAGACGTTGAAGAAAGTCAGTCTGGAGAAGAAGGCTTTGTTCTCCACTTTCAGCCCTTTCTGTCCTTCAGCCAGTCTGGGAGAAAAGAGGAAAGGGAGGTCATGGGGGTTGTGTCAGGAGGAGAAGTGCCCACTCTCTTCCTAGCCAGTTATCCCCTGGTTGTGCTCATGAGTGGGGGCATAGTGATGTCTTAAATGGCTCCCTAGAAACAGAGAGCAGACAGGAAGAAAGGAATCAAGGAGGGATTGATTGGAAAGGCCTTCAGAGGTACACTCTGGGCTCCAGAGGCTCCTGCCTCAGTGCATCCCAACATGGACAAGGACAGCTCCCGAGTTCTTCCCACTTGGATCTCAGCATCAATTCCCCAAGCAGAAGCCAGGCAAGGATGGAATTTGCCCAAGCTTGCCCCCCTCTTGCCAAGATTGTGGCTTGCAGTTCTTGTTGGGCCTAGGAGGGTCTGGGTGTCCTTGGAGAGCTGGAGAGGCTTTGTTGTGTGTGTGTGAGCATGAGAGAACAGCACTGAACGAGCTCCAGGGAACTGCAGAGTGACACTGGGCAGGGCAGGGCTGGCAACATAGAGAAGTTCAAACCTAAGGCATCAAAAGGACCTGGGAGAAGAGGGAGAAGGGAAGGTATTGGGGAAGATAAGGGAGATGGATGCTGCTCTGCTGGGTCTCCAGCTGCCAGCCCACACCTCCCCCATGCTGACCAGAGGTGTCCTCACTGCTGTAGTCATGGGATGGTGCTGGGAGTTGCCAAATGCTGTGGGGAGAGAGGGAAGCTCCAATGCCTGGGGATGGCATCTGGGAAAGGCTCATTCTCACCCTACAGAAGAGCCTGGTTTCCCTCTGGTGTCCTCAATCCTCTCTGCTCTACAGGATGCCTTCTCTGACCTTCATCTTCCCTCACCCCTGCGTGCCCCAGATGGGTGATGCAATGGGCACCCACAGCAGGGAGGCTTCTCAGCCAGCACAAATCCTGAAGCATTAACCAAGAGCTTGGGCTTCCCTGCACTGGTGTTCTTGTCCTGCTCAGCTCCTGCAGCTCTTTTCCTTGCTAACTCCTCACGGGAAGTGCTGGATTCCCATTATGATCCATGCTGGGTGCTGATCAGGCAGGCTGAGCCCTCTCCTGCCGCTGCTCCGCAGGCCCTCGTGATCTGACCTAGTTCTGAGCAGAGCCTTTCATCTGCCACACAAACATCTGCAGCTTCGTACACTCTGCTGCTCCTTTCCTCTCAAACCAGGCGAGGCAGGCAGACCCAGGCTCCCCTTCAGCTTCTGGAGCTTCTTTTTTGGCCCAAACATCCCTCCTTATCAGTGACCGGTGTGGCTTGTCCCATGTTTGGCCCCACCAGGGCCCCTCTGTGCTTTCCAGGGATAATCAACTCAAAAATTGGTTAAAACCACTTTGCCTGGGGTCAGAGAGAGGCAATTTCTCCAGAGTGGGACATACCCTGGGTTGTGCTGCTCCACTCCTCATTCCCCAGCCATGTCCCTGTGCTGTAGCTTTGGCAGGACACAGAAGCAGCTGGTTGACCTAAAAGGTCCATTTTCACCCCAAAGCAGGGCGGGCTGTCTCTGGGGCATAGCAAACCCTGTCTCTTGACTGACACCACATTTCTTTTGCCTTTCCAAGAGCTGCCTTCTGGCCAAAATGCTCAAAGAGATGACAGAGGTTTCATCCACTCTTAAGTGCCTGGATTTGTGCAATATTCATTTTGGCCATTCTGCTTCACCCAAGCAGGAATTTACCTCTACACCTTCAAACAGAGGCATGGCAGCAGCAATCCTGCCCCAACAGGGCTGAAAGAGGTTCCTGGGAAAATCCCCCTCCACAAACGTGATGAGTGAAATATAAAGCTTTTAACAGATGCTGGGTGGTGGCAGCTCCAGCTGTGGATGCTGGCTGCCTGACAGAATGCCTGGATTTGCCCTGGACAAGCACAACCTGCTGCTGTTAGAGGGACCTGCGTCAGTACCCACACCAGACTCGAGCCAAGGGTTATGAGCTGAAGCTGCTGGCACTGGGAGCAGCTCAGGTGGGGCCAAAGCCTTTCCCCCCCTGTTGTGCCCCCCAGGCTCTTACCGCTTGTCGTCTTTGTACCACTGGAAGTTGGCAGAGGGGACAGCAGAGGCTTCGCAGAGCAGGATGCCCTTCTGCCCCACCGGCACCCCGGTGCTCTTCGCATCCGAGATGTAGGGCGGGTCTGCGGGAAGATGGTGATGCCAGGATGATTTTTTTGCTTTTTCTTTCATACCCCTCTCACACACTCTTCTATAGTTTGATGTATTCTCAGTGCTTTTAGCCCCACACTTGTACCTCCCCAAGGCTGAGAACTCAGCTCAGCCCCACGGCACCGTTAAACCAGGAGAGCAAACATCCTGGGAGCCCCAGACACCAAGGGCCTCTCCAGAACACATTTGGGAACCTCAGCCAGGCCCAGCCAGGGGGAAGGTTCCTCACAACGAGGGCTTCACTCCAGCCTCTCACTGGGGGATCTCTGATAAATATGTTAATTTTGCAAGGCCTATAGTTGTGTGTATTTAGGTGTGTTGGGGGTGATGTGTGCATTTTCAGGGCATTCCACCTGGACCAAGTGCTGCACCCAAGGATCCTGAAATAAACACCCAGGTAAAAACCCCTTTTCCCCATAAACCATGTTTTGGTTTTAATTTTAAGACCAGGGCAAGGCATCAATGGGAAACCCAGAGTCAGTGCCCAGCAGCCCTGGGGATTCCTGTCCCTTCCCCTCGCTCCTCAAGATCTCCTTTCTCTCCCTGCACGTGGGAGGGAGCCAAAATAATCTCTGAGGCCATGCTCAGCTCCTGCCACTCTGGTGCTGCTCAGAGGTTTTCAGGCTCATGGGGGTTCTCTTCCAGAAACAAGAGCCCCTCCAAGTAATGGGTGCCACATGTCCAGCTAATGGAGTGACCAGAGAGGGGTTTAGGAGGGCCTTCACATATGTCTGAACATAAAATATGCTGCTTTCTTCCTTATTTTTTCTAACGGGGGAAAAAAAAAAAAGTTCTATTTACTGCTCACTTCTCTCCTCTCCTCAGAGGTTATCAGCACAGCATCTCTCCATGGGCGGAAAACCCAGGTTGATGGAGACAGCTGAGGAGGAGGTGGTGGAAAAAAATGGAGCTCGAAAAGAAGGGGAAAATAGGGCAAAACACCACCTGCTCAGAAAAACTGTCGCCGCCTGTCTCACTCCGGGGCCTTTGTGCGCCTCACTTCCAAGTGCCACTCCCTTGTGGGGCAGCACGGGGACCCTGTGCAGCCCCAGCCCTGCCCCCATGGCCCCCAGGTACTCACAGTTGACGGTGACTTTAACTCGCTGCACCACGGGGGCTGAGACATCGTTGGAGGCGCTGCACTCGTACTCTCCCGACTGCTCCCGCGTGATCCCCGTGATCTCCAGGTACTCGTCCTCGCTGATGAAGCCCACGGCTGCAGAGGCAGAGACAGAGGGCCCTGAGTGATGGGGAGGCACAACAAACCTGCACCCGCTGGCTGGTCACTGTCTGTGAGCGCAGCACTCTGCACTAGGACACCCAGCCTGCAAATCCCAGCCTGGAATGCCCTTGCACCATCCCAAGAAAATCCTTGCCAGAAAGGTTTCTGCACACACTGGGCAGCAGCTCTGGCCTCACTGAGAGCATTGCTTGCTGGAGATCATGTCCCTGAGGTGCTCAGGGTGGGCAACGTGGGCAAACCTGTGCCCTGCAAGGAGACCTGAGGTCACCTCTGCACATCCTCAGTGCTGGTGATGCCTTAGGTTTTAACTTTTATATTTTTTCCAGTCCTGTACTGCCCAGTGTAACTCTGAAGTTTCCTGGAGCTCGTTAAGTACCACTCTCTTATGCTAAGATAGACCAAGAATTGTAACCATAATCCTGGGGACAGGGGGGCAAGCTTGGGCAAATTCCATCCTTGCCTGGCTCCTGCTTGGGGAATTGATGCTGAGATCCAAGTGGGAAGAACTCGGGAGCTGTCCTTGTCCATGTTGGGATGCACTGAGGCAGGAGCCTCTGGAGCCCAGAGTGTACCTCTGAAGGCCTTTCCAATCAATCCCTCCTTGATTCCTTTATTCCTGTCTGCTCTCTGTTTCTAGGGAGCCATTTAAGGCATCACTGGGAGGTACCTCCAGGCTCACCCAGCTAACATAAACACCCTTCTCTAATTTTTCAGCTTCAATTAATTCACAGCAAGTCTACTCTCATTCGTGGTGGTGCCAACACCTCCCTTTAGCTGAAATGCCTCATCCCTGTTCCACCCCAGGCTCATTTCTGGGGAGGCTGCACTTATCCCCCTCCTCCCCATCCAGGCTGCAGCTTCTTGTTTCACTCAAAGCCAGAAAGATGCAATCAGTGGCATTTCCCTCACTCTGGCATCTTTCAGCTCTCATTTCTTGCAGGAGCTCTCTTCATTTTGTCACACTCCAGGAAACACCGTGCTGGGCTGGCTGGGAGCAGGTTGGGGGACAAGAGTCCCCACATTCTCCCCCCCAAATAAACAGCAAAAATTACTCTCTGCAGCCCCCAAAACAGGGACAACATCTTCCTTTCCTGTTGTTTACATCTCCCCACTGGATCTCCCGCAGCCAGGATGCTGTAATTACTGCACAGAGCATCTCCGAGCCCTGTGTCACACTTAATATTCCTATAAATTTTAAATGGTAGTCCTTGGTACATATGTGTGGCAATTGGTGTCATATTTTAATTAGGCTTGCCCTACACCATCTGAAATTAATAATAGCTCGAATTACCAGTGTAATTTATAAATTAACATTGCTGCAGCATTAGGAAATAAATTAGCTCTGGACAGCTGTTTCTGGGAGTGAGTGCCAATGGCAGAGAGGCCAAGCACAGGTCCCTGGTCCCCAGGGGGATGCCGTGAGCTCGGCCAGCCCTCACTTCCCACCCGGATGCCGCTGTCTGTGCTGCCGTGACCCCATGGGCCACAGCTCGCTGCGCTTGGCCAGTCAACCATGTGCATTCTGCTCCTAACAAATGCATGCAAAATCCACACGTGGGAGGCTCCCAGCGGGGCACACACCGCCTGCAGCCCACCAGCTGATGCTTTTATGGCATCTCTTCCCGTGCCACGGGAACAGTGTGCTCAGACCCCACCACCCACCATGGAAAGACCCGAGCCAACACCGATGGTGCTCCTGTAATGCCCTGGAACAGCTCGGCACAGTGAGCACCCCAGGCATCTGCCAGGATCCTGCTGCTGCAATCCCAGGTGCCACTGCTGTCAACTCAAACTAGTGCAAATATGCTCAGCTGTGATGAAATCCCACCTTGGCTCTCTCTCCCCGCACCAGACCTTGCAGCTGCCACCTCCACACAGCATCCCCGGGACTTTGCATGTCCACTGCTCCCCGAAGTGAGGAGCCCGTGCACACACGTGTGCATCCCACCTTCCCAGGCTGCCCTACCAGGGAAGGCAGCCCTGTGAGCTTTGGAAAGGAGTGAAGTGAGTTTTCCTGCTGCTGAATTGCTGACATCCACCAGTGTCCTCAGCCCTGTGCTGAAATTCCCACCCGAGTGTGGCTCGTGGTGCAAACCGCTGAGCTCATCACTACTTAGTGCAACTGAAGGGTGAGATATGAAGGCGTTACCCCAAAATTGATATCCTTTAGAGACACACAAATTACAGCGTTACATCCAGCGGCCCTGCGGCACTGCAAAAAAAAAAAAAGGAAAGAGGGGGGGAAAAAAAAAATTTCCTTTTTGTGGCTGACCTAGAATCTGCTTCTCTGTAGCACAGCGCTGCCTGCTGATAAAGAAACGACACAGCCGGTGGCCTTCAGATGCTTTGCACACAAATCTGACTCTGGGTTGTGCAAAGGCTCAGATAACACTGCTTCCCAACTAACCAAAGGCCCTTTCCCAAGTTCCAGAGTCAGCTCGCACGCGGCAAGAATTAGCTTTTGCCATAGTCAAGCCATAATTTGTGTCCCTGGTTTGATCAGGGAGCAAAGCAGCTTGAGTGCATTTTGTTCCCCAGCAAAAGACTTCATTAAAGTAACTGCGAGGGTCAGATTTCCACCTGTAAAAGCTCAGGAAATTGGGGGATGAAGGTTTCCTCCGTGCCTGCTTTGCACTGAAGTCTGAGATGAGTGCACTGTAATTGGCTGATGAAGAGGCAGGGAATGAAGTTCAGGCACTCAGGGTCTGGCATCCTGGGAATTTGGCTACAGCCAAACAGAGCCTGCCCTGGACTGAGACAGGATGCTCTGAGCTGGAGCTGACTCCTGCTTTTGCCCTGCACAACCTGAAGTATGTCATGCTCAGATGACAACAGCATTAGGAATACCACCCCTGCTAGAGGCTCTCGGGGATGCTTCCTTAGCTCCAGCTACAGCATCCCAAAGATTTAGGTGACAAGAAGAACCCCTGCCCGCTGGTGAAGCAGGTGACACTGGGTGACAAAGACACAATTCCCCCATCCTATCCTATCCTATCCTATCCTATCCTATCCTATCCTATCCTATCCTAGCAGCTTTGCAGGAAAACCAGGTCTGTAAAGCTGCTTCACTCTGTGGGATCACAGCCTGGAAGCACCTGGAGCTTGGGAATGCTCGGGGCAAGGCTTGACCAGAGCCTCCAGGAGCTCTGCCAGAGGTACCAGTCCTTCTCTGCCTAAAATGATGGTGGGAACTTTCAGGGCTGTCTCTGCTTGAGCACAATTAGGAGCTGAAATATTGCAGGAATTAATGGAGAGCTCTCTCATCTCCTCAGGAGCTGGAAAACCAGCACAGCCAGCACCCATCATTATTATTATTAATACTAATAATATAATACAGGCCAGAAATGGAACGGCCACGGACGAGCCACAAGCGTAATCCTTGCTCATCAGCCAAGGATGATGAACTAACCCAGTGTGAGCTGGGGAGATGGAAAAGCAGAGCCTGAATCCTCGCGCTCAGTGAGCAGGAGGCTGCGCACAGAGCACCAGGCACTGTGTAGGACTTGCTCTGCACATCTCCGTTAGCAGCCTCGGCGAAGGGGCAGCTTGGCCATCACGGCAGTGGAGGAGCCACAGAGGCGAGGCCCTGGTGTGGCACGGAGCACCAAGGCAAACCCAACAGATGGCCAGGCTGTGCTTGGGGTCCCACGCAGTGTGGATGCGATGAGGTGTGGGCAGATGCCTCCCACATCCATATTCCTCCCCCCATGCCTTTCTCCTTCCCTCACTTCTCCTCGATTTCCCATCCCGACTCATCTCCCTTCTGACTCCTCCTCCCCATTTGCTTCCATTGAGCTTCTGACAAGATAATAACTCACCAGAAAGTGAACACATGTTCCCAAATTAATTACACGCCACTGTCCCCCGGCTCACTGTCGCAGCCATGTTCAGGTCTCTAGGACACTGCTCACAGCTTTCCCTGGCTGAAGGCTGCCTGTGATGCCATTGAAAAAGCTTCCTTGGAGCTCTTCCCTCTGTCCATACCAACTCCCTGCACCTCAGATCGAGCTGAGCCAGCCAGCCAGCACTGCAAGATTTTCACCTCTAAAGCCCAAAGGCACAACCACAACAGAGGTCCCACAACAGGTTTGGTATCTGGGTACCCAAAGTGCCACCACTAATCCCAAAGCGCTGCCCTGCCCACTACACCGTGCTGCTGCATTTTCCAGGCACTGATCCCACTAGCCAGGATCAGCCAAAAAAGAGAATATTTTATGGAGATAATTTTATTAAAATGTTTACAACAATGCAGATATTGACATCTCGCTTCAATCAATAGCACAATTTATTGTCCTTCAAGGTGAACATTAAGCCAAGCTGCCCATTAGTCAATATTTACCTCCAAGGTCTATAAATCTTTATACGGGCTTCAGCGGATGTTGACAGCAGCTGATTCCAGATAAGTAAAAGTAAGAGCGTGAAACATTGCTCCTTTTGGAGGTGAAATAGTAACTAGTTAATTACAGTCCCTACAGCAATTCTCGACTATCAATTTATGGCTACTTCTGGCAATAAAAATTAACATGGCGCAGACTCCCGGCTCCGAGTGACGCACTAAACCCGAGAGCCATACATTTCAAACGTCACCCCAGTGCGGTGCTGATGGCCATCCTATAACAGTTTATGGTAAATAAATAAAACACATCAAGGTAATAAGAGAATTGGTGGCACCCGAGACCCACTTCACCTCTCCTTCGCGCGGCAGCGAGAGGGAAAGTGCAGGATGGGAGATTTAGTAGAATCAGAGAGGGTGGGGAAGGAGGTGGGGGCAGGGAGTCACCCCAAATCACCCCAAATCCTTCTCAAAGGAGGCATGACACAGCCCCAGGTATGTGGGTAAACAAGAGCTAAGGCTGCCTCCAGTACATGCCCCAGCCAAACTGGGGGATGCACCTGCTTCACCTCTTATTAACCAGTATTAGCCTCTCCTGACGGCTCAATTAACACGTAAGGAGCAAAGTTCAGGCATTTCTGAAATTCCCTTTCCCATTTTTGTTTGATCAGGTGAATGACCCCAGCTAGGACAGCTTCTCCTCTGTGCACCCCCTCTTTTCAGCTCTCCTGTGCCAGCTTAATGTTGCCATGCTCCAGTGGACAAAGATTAGGGGTAATTAACCTGCTGGAAACCATCCAGCGCAATCATTAAAAAAAAGATTTTTTTTTTTAAGATTACCCTATTGAGCCAGACCAGCTCCTCTCCTCCTCTCGTGAATATTGCATCCCTGAACCACAGGCTCCAGCCCAGATCCATCTGTGACCCACCCTGAGATGAGCAATCCCTTTAGGAAGCACACCTACATGAGGCACGGGGTACAAACCTCCTGTTCGTCATGTTCACAAGCCTTCAGAACAAGGACTGTCACCCCAGAAACAGGCACACAGCACATCAGAGTCTCTGTCGTGCTTACAAGGGGCCAAGCCACCCTGCTTTTGAAGTTTCCCGATGACAAGGAAGGAAATCTCTCCTCTGACATGCTTTTCCATGTTAATTAGCATGTTTCCGTGGCCTGATGTTGTGCAGAGCCCCAGGGGATGGTGCACTCGCTGCCTGGCACTGAGCAGTGCTCAGGGATGTGGGAGCTTGGCAGGAGCTCCCTCCACTGCTGCAGTCTGCAGTCCCTCCTCATCCTGGTGCCCCAGGGCTGGGGACCATCACCAGTTGTGCCTGGTGTCACCAAAGAGAGGGAAAACATCACGTTTTCCTTACTTGCACCCTTTATTACATTGGATTTGGGGGAATTCTCACAGCCAATTTTGCTCCTTGTGCTCAGCAGCACAGGCTGTGAGGGACAGGGGTGGCCACAAAGTCCACAACACAAAGTCCTCATCCTGCACTGGTATCAGTGTCCCCTCCTCCCTGGGGCTGTGGGAGCCTTCCCTTGAGTGTGCCCATGCAGTGCTGTGGCTTCTCTTCCCCTTCCAGACTTTGGGGCAGAGGTGAGCCATTGACACCTTGAGTTTTGCTTCAAGATATGGTGGAGGACCCTCCCAGGCCTGATTTTGTGCTGACACGAGCACAGGTGGCTATTTCTGAAGGTCCCACCTCTGGCTGCCCACAACCACAGGGTCAGGACATGGGGATTTTGACAGGCACATTCCAACTCAGAGCCATCACAAAGGCACACATTCTTCAGCTTCTTGCTCAACGCAGAGCTAGAACTGAGACAGGACCCACTTTTGTGGCTACATTTCCTCAGCGCATCCCTGAGACCACCTTGGGGCTCATATCTCATACAACAACTCCCATATTTAACTATTAAGTGGGCACGTACCACACATCTCACCACTCACTGGGACACGTGCCCTGCAGAGACCTTCCAGATGCCACCACTTCTCCTGGCCCCTCAGCCTGCGGTCACAGATGGTCAATATATTGGCATCAACTCCAGAGACAGCCAAAGCAAGGTACTGAGGCCCTGAGCAGCCTGGTCTGGTGGAAGGCAACCCTGTCCATGGCAGGGTGTTGGAACGAGGTGGTCTTTGAGGTCCCTTCCAACCCAAACCAGTCTCTCTGATTCCCTGCCATGCCCTTCCCCATGGTGTTCCAGGGAACACCTGCCCGCTCTGCTCACCCCACCGACGCTACGCAGTGCAGCCAAGTCGCCTGAGCCATCCATTATAGCACCATTGTGAAGAGTTTTTAGCTTAAAAGTCCTTGAAAGTTTCCCACTGTGACTCGTTAAACAAGATCTTTTTCACTTTCTCTCTATTCTCCGCTAACAATATTTATACTCATTTCTTTTATTGAAATCTATCTGCCGCCTGTTCTATTAAAGCCACCTGAGTGGCAGCTCCTATTCTCCGGGAGCCTGCAGCCCATCTATTCTCCAGACAATGAGGTACAAGCAGTCTATCTTCTATTGTGCTTCCCGGCCTTCGGCTCTCAAATCTTCCATCTCAAAAAGGCATGTCAGAGACGCCTCCATGCAAGAGATTGGAATCCCGGGTGGTGGGGGCTTCCCGGTGCTGGCTGGGGTCGCTGCCCTCCCTCTCTGGGCGAGCATCTCCAGGGAGATGCTGCTGTGGCACCCCTGATCCCTCGGGGATGCGTCTCCCCCTTCCCTGCGCATCCTTAGCGAGGTTTGTGGCGTCAGCCAGCGCACGGCTCGCTGCTGCCGGGATGTTTGCACGTCTCAGACAACTTATTTGTTACCAGGAATAAAAGAGGAGCATTAAACCTTTTGTTTGCAAGAAGTAGTTCCTTGGGAAATAAATGGATTATGGAAATTAATATTTAAAGAAACAAAACAAAACAACTCAGGGACCAACCACCCTTGAACGAGGCTCTAACTCAGGAGTAAATGAGTCGAATAAAGAATGAGCCCTTTTATTTCAGTGAGAGGGAGAGCTCAGAGGCAGCTCAGGGCTCGGCAAAGTGGCAGCGACTGTCTTCAGCCTCTCTCAGCCTCTGCCTCATCCTGGGGTGCTGGTAAGGACACTGAACCCCAGAGAAAGGTCCAGAGGGCATGTGCCACCCTCTTAGAGCAAATTAGCAACAGCTACAGTTCACAGAGAGCTTAAGTGGTGTCAGATCTGCAGCAAAGAAGGGTGCAGGGCTCGTTAGAGGGCTGCTGTTCTTAACGATACCCACTCATTACCACGAGCATGAGCTGGATACCTTCCTCTTTGGCCCTGGAAAGGCAAGGGTGACCCTTGTGGTGACACTGGGAGGAACTGATGCTTGGCAGAGGCTGTGACTGGCATGGAGCCACCTCCCATGGAGCTTTTCTGCCTCCTTGCAGAAACAAACGCAAAAGGTACATGAAAATCAATGTCAATGCTCCCACACAGCCAAGCCCTCTCCAGAAAGTTCCTGAGGAGACAGCATCTCCTAGCAGCTCCACGCTCCTGCTCGAGCACCGACACCGCTCCTGGCACCACTCTTCCTCCCATGTTCTCTCCCAGAGCCCAGGGCATCCAAGGAGATGCCCAACACAAAGTCCTCTCTCCTTTCTTTCCTTACTCCGCCTTCTTCCCTGTGATTTTTTCCCTGTAGCCGCTTCCAAGGTGAGAGAGGACAGCGTTGCTGGAATGAAAGATTCTCCTGCGTGCCCTCTCCCAGCAGCGGCCCTAATTCATTTTTCATGGCCCCTTGCAGTGACAAAAGCCGCTGCTTCTCTCTTGTAAGCGTGCGCCATGCAATAAGTCAAAGCTGATGTGCATTTTCCCCCTGGGTGCCGAAGCTGTGCTTTTGATTTAATTTGTCCTGTTGTTTGGCGCTCAGCCTTTGCCGGTGAGCTCCTTTGGAAAGGTGGGAAGTACGGCCCCATCCATGTAGAGGGGCTGCCTAACAGATGGGGTACAGTGGGTAGTGGTTAAATAATTTGTTGCAATGGTACCAAGACGTTGGAGAGCGACAGATGCTGCCGGAGAAAATCGCTCAAACACGCATCCTGTTTGTGGGAACGCTGCTCCTCCATTAAATCCTGTCGCAACTTGGCTCCTCTGGAACTCATCCCATTTCTGGCAGCTTCCTCGCTGGCTCTGGGAGAAGCTGTGGTGTGCAGGGCTTGGCGAGGAGAGACACACCAAGAAACGAGGTTGCTCCTGCCTGCTATCTGCAGGTGCTTTGCAAAGAGCCCAAAACAATTCCACGGGAGATCCACCACACGCCTTCCCAACCCCTCCATGAGACCGCATTGCTGTGCAGGAGGAAGCATCCCCAACCCCTGCCAAACTCGAGGCACCCTGCTTTCCTCTGGATTTGTGTGAGAAAGAGCTGCTGGCAGCCAGGACGGAAGGGTCCCTCCGGCTGGAAATTTAAACCCCAAGGACTTCTCCGCAGGACAAGCTCTTAAGAAGCGATTGCAATGCAGAGCGTTAAATGGCTGTAACCTCGGTTAAGCTGTATTTCAGCCGCATTAGGGAAATATCCCTCAGATGGGAAGCAAGTGGCATAATGGCATTAGAGTGAAAAAATAAGCAGCAAGTGCTGGCTAAATCCATCCCCAGTGCTGGCAAGAAGTCATGGGGATCTGGGAAACTTTCCCTTCTCCATGCATATCCCTGCAGGCAGCTCAAGGCAAGCCTGGACTCTGTCACTGCCAGGACTTTCTGCAAGTGGGGATATTTTCCATTCCCCCTTTTCCCCTGGGACCCCCTGACCACTCCTCACCCCCTGGAGTCATGTGAATCATGGCAGGGTGAGACTCGCTGTCGCCTCTCCATCATCTTTATCCCATCTTTATTTTTTCAGACACGCTATTTTCCAGCCCAGTGGCCTTGCTCTGTCCCTTGTGTTTTATGGCACTGATGTCTCCATTTCTGCAGGATCACTCGCAATATTGTGGCTTATTGAGAGGAGCCAGGGAAATGCAGGGGTGATGAGTTGTATGGGTTTAGGGTCTGGAGGGCTGGAGGGGATGCCCTGAGCCTGGGGAGGGGGGATGGGGAGGTTGTGACAGGAATTTCAGGGATGGATGATGCTGGGTGACTGAGACTGGGGGATTGGAGACTGGGCTGAGGCCCCTTTCTTGAGCCCATCATCCCCTCCTCAGGCCTCTGCACAGGTATTGGCTCTGCTACAGGAGCTGGGAGGGCAGCGAGAGGCATTGCTCTGCAAGGGAAAAGCCATTTTAAATAACAGCCGTGTGTCACAGGAAGGGGAAAAACCCATGGGCTACGGCATTGCTTTGGCTTTAAATTATACTGTAGGAGAATAAAAATAAAAGAGAGGAAGACAGAGAGAGAGGCCAGGAGGAAAAAGAATTGCCATTGTTTTACCAAGCAGATGGGAAAGTTCAGGGGATCAGAAAAAGACTATTATTATCTTGACTCGACCGAGAGAAGATGGGAAAGGAAGAGGCATTTTTTTTCCCCTGCAGTGAGGAATGCCGTGGCTGAAGTAATTTCAGCAAAGAGTCGGAAGGAAACGGTGCCATTGGCTCGGGGCAGTGCCCGAGTTACCCTCACAGCCTGGGCCTGCCACCATGATTTGCCCTTTTGTCCCCTTTCCCAGCAGTGACACCACATCCTGCACTGCTACTGCAAGGCTGGGGCAGGGGGAACCAGGGCGCACACCCCTCACCACCTCCAGCTGCGGCAACGTGCCAGATGTGCTGCCAGATGTGCCCACTGCCAGTGGCGCTGCAGCTGTGGGCACCCCTCCACGACAAGGCTGGGCCTGCCACCTTCCCAGCCTCAGGGCATGACCACCTGCCCCAACAACCCAAATTCCTGCTGCCCTGCCCCAGAAATCTTCTGCTTTGCTACAAGCCATTAAATACCCTAAATACACAACAAATTTCCTGCTGGCTGTTTAACATGAGCAGAACATGGTTTTTTCTCCCCAAATTCAAGTCAAAATCCCTTTTTCTGTGTCTGCCATGGTATTATAGTTCTGTGGCTGCTCACTGCTGTTCTCCAGCTCGGTGCCGGGCAGCTGAGCTGCTCCAGCTCGCCAGCACGTTCCAGCTCCTTGCCCTTACAAGCACAGCGGCGTTTCTCAGCCTCACCAGAGACAAGGAGACTCTTTTTCTACCCATATTCGGGCCAGGGGAAGGGCACAGCCCTGAGCCTGTGGCAGTGACTGAGCACAGACATCAACAACTGATTTACAAACTGGGGCAAACACTGGTGCAACATCTTCCCTGACAAGTGTCAAGGTCATGGGACAGGGAAAAGAGGAGGTGAGTGTAGGTCAGTTCTGTCAGAGCATCCTTCGCCCACCACATCCCTCCCTGAAGCTGCTTTGCTACTCACTCTATCCTCACTTTCTCTCCTCCTCTTTTCCTCCCTCGGCCACGTGCTCCTTCCCTCAGTCCCTACACTTTGCCTTGTCACCTTTCCTTCTCTACACCCACTTCTCTCCCGCACCCCTGGGACACAGAGAGGGACTGGCAACCTGCCCTGCCTAATCCCAGGGCTACCAACTCCTCGGGCACTTAATATTCACGACAGAGAGAAACATTTCACGGAGAATTGGACGCACATTCAACTGGAAATGGAAATTTTATGACTCTTCTCACTCTGCGCAGCAGATTACACCAGCTGAGAAAACATGGAAGCAAATGAACAACCTGTGAACTGTAAAGTGTATTAATAATGAAATCACAGCCCAGGAAATGAAGGCTTTATTCTGTTTATATTCTGCTCCATTAATGGAGAGTGCTCGCAGTAGCTCCGCCCCATTAGCTGGCAATCTGCGCCCCAGGAAGAGTGCAAGGATGGTGGGGGAATGGTGGCACGGGGCAAGAAACTCCTTCCCTCTGACAAGTTTGGCTCAAAGCATTTCCTTGTGCTGCCTCCATCTATGGATGGTGGGGGTGGGTGAACATGGGGGTTATCTTTGATGCCCTGCCCCACGGAACCTTGGGAACAAAGTTATAAGGCAAGGAACGGAGCAAACGGTGATGCCAGGAAAAAGAAAGAACAAATTTGGGTGGAAATCACCTCCAACACGACAAGGAGCCACCCAGCAAGGTACCAGCACTGGGGAAACCATCCATGAACAGCCTCACGTCCTTTCTCCTTGTGCTGCTCATTCCCATCTCCTGCCCGCTGTGGTTTGAGCATTCCCACCTCTCATCACCACATCCCATTTTTCCAGGAATGGAAGTACTTGCACACCCACAGCCCCAAAGCCGCGCTGATGACCACAAACCGAGCCAGGCCAGCAAATAAATAGCACAAATAAATATTTCAGTGCTATTCCCCAGCACGCAGCCCTGTCCTTGGCTCAGCAGACCTGGGCCATGTGTGACACAGGCCAGCCGAGTCCTCTCCTTCCCGAAAACAACAGCAGCAGCTTATGCAAAGCACATCACGGGAGCTAAAAGGAGCCAGAGCAGAGTTTTCTGTAGCTGGAGCGACCTGGTGTTGACAGAATGGGGACGCATTTCCACAGCTCAGATTTTTATAATAATACCTCAGGGGAGTCGCTGGCAAAGTTTGGCCCAAATATAATTAGTTTGCACAGCTATTAGGGGCTGATAAAAGGTTTTAATTTGCGTGGAGATCTCTGGAATCTCAGACACTCCCGTCCTTTGCTCTTCTCCAGGCCAGCTGAATGAAAGGAGAGTCCCAGGCAGGGAGTGACACAAAGCCATGCATTTATCAGGGAAATAGGGAGTTGTGTTCAGCAGTAAAAAAGAAATGGAAAATCCAACAAGCTGACACTGCTGGCGTGTTGGGTTTTGTCCGCTTTGTCCCACCACGCCAAAGAAATATTAACATATCCCCTTCTTCCTGTGGGTTATGCCATGCAGAGCATGGATCAGGGCATTTACAGCTTCTCAGTAGGTCTCACTGAGGGAAAAGTGGTCAGGGACCAAGGGGATAAGACACAGGATAAAATTTGGGGGTGCAGGCAGGGCTTCCTGTTTTGTCCCCTATTATGGCAGCAGGCAGCTGTTTCCCCAAACTGTGATGAGGAGCAGAACCCGCTCTGCCTCTGGGAAAGTGTGACATTGCAAAGCTGCATTTAGGGAATATCTTGAAAACATGAGGGTTTTTTTCCTCCTTTTCTTAAGGGAAAGACATTGCCTCATTTGTAGCTGGAAGGGGTCTTGTTATTTTTGTACCAAGATGCATATTTTAAAGGTAGCTATGCCAAATATGCGAAATCAGCTCAAAGAGTTCATTTCCACCATGCAGGGAATCAAAAATACACATTTTATACACATAAAAGTAGATAATCTCCTATTGCTTTGAAAAAGCAGGAGGAACTAGGGTGCATCAGGAAGGGAAGTGCTAAAAAAAGCTTCCCACATGGCACGCTGACCAAATTTTAGTCATTCCTTGGGGAAAAAACCTGGAGCCCGTGACGTGATTCCACCAGATTCTATCTCCTGCTGGGCCAGATCCTGCTCCCATGGGAGCTGCTGAGGAAGCTGCTGGCACTCCACAGGCTAAACATTCCTGTGAGGATCTTCCCAGTGGCTGCAGATGTCCACCTTCTCCTCAAGCAACTCATGGTCAACGCCAGCTGCCACCTTCACCACAACCACACAAAAAAACCAGTGTCCATCCCAAAGTCCTGCTCCTCCATGGCCTATTTATTACCTTTATTTATTACCCTACATGATACAAGCAGAGCTAGACCACCGCTGGCCATGGCTGCTCTGTCCAGCACACGCTGATTACAGGAGTATCAAAAGTGGTGGCAGATTTACAGGTTAACAATGATTTAGTGGAGAGCACCGCAGCCAAATTAATGCCGGCTATAATGTAGTTTACCTCATTAAACAATGCACACCAAGATCCTGTCTGTTGTAAAACAATTGGTCTCTGAAGCCTAGTGTTCATCTTCCAGGGTTGCTGGGAGATAATAAATGGGTAATATTCCGGCGATAATGGTAATGGAGTCACGGCTCAGAGCTAATATTATGGCAAAGCAGTAATTATTTCAACAGTAAACAAGGGGACGGTTGAGCTGCCGACAGGATTGGAGCCAGTTGAAATGCTCCAGTTAATGCAGTGGCACCCAGGCCTGCAACTGCCTCTTGGAAGGAGGTACTTGGCCACCAAGTGGGTCAGTTGAACCTCTGTTGAGTCACTTGGCCACCAAAAGGTGGGAGGGACACATGCAGTAAAGTGAGGTGGGACAGCAGGTACAGCATGG
>VZTN01019855.1:0-81881 GCA_013400515.1 Erpornis zantholeuca | reverse complement strand
CTGAAGTGATTCTGTTATCTACAGTATGAAGTAAGCCTAAAGCAATGCATTTTTAGGAATTAATGAACACACAAACAGAATGAGCCTAGAGGTATACACATTTGCCTTTGGCTTTGGATTGAAGACGTTGTGTCTGCCAAACTCACCTCCACAATCTTTAACAGCAAAAAAACTAGGGCTTTGATGTAAATGCTTTGAACTACTCCAGTCTAAAGTAAGTTTCCAGGCACATGACACTACTTTCCTTAAAACTTTCTAAGCATGCATTCTGTAAGATTTTGGTGGGCTAGAAACTGACTGAATTTGCTTACAAATACACATCACTGAATATTAAAACAGTGTTCCTCACAACTAATAAGAAACTTGCCCTCAGTTGGCAAATTAACTGTAAAAGTGAGAAACAAACCCTCCTAGTTAAAATTGTTGTCAAGTGTTTATTCAGCAAAATCCAAGCAAAAGGTGTGTGCTAAATGCTAAAGGTGTGCTCACTGATTAAGTCAGACTAGCGAGGCTGGAAGTCAGTTTTGCTATCATAAAAATGGTATTCAAATGGCTGAAAAAAATCACACAGATGTTTGCAGAACTGCAGATGCTGTCTTTGAGCAGGGAAACAAATGCTGTTCATGATACTGATCAAATAAAAACTAGTATTTTAACTACAAAAAAACATTCTAAAATTACTAATATAGTATTGATTGTACTAGCATTTCAGGATATTTCCATAACATAACTAGTTAAACATGCTTAAATGATATTACTATACATTATAACCACTTTTATAGATTACTGTAAGGACATTTACTAACAAAGTGTGAGCACTGGCATTCATTACGTAATAGATTAATGTGTTAATCATATAAGGAAACATTTATGTAACTTGCTGCTTCTATTTGAAAAGAAATATATAACATAGCTATTTCTGGCCATTAATGATATGATGGTATTTCATAGCTATTACACTTTGTGAACTGGATATTTTCCAGAGCAGTTTAATCTAGATTCTGTTATAAATTGTTGCTTTGCATAACCCAAGGGAGGGACAAAAGGAAAATAAAACAAAAGAAGAAAGAAGTAATCAATTACTGTTCTCCCCTGAATCCTTAGAGCAGCCTCTAAATTGCATCAGCCTGAGGTGGAATCCAGGGGTTTTATGGTGCAAGAGAAGATTTTTGGAGTGATTTGAGAGCAAGGCACATTTTCTCTCTGAATATTTCCCAGGTTATTCATAAAGAGTGCTCTATACTGGGAGGACTGGCTAACACTCAGGTTTTGCATACTTAGCTGAGAGGCTAAGTTCCTAGTTCCACTTCACAAACTGGTAAAATAGGGCCAAATAGATGTTAGGATTTAATGCTTTGAATGGCATTGAATGAGCTTAAGACTTTTAATAAAAATCTCAGTATTTCTGTGTTGCAGTATTTCAGAAAAAAAAAGTTAAGACATCCACCTGAGTTTCACTGCAAGGCATGATCTCTGGATTCAAAGAGCTATATACCAATATATGAGCATTAATCAGCACAAGAAATTGCTGCACTGTACTTTGTAATTACTAAGGTTGCATGTCTTGCTTGTTGGTATTTCAGTAAAAAAGCTAAACAGCCTTAAATGTGCAGACTTGGTAGCTGGGAGTTTTTTTGGTCTGGTATAGAAAAATCAAGTTAATTTTAAAAGAAACTTTGCTTAGTTTAGTTTCCCAAATGCCCACTTTTTTGCCCTCTTTTTTCCTATGTAATTATTTATGAATCCAAGGAATAGACATGTAGTGCTTTGGAATACTTCTGGAAGAAATGGATTGATCACACTGCAGTACAATTCATTAACATCTGCCAAACCATGTTACATTATAGTTAATGGAAAACAATGCTTTTTTCCCCTTTCTTTTTGAAGAGGCAACCGAGATTAAGGCAATACTGAGTGATTTAACTAATACTAATTCATGATGCAGCAAACACTTTAGTCTAGAGAAGAGTTAAATACTTTTGCAAAACTCAGTCTCCTCAGGTAGATAAATATTTGGTTTGAAGAAAGTTTTGGTGCATCAGTTGTTAGAGCAAACCAGTATGCAGTATCTTCTATCTTGCTTTACATCTGAAAGACTTTTTTGTCACCTTTTTTGACTGAAAACCCCAGAAAGGTGGGTGTGTTATCCTTTCTTCAACTCTTTGCCCCCATTAAACAGCTGTTTAGCTCACAAGTACTATTAGATTGACATAAAATCTCAAAGTACCTGAGACTTTGTCTATTTCACACTGAAATATGCGATGGATTTTTATTTCCCATTTGTAAAAAACAGTAAATTTTATTACTGTTGCACATCATTTGCTACAAATAAAAAATCTGTAACTATTAACTATATTACTCTTCACAAGCCCTGGTAGCTCTGATGTTTTCAGAACTGTAAGGAAAGCAGAAAATCTGTGGTTTCTGACATCACAAACACAGCTGAGTCTTGTGTTGGTACTGCTCTTAGAACAAACCACTGGTGGACTATATCCTTAATATCTTCTGTAACTTATCTCCTAGCTGGAAGCCTTAGAACCCCTGACAGCTCAGTGAACCAAGGAGACTGGAATGGAGATGTTCCTACAGCACTGCCCATATTCCATCACTTCTGGGTTTCAGGATATTCTAGCTCTGAGACTGTAAAGGCAACATACTTACATGCAAAAATTAAGGCCAAGATGAATGGAATATTATACTATGGTGTTATAAAAAAGAATTTCTGTGAGGAACAGTAAAACTGAAGCAGTGGAGTAATGTTTCTCTAGCTTTGAAAAAGGGGAAGTCCCCATGTGATTGAATGTCGATAAAGTCAGTGTTTGTGTAAAGTACTGGCCAGGGAGAAATGCATCCTTGTGACACTCCTAGAAGAAAAAAGAAAAAACTTTGAAATGGAAATTTGCTTCCTAAAATAGTTCTGTTGTTTAAAAGTACACGGAAGTGCTGATTCTGTCTCAGTTAAAATATAGTATACTCACCATGTGCAAAGACAAATACAAAACTTTTTAAAGATTATAACTAATTAGGTGCTTTCAGCCTTTCATTCTGCTATCAAATTTGTGCTTTCTGTCACTAAAGCCAACACCTAAGCAAGAAGCTGAGACATTAAGTGAAAGATTGTGTTTCTAAAGGTCAACAATGCATAATGACATGTACTGTTTTTATTTTAAGTGATTAACAAAAAATGCAGGCAAATTGCTGATATACTTTAATGATATTCCTGATTACAATTTTTGTGAAAATCATGAAGATTTCAAAATAGAAATAACAATCTTTAATTCTCTTCTCAAACTGATAAGAATAATATCTTTTTAATAATATAATGTTAAAAAAATACTATATGTAAACATCTTTTTCAATGATGGAGCTCGGAATTCATAATGCCACTGGCTATGCTCACATCATTTATTTTCTCCCTACTCCTGATTGAACTATGCTGAAAAAATACCACAAGGACTGCCATTAATGGAGAAAAATGCATGGAGCAAATGGTATTTTTTAAAGATGTAGTTAGCCAAGGTCAAAAGGTCAAAAGAGGTCAATAATCCTGCTGCATTAGGGTTTGCAATAAAACATTGGCAAGGATTGTTATAAGCCACTTTGTTTCTCTTCACATCTTTTGGGAAAGAGATTATTTTTTACTTCAGTGTAGCTAGTAAAGCACCACTCAAACTGAGAACACAATTTCTCTCTCACTCCATCAAATCCTCTACCCAGAAAAAATAAGGATTGTTTGGAGAACTTCCATACTTTATTCAACATGGCAATAAGCCTGGCCATAGAAAAGCCGACATCCAGCCCATAAAAAATAAAATTTTATTGTTCAAATACCTCCTTGCAATGGTGGAGACCCAGCTGTAAGTCTGCTCTGTGATATAGTCCTTTGTCTTGTTCAAAGGTCTTGCTGGCAATTTTATTCTGGCTTTGACAAACATTTTTATTATAGATACGCAGAAATTCAAGCTTTCTGAGGAAAAGATTTTAATTTACATTAACTGTTATTTTCAGGTGCAGCAACATTAAATGGAGAGCCCTTTTTAGGCAAAATATATTCCCTAAATTTCCATTAAGAGTGACCTCCTTAGGTACAGGAGAAAAAAACCAGAAAAATCAGAATAGGATGGATATTGAGGTGTTTTGTGAGGTTTCTCGTGGTTCTGCTTTAGTTTTTTTTCTGCACTAGGTGTTTGCATATAGATGAGAAACAGAATGGGAGCTAATCCAAGCAGAAGCTGTTTGTTGTGCTCTGAAAAATTGAGTCTTTCAATCTAATTTATTGTATTATAAAAATGCAAAGCATAAAGTCTGCTCTACTTGAAGTATACTCTTCTCCTCCTACAAATATTGCTGTACTCTTTCTTGTGGACACATCTATTAAGGGATGCTAATGTCATGGATGTAGCTTCAGTGACTTTAGTAAAACTGATGAAAAACTACATTCTGTTTATTCAAAGAAGTAGAAGTTTACCTGTGAGCTCTTACTTGGCCACTGTCTTGTGCAGCTCAAAGGGGCACCCCTGCTCCAAAACTCAATGGAGCTTTGAATTTCACATTTCTTCCAGGTACCTACACACAACCACTACTCCTCTTCAAGAGATACCATCTATTCACCTGTTCTGAATTTTCTCTTCCCACCTTTCATTTTCCAGGTCTTAGACTATAATCCTTTGCTGTTACCAAAGCACTCAACTTTTGCTGCCCCTGGTAACCAGGGCTCTCCTGCATGTATCTTCTCCTGTGAGAAAAAAGAGTGTTTCTGACTGATGTTTCACACCACAACTGGTCTTGCTTCCAGCAGACAGGTCCTGGATCAGGAACCTACTCACTGGGAAAAATGAGCTCCAGATTACCCTATCATGAGCAGAGGCAGGGACAGCTGCAGAGACTGAAGACATGGGTCTTAACTAGGAGAAACCCATCATCCAAAAGGGATCTGCTTACAGCAATGTAAGCTTAAGTTAATGGCTTAACCCTGGCTGACAGCTAAGTGCCATATTTAAGTGAACTCATTTTCCCACCCCACCACCAAAGGGATAAGTAGGTGAATCACAGAAGAAAAGAAAATATTACTCATGGGTCAAAATAAAAGCAGGTTAATAACTGAAACAAAGTAAAAGCAGATAATCATACTCATTCTGCTGCTATTCCTTAGAACAACTGTAATAAAAAAGAGAGGGAGAGAGGGAGACAACCCCCAAGACAGAGAAGAAATGCACAATACAATCGCTAAATGATGCAGTGACCAATGTCCAGCCCAAACCCAAGCAGTGATTGGCAGCTCCCATCAGGCTCTCCCAGTTTATATCCTGAGCATGACATTCTATGGTATGGAATACCACTTTGGCCAGTTTGGGTCAGCTTGTCCTGACCATGCTTCCTCCCAGCTTACTGTGCAGCTGCTCACTGCCAGAGCATGGGAATCTGAAAAGTCCTGACTCAGTGTAAGCAGTGCTCAGCAACAACTAAAACATCACTGTGTTACTGACATTGCTCTCATACTGAATCCAAAACACAGCACTGCACCAGCTGCTAGGAAGAAAATGAACTCTATCACAGCCAAAATCATGACAGCAATTTAGACTGTTGATATTTGTAGCAGTAATTATGTAACTTTGATATTTTATAACTTAGTATTGAAAATAGGATAACAAAAGTAACATTTTGGCCTAAACCGTAGTTGCTAATAGAAGCTCAATTTTCTGATCAAAGCAGGCCAGTAGTAAAAGTTAGGCCCCTGAATGCTTGGTAACTGCACTTCTGTGTTTACCCAGCTATGGTGCCTCCAAACTCTATGAAAACCAAGAAGAGGCAAAATTTTCAAAACATTCTCATTTTTCCAGTTCTTATGTCTCTTCCCTCCCTTCCCCCCCTTTTTACATAGAAGGGAAATTAAAACTTTTTAACCAAGGAATACTAGTAGAGAAAGGAGTAAAACAAATCTGAGCCCTAATTCAGTGAAATTATTCTTGTAGTCTTTCTCAGAAAGCTTAAAAGTGTTGGAATTATGAACATAAGTGTTCTCTCTTAAGTAAAATCAAGATGCTGATGGATGTTGGAAAGGTAGACAAATTAGCCACAAAAAACTAGTTATGGCATTAGATTGAATACATTCATAATTTGTACATCATTAATATGTATTTCTTTAAAGTTCATTGTCTGTAAATAATTTTAAAGACTACACATATTTTTTTCATCAGCTAAGGTTCTTGTCAATCATTGACTTCCATGCTCTTTGGAGAAGGGTCTGTAGGTAGTCTTTTAATGAAATGATGGTGTGCTTACCTGTAACTCTGAAGCCTTGTGACTGATGACAGCATTTTGGCCATCATGCTAAGTTATTGCCTGAAAGCTGAAATTTACATAGTTAAAAATATTTCAAATATCAGTATTTACCATGTTACAAGTAATAGAGTGTAGTAATACACTGTAAGTTTCACTCACAACTACTTCATTGTCTAAATGCTAATAGAGATGTGATTAATCCACCCTGGCACATCTGAACCAGTAATTACCTAATACCATTCACATGGTGTGGGGTTAATTGAAAGAGGTCTTGACATTCATGACCTGTCAGTTTTGCCTTGTCAGCTTGACCCGGGTCACAGAGTCTCCCTGACAACTTTTGCTTATCAATAAAGCCTTACTTTATCTAGAAATACCAAGTGTATATGTTTATGTGTGTGTGTGTACACATGCATACCATAAGGGGATATAAATATATATATATGCAAAATAATATCTAAATATAAATATTGAATATTTGCGCCATTGATTTTTATATTTTATTTTTCTTTTTAAATAATATAGGAATTATGTAATTTGAAAAGTGAAGATTGTCCTCATGTCTTACATGTAGCTAAAATATGATACCAAATCAGATTTTCCAGATGAAAAGAGAGCAAATTTATTGTTGCTGATGTTATCACAAATACTTCTGAGAAAAGAATTTGTCTGACATAAGGTTTTCAAAATGCTAATATATATTTAGCATTATATAAACTAAGTTCTCTTTAGTGTCAAACTTAGTACTTAGTGAGTGGTGAACCTGTTAGAAGGGTGCAAGATTGAGATACTGGTTGAATTCTATGCTGTGCTGTAACTGGAGGGAAATGTGTATTCTATTACATCTCCCAAACTTATGAAACTGTGTTTCCCTCTGAACACCAGAAAAAGCTTTTTCACTGTGAGGATGACCAAGCACTGGCACAGATTACCTGGGGAGATTGTGGCATCTCCATCCCTGGAGATATTTAAAAGCTGTCTGCACACAGTCTGTATGAAGAGATAGTCCTGCTTGAGCAGGGGGCTTGGACCAGATACCTCCAGAGGTCCCTTCCAACCCCAACCATTCTGTGAACCTGTGAAAAGTAAAGTGGAGTTAAGAAAAGCATCACAAGCTCTCTGGCAGGGTATGCTCAGTTGCTTTGTAATTAAGATGTATATGCTGCCTCCATGAGTAAGAAAGACATTCAGGTAGGAAGCTTCAGTACCAGATGCTCGACCAGCCACATTGCTTAATTTTTGGTTTATTTCTTACTCTAGATAGGATCTAGCAAGGCCTGGGACACAGCCCAGAGTTTGGATAAGTTTCTCTTGATACTACTCTCCAGAGACAGTGGAGAAGAGTGGGAATGCAGATGTTATGTTAATCCTCATGGTTTAGTTCTGAAGCCAGCACCCTCAGACCCCTCCACATGGCAGCTCAGGCAGTGCCACTTACCCCACAGTCTCATTTTACAGTACAACCACTCTGGTGGGATACAGCACAACCCTGTCATTGTTCCAGAGAGCTTAGGACAAATAGTAATGGTGATGCAGGGAGAACAAGTGCTGTAATGGACTCTCAGCAGCATGGCTGAACCAGCCTTCCTGTGGTCTGCTGTGGGAGCCTGGGCCCTGGGAAGGGTGGGGAGGAGCCCAGGTGAGCTGGTGGTATCCTCCAGTCCCAGCAGCAGCTGATTACAATCATCCCAAGGGATCAACCACTCCTAGTCCACGTGGGGCTATGTATTTTATCACAGCCATGCAGTCCTCTGTTACCTCACCTGCATTTAATTCTGTATTAATCACACTTTAAAGCTGCAGCTGTCAATATAATATTTATAATACTTCTAAGATGAACAATAATGCAGGCAGTTAGTGCATTATCAGTGAAGGTTTGCTGGTAGTGCTGGTTTGCTCTGCCTTCAGAGAAAAGGAGCAGATCCAGCAAACTGACCTGGCAGTTGCCCTCTGCATACTTAACCCTCAGTTCTTTATGTATCACATGCACTGTAATCTTGTTTTCTCTGACATTTCTCAGATGCACTAATCCTTTCATATGGTGAGATCAAATCTGAACCCTCATTGATTTTATGCTAAAGCAACCCATGGGCCCCTTAGAGAGTAACTTCTGTTCCCTGCCTGTAGTTGGTCAGTTGTGGTTTCTGTCTACTTCTTCAATGTAAAAGTGCATTTTACTGATTAATTCACCTACTAAATCTGACTCAAACATGCTGTTTCACATCTGTTTCAACCTACTGGCCTATGTGTAGTTATTCTGAATGTATACTAAAGTAAATCATATTACTAGAGGGATATACTTACATCAAAGGGCTAAAAGGAAGACTGTGCTGCCAGTCCTGTCACCGGAGGATGTATCCCCATAAATACTTTGTGAACTGGGCAGGAGAACAAGAGACTGCTGTCAATAACATAGTGTGTTGTGCTGGTCCCTCACCAAAGGAAAAGTATCTTCCAGTTCCAACAAGAGCTGAGATTCTTCACAGGCAGAATAAATTAAAGAGCCAAAGTAATTTTGTAGTCCACAGGAACTTATAACTACTGACAAGGCACTAACAAAATATTTCTAGTCAGATACAACTGATATAGCCTTCAGTATTCTTTTTCTTTTGTATACAGCGATGTTCCCCAGTTCCCTCTGTTAATGGAGACAAAAAAGGTTTTGATGTAGGTATAAAAGGTGGCTGGTTTTCTAAAATGCTTATTGGAGATTTTAGGGAAGCAAGTTCCTGTCAATAATACTTAAGAAAAAAATTGTAAAGGAATTGATTTTGTTGAATTTCCCAAAATTGTACATTTAATCCCATGAGTAGTCCCAGGAAAGTAGATTGTGCTTCTCAGATATCCTGGTTTTAATTTCTAACAGATAAAACTGGGCTGCATATTACATTGAATTTGTAGAAAAGGGATATTTTTTTACTGATATCTGCTTGATATCTCTAGCAGCTCTGCAAATTTGTCACAGAAAACTATTCATTTGTCTTCTATTTGTCTTTTTTTTTTCTATGTAGCTTTCTCTTCTCAGTTCACCACAACCCTCTCTCTTTCTTACATGTTTTATCTCCATGGTACTTTTGAACCCTGATGTATTAGATATAAAAGTGATCTGAAACTGTCAGCCACTGAAATAAAATATCTTATGTATATCAGGATATGATTCTTTCTTGTTGTTGTAGATTTATATGTATACTCCCCACCTAGTCAATGAGATGCATGTGTCTCTGGTGTTTGGGTACTTTCTGAACATGTAGTAAATATTATTCCTGGCACGTGTGTTACTGATTGTTTCCAGAATGAACAAAACATAAGGCAGCATCATTATGTCTGGTAGATGCAGGCCACACTCTCAACAGTGGTCTTGTTTCTATAAATTAGTTAAATGGTTTCCAGAGAACGATGTGCTGAACTATTTGGGACACATTTCTTTTAAGAAAATGATGAAAGGATTTCCAAGTAGTTCCAAATGGTCCAAATTTGGCTTGTTTAACATTCAGGCATACTAGTCACCTGGAAAGTATCTATAAAAGATTGAGGTTGTGACAGAGTCATTTACTTTTATTTAATCTTTACTTTGATTCTAAGCACTGCATTTGTACCTAATAAGACATTACCATATTAATAAGGATTTAATATAAAGTCATGAATAGAACAACTTTGTTTATGGTTTAAATCTGTATGAACTCTTTCTTTACATATATTTGCATTTTAAAGAACTGCTCGCCTTATGTTCAGAGATAAAAGTGTTGCCTCATTCTGGCAGAGAATACAGGATATTTTTTGTAAAATGGTAAATCTCAGACTTCATCTGAATAAAAAAGTAAAGTTCTCTAATAAATGTTATTTTTTCCTGCTTATGGCATAAAGAAGCTAACAGAAACCATATGATTACTCCAAATTGCTTTACTTCCCACCAGTTTATAAAAGGAATAAGAACAAAGTGATAGAAATATTACAAAATTATCAAGGTTCGCAGGATTGCTTAGGGCAACATATCAAATAGAGAAAAAACATAGGCTTTGTTTTCATCTTTAATTTTGTATCCTGAAAATAATTTCCTTGCAAGATACCTCCAGAATAAATGGTTTTTGTCCTGAAGGAAACTGGATTTCACTGCATTTGCAATATTTGATTGGATGACGTTGAGGTCTGTCATTATTTCAAATTATTATAATGGTTTATACAGCAATCTGAAGAACAAACCAAAGAGAGAATTCTTTGAGCAGCAAGATTTGAGCAGCACTTAACTCTGTCCACAAAGAAACAGATTTTTTTTGTGTTGATACAGGAACCTGTATGCTTTCCTGTAAAAGAAAATATGAATGTTCCAATAGCTAACTTTTTGCTTTAACATGACAAGATGAAATGAGGCAATGATAAACATATTTTTCTAATGTTTATTCCCTAATTCCTGTTGATCTGGAATTTCTCATTATCCTTAAGTTAGGCATTCCCTAGTATTTTCTAGATATACAGAGAATATACAGAAATGCATCTCTTGTGAATTAGTGCATCCCATTTAAATTCAGAAATTGGTCTATGTGAGCTTAATTAGTTTTTAGTATCTGTTTTTTCAATATGTATTTCTGTTTAGACAGCTGCATAAAATGTTAACCTAAGAAAACATAGAAAAGAGAAGGAAAAATTTGCTGATTCTGAGTGCAATTTGCTTGCATTGTTCCCATGAACTGCCTCAGATACATTAATGGTTATTGTCCTGATAAAATCTGTACCTGGTAAGTCAGACCTTAAGCTTTAACAGGCTTGCTGATTGCCAAATATTTCACATATATCTAAGCTAAAAGTGACAAAACTAAAAATTCCATTTTCAGTGAGAAGAAAGTCAACAGTTCATTCAAATTCCAAAGAGAAAACAAAATACTGGAGAATCAGGAAATGGACTGAGACATATCTCCAGGAATCAACACATTCTTTTGAAACTCCTTTTCAAGAGAAGATTGCCAAATTTCTCAGAGCTACATCTTGAACCTGCCTTGGGATTATTTTGTTCTGTGCTTTTGCAAAGAAAAAGATTCATTTTTTCCCAACTCACAAGTGAACTGGCTGTTGTTCAAAGTCATACTTTCAGGTAAGAGCTCAGCACAAAGCATAGCTAGCAATTTGCATTACCAGAGCTATATTGCTTTTGTTGCCGTTGCAAACAACATGGACTTTCAGTATAAACCTGCTTCATAACACAGACTTTTTCTTCCCCAACTACTAATCCCATAGCCTTTCATTAAAATCCTCCTTTAAAAGTGCAACACTGAAATAATAATGATCAGCAATGCCAGAGACTGACTTAATCTCTAAACAGTGCCAGCAGTTTTCAGAACAGCTCAATGTGCTAATTACTTCATACACTTTTCACAATATGGTCTTTCATTTCTGATTTTTTTTACAGTGAAATACCATCATTTTAGTTTGTAATGACTATTTCTTTCTGCTTTATGTAGAATAATTTTAAAAGAACTGAAAAACTTGCAAGCTGAGAAAGGTAAACTGGTTGAAATGAAGCCTATGAAAGGGTTTTGTTTCATTTCATCATGACAATAATGGTTAATGAAACAGCTTTTGCCATCAGTAAATGTCTCTTTTAACATGTAAATTTTCTAGAGTAAAAAGAGAATCTAAACGTGTTGGAGCTTTCATAAACAAGTATATACTTTTAAAATAAAATCAAAAGGAAGCATCACTTCACTTCTTGGTGTGGCGGGGGCAGAAGGGTTACTTTGTTAATAACTGAGGATCAGATAGCTTATATGAAACTTGCATGTACATCTAGAAACACCTTGGATGGCCAGCATGGTTATTCCACCTACGTTTATGTTCAATGAGACAATTAGTCTCCTGACTACCTGGAGAGGAGGAGAACTTTACTGCTTAATCATGTCAGTGCTTGCTCAAAAATTCTTGTCTCTGGGCATATGAGTCCTAAAAACTAGAATACTTTTGCCCAATATTTAAAATTATTATATTAAAACCCCCTTAAATACTTCTCCTTGGTTTTACATTAGCCTTGACTAACCAAAGAATAGATTCTGCTTTCCCCATTCCCCTACAGTACAACCTGAAGCAGAGTGGGAAAGTGGCAACCTGACAGAGAGGTTTTCTCCATCTGACTTGCTATGCTTCATGTAGTCAGATAATTTATTGCACCGTGAGGGAAATTACATTGCTATTAACACTTCTGAGTCAGTGCTTTCAATACTGAGGTCAGAGTATACTGAGATCAGCCATCTTGGCCATTTGTCCCAGGTAATCTGAAAATGAATCCCAGAACTGACATTTCATTTTAACATAAAAAGGCTGGATAATTTCATCATTTCACTGAATAGATGAGTTTGGATTGTCTAGTCTCAGGATTATCTAGTCCAGCTTTCCTGCTCAAGCAGAGTCAATGACAGCAGGTTGCTCTGTGCTGTGTCCAGTAGGGTTTTGAGTATCTCTAAAGATGGGGACTCCTCAAACTCCCTGGGGAGCCAGTTACAGTCCTGAGTCACCCTCACAGTAAAAAAGTTTCCTGATGTTCATAGATTCATGTTCATGCCTTGTCCTCTCAGTGAATACTACTGAGAAGTGTCTGTCTCACTCTTCATTTTCCCCATTACACAATGCAGAAAATAATTTACACTCATGGGTAAGATCATCCCTGGACCTTCTCTTCTCCAGGCTGAATAGTTCCAGCTCTCTCAGCCTCTCCTCATGTATAAGATATTCCATTCATTTAATCCCCTTTATGGTCCTTTGCTGCACTCACTCCACTATGCCTATTCTGTTATGGGAAGCCCAGAACTGATCCCAGCACTCCAGGTAAGTATCACTAGTGTAGAGCAAAGAGGAAAGATCACTTTCTTAGACCTGCTGGCAATGTTTTGCATAATGCAGTCTAGGCTGTTACTGTCTTTCATTGCCACGAGGGCACACTACAGGGTCATGGTCAACACATTGTCCATCTGCAATGAAAGGTCTGTCACACTTCTTTCCAACCAGTTAGCAATCAGCCTCTACAAGCACAGGGCTTATTCCTCCTCAGGTGGCCTCCTCAGGTGTGGGAGTTTGATTTTCTCTTTGCTGAACTTCATGCATTCTTTGTTCCTTTCTCCATCCTTGTGAGGTTCCTGAGGTTCCACCTTGTGAGAATGGTGGCACAGCCATCTGGTGTATGAAGTAGTCCTCTCAGTTCTGAATCACCTGCAAACCTGCTGGGGGCACACACTGTCCCACCATTCAGATCATTAACAGAGGTGCTGAACATTATAGGAGCCAGCAGTGATCCCTGAGGTAGACTCCTAATGGATTAGGATTTTTCAGTCCTTGAAAATGGATAACTCCTTCATTCAAGAGATGAAAAAAAAATCCTTTTTGGGATCTGACATGGATATGGATAAGGTCAGTCATGCTCTTTTGAAGTACTTAATATTTATTTAGGTAATTTGTAGTGCATTCACGTACTGCAGACCATCTTATTTATTTAAGGCCTCTTGCAGATGCCTGTGAGTCTAGAGATTCACTTGAGAAAAAGAGTCTTTCTATTATATTTCTTAGAGATTCTTATCAGATATAATTTTCACCAGCCTCAATTCTGGGGTGGGAAAGAAAGTCATTAACAGAGAACTATTCTGAAATGAATTAACTGGGAACCTGTAAATCTGTTTGTTCTCAGATACCTTTGTCCCTAGGTGTTCACATCTTTTCCATCAGAGTAAAGGAGTTGCTACTTAAGTTAGAATCATTCCTACAACAGAACAATAGGAAGAAAAATTTAGGGACACTTACAAGAAACCATGACTTTTTGGTACATTGAAAGCTGAGCTGGAAAGCAACTTTTGCAGATTATGTAAATAACAAATATTTTTAATGGATTTTTCTCCTTCCATTATATTAAAAAGTTTTTCAATATGGAAAATTATTTAATTTTCAAATTGTATTGAATGGAGTATCTTGAGGTCCTGCAAGCACAAATAGCAATCTGTTGTCATACCATGACATTGCAACATGTTAAAATCAACTTGTCTCTTAAGCCTCCTACCTGCACTATGCTACCCCTGTGCCTTAGATTAGTTGGAATGAGTTTCAAGAGTTAACAGAGGGGTAACTTCAGTTTCTTCAGCAGATTGGCATGTCTGGAATGGTCAGGTTATCAGCATTACAGGTGTTACCGCGGAGGATGACTGGGTAAATCCCAGTCTTTAAGAGAGTCCGATAAAATAATTTATCTGAGGAAATAGGGATGGGCATTAAATTTATGCTCTGCAACATTGCAGTTTGCAAAACATAAAGAACCTGACCTCCAAACACTAAGGCTTACAAAGGGCAAGATCTCCACATTTAAAATCCTAGGGACCTTAGACGTTTATCAATCTTAGTATATTGAAAGGGATGGACTATGCCATGCATTTTTGTAGTAGAAAGAAGCAAAGAAAAAAATGTGTCTAAATAGGAAAGATAAGCCTAGCAATGATCAGATAAGTGGGAAGAGCTAATGACTCAATTAGGATGCTCTAGATAACTGAGTAAGATTTATATTTGGCAAAGGCTCAGCAGAAAATTGCTTTATAAGTTTTGCAGTATAAGAATAATTATGCTGTGTTTATAGCAAAGGCATGTTAGACCTTATCCTGGGAAGACTTTTTTTGCTTACCAGAATTGTTCCTTGATTTCAGTGTGACTTTGTGTCCTTAGAGAGTGAGAGCTATTAACTTCGGAAGGAGATGTGCTGCTCAGAACATGGCAGGATTGCTATACTTACGAAGCTCATCTCTGCCTAGAGTGTCACAAGGCACAGACAGTGGTAAAGAGCTGTGGAACAGGTGCCATTTATTTCACTGTGCACACACACTGTCCCTGGTACACATGGAGCGGTGTCCCACAAGCATGTCAAAGGAGCTTTGTGCCTCCCACTGCAGAACACTTTCCCAAGCAGACTATGCTTCTGAAATGTCAACATGTGTGTCACTGCATACTGTTTACCTTTCAGGAAGCACCCCCCTCCACAACAAACCAACACTCTTCCCCTGCCAAAAAAATCCTGAAGATGCTATTCACAGTGTAGCTCCTAGCAAGCTTGGTAGACAACACAGATCTGTGGGATTTTATGGGGGCTTACATATGATATCTTTACAGTGACCTGGATTGTGCAAACTCTAAGAAAAGCAGTTTTATCCTGGGATCTCAAATCACTGCATAAGCAGATAGAAGAATTACTGTGACAAACGGAGAAATAGGAAAACGGAGGTTTTCTTTCCAAGATTTTACAGTGGGCTTTTCCTCCACTGGGTATTCCAAATGGGTGCAAGTCTGTAAGTAAAAGCAGAATAAGCCACTAAGCAAATAAAGCATTAACATGTAACAGGCAAGTGGACTGGTGTTTTTAACAGGCTACATCAAACTGAAATATAAGGCTTTATCATACTGAGTTTGCAAAAGGTCAGCATTGTGGTGTTATAAATCATACTATCCTGAGCACTTTCAGTTTTGGCTTCCTTAAGGATCCTTGTAGAGTGATTGCAATCACAGGGCTGTGAGGAGGCCAGTTCATTAAATTGCTGACTCGGCTGCTTGCAGATGTTTCAGGCAGGTGTTCTGCACAGACCAGGGAGTTTGCTTTCTTCTGCAGTGTGTTGCACTGCAGGTCAGAGGTGACACCTCAATGGCAAGGTATCAACTGCATGGCAAGTCTCAGAGGTGTTTGTTAAGGGAGAAAAAGAATTCAGTCTCCTTAAAATTTATGTACTGCAAAAGATAACTGCACCTGCAGACTGCTGCTGTTATTGGAAACACATGGTGGCTGTTGGAAGAAACATAAAATGCTACTCTGTAGTTCCTGTTGAGAATATCCAGGAACTCCAAATGATCAGTATTAGACCACAGATACCTGAATGATTCATGATTCCAATAGTACACAGTTCTGGTACAAAGTGTATGTTTTTGTCATATGCTTAGGGACTCGTGCAAATCCACATGTGTTTAAAAACTGACTGTGGCCAGTGTTGTATTACCATCCAACAGTTGCCTTGCATAATATAATGTATGCCAGCAGGCATCTCAATGACCCAGCCAGTTCATAATTAGAAAAGGTTAGTCCAGTCTTTCCTGGCCACCTGTATGTTGGCTTTGTAGCTTTCCAAATGGAAAGAACAAAGATAGATTCTTCTAGATGCTGGAAATCCTGTAAAATGGACCACCCGTGTTAGGGAATCTTCTGCCTAAGGAGAACACAGTAGGTTTACAGGGTAAAAAACCATTTTGTTCTGGCTAGAAATAGCCTCCAGCAAATAAGAAGTTTTGGTCAGTTCATGTTACATTAGTCAGGTAGAAGCACTAGAATCATAGATCAATTGGTATTGGAAGGGACATTGCAGGTCTTTCAGTGAACCTACATGGTCATATTCAGAAATCCATTGTAAGTACTAATAATGAGATAAATATTTTCAACTGGAAATTAACAGGGCCAATGATTCTGGCTGGCAAATTTGTCAAGAAAAAACAATAACGAAGAGTTTATATAATTGGAATGATGTTTTTCAGACCACTTAATATTTGCTGCAGCTGCATTCTGTTCTCGCAGATTATGACCTACTGCCAACCACAAAGCCCTGAAGGAGAAATGACACTGAACAGCATTTCATCCAGTTCTTTATGAAATATTTTTATGCTCATCAGACATTGTACTGTTGAAGGTTATCAAGACCTCTACAGTCATATTTACCAAAGGACAACAAGGATCCCTATGAGGCTCGACATTATCTGCAAAGTCTCTGATGGAGGAAGAAATCCTGCACAAATATTATCTCTAAGTATGAGGGCAATGTGGTGCAGAACTGGATTCAGAACTGATAGCATGGTGACTGAGGAGCCATCTAAACTAAGTCAGCAGACAAAAATAAGAAGATGTTTTTTAACCCTATTTTTTTCATAACTTCTCTTTTGATTTTATAACAATGAACCTTCTCCCACACTGGGGTGGCTTTTAAAAATTAAGAAATACTAGGGGATTTTATAAATAGCATTTTTTTAGATTTTCAGACAAGAATAGAGAAGAGGAGTTTATTTGTTTTTTTTTTTTTCTACCGTATTTATATAATCTAGGATTTGGGAAACTCAATTTTAGTACTTTTCTATCTGGAAAAAAAATCACTCACAAGTTTTTCACTATAATTCTCATTTGTGTTATGTTTTAAAATAAGTTGCTTTATGGATTTGAGTAATTTCAATGGCAATGAGTGATAGCAGGTTTAGCCAGTCTTATATTTTTCCTCTGGTGCATATCTCTCTCCTGTGTTAACAGTGGTGAATGTACCCAGTTTCAGTTCTGACAAGCCACTATTTCTGTTGAAACTGTTTTATCAAAGCAATTACAGCCACCTGTTTCCTCAAATCCTCCATTACATATAAGCCTGATATGGAATATGAGCAGAGTAGAAAATCAGTTTTATAGATTTATAATCTGAAAACAGTCAGAATGGATAAACAGGACAAGACAGAGACAAAAGCGAGAGTTCTGCCACTAAGGTGAGACAGCTAACACACACTTAGACCACATCTGCATTCCTTGTGTTAAAGAACAAGGCATTAACTCATCCTGTTAAAAGGCAAAGCAGGAAAATTGTGTTCACAATTTCAAAATCAGACGTGAGACACATTTGCAAGCATAAATTCTTTAGCTAGCTTTCTAGGCTGTAAACAATAATTATTGTTATTATGATGATTATATTTTACTGTGGATCATATAAAGTTTGTTTAAGGGAGTATCTTTTTATGTTGTACTTTTCTCAGATTGTTCAGTTGTTTGAGTCTGATATTAGGAACACATATAGAAGCCCAAGTATAAATCTGTCATCACTTGCAGTATGAATCTGAATGTTTTAATGATTTTTTTTAATGTCTCAGCTGTTTTAATTTGAACCGGAATATGCAGCATTTCAAGCATTGAGAAGCTTTCTGTGTTTCTAATTTCATAATGTATAGAAGTATCATTTGGGGGTTTTAGTACATTACGTGAATACCATGATGTCTCTTCCTGTTTAGGAAAAAATGCAGTTGTACAGTGCAACAATAAAAAATATTCCCAGTATTATTGTATTTTACTTGCAGGTAGATTTCTGTAATATTCACTTCTAAGTGGGATAAGACATTCCCCAAGTTAAAGTAAGGCCTTTTTCCTGCTAAATAAATGTATAACCCCCACAAAACCCAGCCAAGCAAACAAACAAACCAACCCAACCAAATAAAACCTCCCCAAACAAAAAACATCCCCTCCTCCCTCAAAGCCCCCCTAGACCTAACCATAAAAAAAGGGAATTTTCAATGAGGTAAGTATTTTAATTATAATCTCTTTATACAGCATAGGTCACTTCTTACACATTGTCAGGTGAATCTGGTCCTTGACTGTTACAAAAATGACAGTGTGATTGATATTTTTCAGTTTTTTTCTCAGGGCAGAACCGCTTCTTTATAAATTGCTTGAGATCTATGAAAGACTGTTCTTTCTCAATGTTGCACATAATAGCAAGATATATATAGAGCATCCTGTTCTGCAGATTAATTTTGATGTGTGCAAAGCCCCATTTACATGAATTTCACCTTCTTAGTTAGCAGCTCACTTTCAATCTCCTTGTCTCTGTAATAAATCTTATTTTCCTCTCCTTAGCTTGGTCCCTACCAGTTTTTGAATATTCATCAGTTATGATATTCACTGTCTGACCATAATTCCAGGCCAAGATTCCAGGCAACAAATGAATCACTAATTCACTTGGAGCATGATCTATTTTCCATTTAAACCAAAGGTAGCTCGGGAAACCCATTGAGGAGAACAACATTCTAAAGATGCAACAATTTTAGGTTTCTTCCTAAACACTCCTCTTAGACTCTCTCAACCTTAGATAGCATTCAGCAACCATGAGTAAGTCATCTGGAGCGAAATAAATGAACACAAATATCACCACATGATTTCTGTGTGCAGCTCTATGCTGTTGTGTTTCTGCAGCTGAAGGACAAAATTCAGGTTTCATACATTAGAAACTATTAATTTGTCCACTGATCTGTCCTGAAGTATAAATGTGCTTGCTCTGAATGTAGTTCAGAACAGCCTGGGTTTGATTTATTGGTATGAGATTCTATAAAGGTGATAAGGATGGACACAGGACCTTTAAGAAATTTTGAGGCATAGATAGTTGCTTGTACTAAAATAAGTAAGTATATGGAAATAAACCCTGCATTTGAAAAATAAATAAAATCGTAATTGAGGCTCATCCATACAGTGTATCACAATATAACAAATTGTATGGTAATTTGCCAGATAACCTCCTAATATAACTAACTGCCTTACTGTTTAACTCTGTTCAGCATTGTAAGACAATGCAGCTGCTATTGACATTAATATTTTATACCAAATCACAATAGGATTTCCAATGTAGCCAACTTCCCTGCAGAAGCCATTAGGGAAAACAACCTGTGAATAATTTTAACCACATATCACCCTGTGATAAAAGAAAGTGAGCCCCCAAACCCAACAAGCTTGCTTGTTACGAATGAGTGTGTGTGTAAAACTTGCCAAGACACGTGATTTACAGGAACGACTCATGGATGTGCCAACAAACTCAAAATTGCAGTGTAGGAGGTCTTTCTGAGACCTTTCAGCAAATGTTATTGTAAGACTGTTGTGCTGCCTGGGGGCCTTGGAAAAAGCTTAACATATCTTTACAGAGTGAAAACAATGATAAGATGAATGAAGTATAACAGAATCTAAAGAAAGACATCTTTCCATGTTTGTTTCATAACTCAAGAAGGGTTTGATGGGGACTTTCTGCAGCAAGCTTTAGGTTAGAGGTCAAATGTGCAAAAAGCTAACCAAGGGAAAAAAGGCCTCTTAAAGGGGGTAAAGAAGTTGTGTTTGCATGCTTAGGGCCACAAAAAACCCCTGTCAGTATGAGCTACACACAGCCATTTTGGTATTTCTGTTCATGAGTAAAATATATAACTTCAATAACTCTGAAACATGAAACTGCAGTAACTCTAAAAATCTGTACATGTGGCAAATGCATTTATATTTAAATGCATTGCTACATTTATATTATGTATCTGCTTTACTAAAATGAGCTTGGGAAATCATAATCTGTTTTCCTAGATTATCAACCTTTTCTTCGTAAAGTAAAACACTTTCATCTGCTCCATTCTCATTCTATCCTCACCCTCTGTTTATTCTTGTTTTGTGGTGGCTTGACAACTAGATCAGCAATGTAAAAGACAGCTAGAGGGGGGTGGATAAAGGAACTTTGACCTTCCCCCCTCCCCAACAGCAATCATAGTAATACATAAGTGGAATTGAGAAACTTGTTCAGTTTACCTTTATTATAGTGGTTGTGTGCCACTATGGGTGAAAAATACTTCTTAAAAATTCATATGTAAAGAGAACAATTTACAAACCTGCAAATATTTTATTGCATAACCTGAGCCCTGGATTTTTGGGCATATTTTCTGACACATATAAGGTGCATGTCATTGGCCCCACACCATGCTCATACACATTGTTCTGTATGTTGCAGCATGTCATGGAAGGAGTTAAACTAACCACAGCAATAGCCTTGCTCTCTGCTGTCATCCGAATCTTTCTTTGTCATCTTGATTGCTTTGAAAAAACAATGATACTGCATTTGGCTCAACAGAGGCACTCCTGAACAAATTTCAGTGTTCTTTCTGCAAGGTGAAATTTGTCTTGCAGAGCTGAAATGGAGTCATCATCCCATTCCATCTTGATTGAGAGTAGAAACACCCACCTGAGGAACATTTTGAACTTGCTTATCTCTTATATTTGCTACTTTGGTAAAGTTCCAAGACTAGTAATAAGTATATGGTTTGATCTTGACTGAATACCAGACATTTCATGATCTATTACTTTGAGGTAGTATATTTTTGAGGTGTATCATTACTTCTTGTGTGATGAGTTTAGGTAGCTTGATTCACCTTTATCATTTATGTTACTTAGAAACTTTTGCTTTCTTTGGGAAGTTTGGCTTTCGTACTATATCTGACCTTAAACTTCCCTGAAGATCTTCATTCCAGAAGGAATTGTAGTTCCTATCTGATCAGCTGGACTGAATTAAATTGCTGTGCCTTTTCAGTTTGAGACAGTAGAGTAGATAAGCTGTGTTTATGTCCTTTAGAATTAATGCCTTGGAAAATCAAAACATTTCTGTGAAAGTTACTGTCCAGAACATTGCATATCATATTCCAAGGCCCTTAGCAGCATACCAAATTGTACCTAATGCCAGATAATCTCAGAAACTGAAATAAGTGCTGTTGCTCATCCATTCAGTTAAGCAAGGAAAAACACACATCCAGTGATGTGATTAACATTTCACATTTTATGTTCTGACATGTAAACTTTCATTTGGATACTTCATGAACAATTCCTGAAGTATGTATACACAATGCTATTTTTGCTAGGTTCCTGGCATGTGAAATTCATAGCAATGAGAATATTTAGGTTTTCACTCCTTTAACTACATTTTTGGATAATATTTGCCTACCAAGATTATTACCATTAGTTGTACTATATAATACTTCTCTTGACAATCGTTCATAGACACATTTAAAGTCAATATTATATCCTTCATGATTGGTGTACTTTTGATAAAGTACATGTTATCTTATAAAAGTCAATAAATTAAGCAAAAATAGTGTCATCACCCACATATATTATTATGATACCCATATAACTCCTCTCCTTGTGTTAATCTGTTTTATTTAACCTAACATAATTACATGTATCAATTTCCAGCAAGTGCATGAAAATATTCTTTAATGATTTTTCACAGCCACTGTTACCATTATGTTATTTTGAATGGCAAGAATTTAGTTCGTCCTTCTTTCACTCACTTTGATGTGAGTGAAAGATAAACATGTTATTCTGCCTACAAAACAATCAGTTAAATGAGGAAATAGCTGAGTTCTCCTTTCACTGAGATATTTTCCATTTATTTAAGATACCACCTTGCAGTTTAAGTTCTTTTTAGTAAGGTAATAGGAACTAAAAGTCCTTGTTTTCTTGCTTTATTTTCTTTTTTTTTTTTTTTTGCAAGAACAATAACTTTGGGTTATCTTTTTATTTTTTGGACATGTGTCAGCTCAGTAAGCTCACTGATAAAACTATTCTTCAAATTATAATGAGTCAAAAAGGATATTTGCTCCTGTGCACTGTCAAAAATTGCGAGAGCCCCTCTGGGAGGAGGGGACCTTAACAGCATCCCCCAGGTTAGAGTGACAGGAAGAGGCTTCTCCCAGGGATACCCTGTTCTGTTATGTTAATGTACCCCAGTTCTGTTTCCCTGGTGGGCACCTTTGGTCCCCGGATCCCTGTTCCAGAATGTTCCCCCTTCCCCACCAGCTCCTTGTTCCTCCCCACCCCTCATTTCCCCATTGGTGCCATACCCTAACCCCACCTGTGTGCTGCCCCTGCCCCCAAACCATTGGTTCTGATGCTCTCTCCCCTCCCCTATCTCCCCCCATACTTAAACCCTGATCTCCCATTGTTCTGGGTTCTTGTTCACGTGTGTGTGGCAGCAATAAACCACCACGTGGAACCCCACACAATAATCCTTCCTGGCTCCTTGCTGTCAACTCCTATTTGGAGCTATCCAGTGCATGTGTGTGTGTGGCTTTGCCGAGCAGCTCTTCCCTGCAGAGACCAGGCTGCACCACCATGTGCCGTGGATGCAACAAAAAATAATTTGTATACAAAACTACAGCAAAGCCAATTCAGAAATTTCATAACAGCTTAGAGTACAGTTGGATGCAGAGAGTGGCTTTATTTTCTGTGCAAGACACAAGAAAAACTGAATGTAAATGGGAATTCCTAACAGACTGAGGTAGCTAATATATGATTTTTTGGAAATATCTTTAAGGAAATTATGTTGCATTTCATCAGGACATCCAAGGGAGTTTATCCTCTTATCCTCTTATTTTGGATTTATTTTCCTTCTTATTGTTTAGCAATGTTTTAAGTGTTTCAAATCAAGAATGTGAAAATTTATTGTCATTTTGTTGGTCATTAACCATTGGATAAGACTTAATTGGTACTGTCGAATGCAACACCTACAATCTTCAACACACTGAAACATTTGTCTGATTTCTACTTTTGGGAGTCAGTCAAGAGAAAGAAAGAATGAAAACAACCTGTGAACTTGGTGATACCATAAAGATTCTAATTTCACGTTCTGGTTATCTAACCCTTTAAATTAGAGAAAGGGCTACTTAAAACCTAAACTGGTCCTTTTCAAAGTAATTTTTTCTTCAAGGTTTTCAGGAGTTCTCTCAAAGCAGAGGCAGAGATATGATAGCCTATTTTAGCTGTAGAAAGACAGACTGAGAAAACCATGTATAGTGCTTAAAAGATTTCATAACCTTTTCAACAGAAGAGAGATCATGAAGACAAAAAGTAAGGGAAGGAGTGATCTTTACCAAGGCACCTTGCAAAGGGAGCTTAATTTACTGATCTATTTCCCAACCATGGAAGCTGAAGTTCCATCTATATTGCTAACTAAAAGTCCAGGGATTGATCTTTTGCTGAAAGGCTGACCGCTGCCAGCTGGCTGTGGTCCACAATGCTTAGGGCTAGCCACCTCTGTAAGAAATTTGTCTTGGAGAGAGCAAGCTGGAGTTTTCCAAAAAAAAAAAAGGAGCCAGGAAGTGCTGTTAACAATTAGGCATTAAGGGTCATATGGTCCAGTGCTGACCTCAGTCTTTGGCCCTTTTTTTAATACAATGCAGAGGTATCCAAAGAGAACTTTATCCTGGCATTATCCACTGGAAGCCATCCAATACTCCAGATGAGAGAGGGACATTTCAAACAGAGATCAGCATCAATAGTGTATAACTAGTTCTAGTTTAAAAGTCTATATCCAAGTTACATTAATTGGAATAAAAATTAAACTCATTAATTCTTTTTTTTGGAACTTATTATCAAAAATGTTTCTTATGTCCTTCTTGATTTGCAATGTTCTGTTTTATTTTGTTCTGACTATTTTCAATGTTATAACGAAGATTACATTGAAAAACTTGAACTGGCTCCATGCTTAGTTATATATTTGATTTTGAATTCTTCTGCTGAATGTAATGAGAATATTAAGAAATATTAAGAGCTTTGCTGGACTGGGGCCAAGATTAACGTTGCTAAATGGACTAAGCTATATTTTACATAAGCTTTAGTTAAATGTTCATAGACTTTCTCTGTAATGTTGAAAACGAAAATCAGTCCCAGCTAAGCAGACTATGGACATTACACAGTGTACCACAGCAGGAAGGGTAAGCTGAAGGTTGTCAGTTTGCTTAATGCTGAACGAAAACAAAAGGCTGTTTCTAAATGTTTGAAATAATAGGGCCATCATGGATCTCAAATCCAGTTTAATCCTCTTTGGCAGCATAATCCATTTCTAAAGCCACATAATCAAAGAGTGGGGAAGAAAATGATCAGGTTTAACATACAGACTAGAATTTGGACCTCTACGAAACCAATATGTTTCATACATAATTTTTATTATACGTATTCTTATATATTAAAAAATATACTATTTCTTTAAGACTTTGGTGATCCAGTAATTTTTCTTTCTTCTTCTATATCTGTGTTATTTCTCCACAAAGAACCTTTTTTCCCAGCTTTCTCCTCCTGCTAAAACAACTTTTCCAGTGTCTCCCCTAAAAGGCTCTATTTTATACTACTAATTGTGTCAAGCTGATCGTCGGCATGTATTGCAAAGCTAGTCCTTTCAGAACCAGGATTTTATTTCCTAGTCTTGAAAATAATACATTTGATAAATTTTTATTAATGGTCACAGGTTTTATTATTAACTCCTGGTGACTTGTAAACTATCAGGAATGGGGACACATTACATTAGGTACTATAATGCCTCTCCTAACCTTTTTGAAGTCAAAATAATTACTGAAAGATTAAAAAAAGAGAAGCAGAACACATTGCAAGGTTAGTTTTTTGGCAGACAACACAATTCTAGAAGTATAATTCCAGGAAAGGAAATTGTAGGATGCGATTGTCTAAGTGGTTAAATAAAGTAAAAGGTATGCAAATTAATGAAGAAAGTTGTTGGGGAAAAATAGGTCTGGAAGGGACTGCTGGAGTGAAGTCAAACCACTGAGAAGAGAGACCTGGGGGAGCAGGACTGAAGTGCTTCAGGACAGACCAGAGCAATTCCTACCAGACCCCAGCATTTAGGTCTCTGTTTTAGCTGATTACATGCTCCTTCTCCTAGATTATATTGATAAATAAATACTTCTTTAACTATTCAACTTTAGAATGTTCTCTGTGTGAAATCTTGTTTACAATGGTCTTTATATTAGAAAGGAAATCATTGGGGTTAATACTCCTAAATATTAATTAACTTTTTTTTAAGTCCCCAATAGTGACAGTGTTGAAAAACATGCTTGTAACCAGTATGTGGACTTGGTTCACTTGCAGAGTTGCAGATTAAGGATGCCACACATGCACTGACAGTTCCTGTTGTAGTTTATTTTCCCAGTGATCCATGTGAGTAAGGTCTCTGTAAGCATGAAGTGATACGATCATTAATACTGTTTGTACACTTTGTAAAGGATTCATGGGTAAGGACAATTTATCTTGTATTTTGATTTGGTTGGAGTCTAGAAAGTGCTGGCGATACATTTAGTTTAAGAAATTTAAATTTCACTTAAATGTTTCTGTGTTTTTAGTTATGTCATGTAATGGAAAAATAACAATAAAATCTGCATAAAAGAATGTTTACTTCAAGAGAATTTCAAGACATTGTCTTTTTCATGTTATTTGTTTAAGACTTGCAAGAATTTGGCAATGACTGTTTGGTTTTATGTCTACAATTGCATCAAAGGTAGCGCATAATAACCTTTTTGTACAACTTAATGGCAAATAATCTGATAGGAGGAAAATACATATGGACACACACATAAAATTTTGTTGCATAAAATGTAGAAAATAATGGCCATTTTGACTTCTAGTGGGAAATACTTCTTAGGTGAGTTAGTTACATTGGAAAATGGGTCATATTTTACTGAGATATTTCAGAGCTTTTGAAAACTCTTCTCAGTACAAAAAGGACCCCAAGATACCAACCTAGTTGAAATCCCAATTTTAAAAGAACAAAAGTATGCATATCAAATTTCATTCATGACCAAAATCCTGTCTGTGCAGCCCTGTTTTCTAGAGTTAGAGAGGTGGTGAATTGGTCATTATGGAGAGCTATTCCGATACTTTTAAGCTGCATTTTGAATTTAATGTTTTTTCATAGTTTTTTACGTATGTTTGCCAGATGTAATTCATGGACTGATTGGATGTGTTTGTTAAGTTAATACAAAAACTTTTATTGTTTATCTCATGTAAATAATAATGCTCATTTCATCTTTCAATAATGGTCTTGTTAGGGACTCAAATTACGTTAATTACTCTCATAAAATGAATTTAAAATTCATCCATCTGATATATAATGCCATTTTAAGAAATCATGGGTTTTGTTGGATGAAGTTATCCTTGTCTGTCTGAAATCCACAGACTAATGTGGATTTCAAAACAGAAAATGAATCACAAAATCTCAGAATAATTTATGCTGTCAGAGACTGCTTGACATCATTTAATTCTATACCCTTCTTGAAAAATATCAGGTTGAGGAGAGCTTCCTCAAATCTTGCTGACCTTCAAGGAGGTAGATCCCATAGCTTCTCTAAGTAACCTGGGCCAATGTTTGACCATTGTCACAGTAAAAACTTTTCTTTTTATCTAATCAGAATCTCCCTGCAGCAAGATGTGTCTGTTGCAGTCTGTTTCTCTTGAACACTAAATGTGATGGGGACAGTGCTTGTGTGCTGAGGACACGTGTACAGCTGATGTGGAACAGACCACATTTGTTACACTAAACAACCTTGTCCTCCAAAAGTAGGAGGTTTCACCCAAACTTTGTTGTTGATGGCTCCTAGCCCATGTCATCCCTTGTCTAGTCCTTGGAATGGTTTGGGAGTAAAATGTGAAGGGCAAAAATATACAAAGGACATACCACGGATTCTGCTTGTTTAACAGTTCAGAACAAGTTTCAGAGCCTGGAACTAGCACTGCTGAAATTAAATAGCTTTTCCCTTGATCTGATCTTCATTTTCAGTGTCACATCATCAGTACCTCTTTGTGGAACATATTACAGCTTGTCAGGCTTGGAGACTGGGTTTTCACTGAGGAAACTCTCTATCTGTAGGATGAGCTTATCCATTTTCATCATAGAATTATCATAGAATCACAGAATAATTTGAGCTAGGAGAGACCTTTAAAGGTCATCTAGTTGAATCATTCTGCATTTCCACTAGATGACATTTTCCACTAGATCAGATATCTCAAAGCCTCATCCAACTTGACTCTGAATGTTTCCAGGAATGGGGTATCCACCACATCCCTGCGCAACTTTCTCCAGTTCCCTCATTGTAAAACATTTATTTCATATTTCTTATCTAAATAAACCCTCCTTTTTGGTTTAAAGCCATTACCCCTTGCCCTATTGCAACAGACCTCACTAAAAATTTTGTCCCCATCTTTCCAATAAGCCCTGTTGAAGTACTGAAAAGCCACAAAAAGGTTTTCCCAGAGTCTTGTTCAGCCTGAACAACCTCAACTCAACTTTTTCTCACAGGAGGGGGGCTCCAGTCCTTTGATCATTTTTGTGTCCCTCCTCTGAACTCACTCCACCAGGTCCATGATCTTCCTGTGTTGGGAGCTCCCAAGCTGGATACAGGACTCCAGGTGGGGTGTCATAGGAATGTAGGAGAGGGGGAACATCACCTCCCTCAGCCTGCTGTCCAGGTTTCTTTTGATGCAGCCTGGGACATGATTGGCTTTCTGGGCTGCAAGTACATCCGTGCTGTCTTTCAAGGTATTTCTTCTCAGTTGCTGCTGACTTGCCCCCGTATTTTGATCAGGTTTTTTTCAGGTTTCACAGAGACAGTTGCTGCAGCTGGGCTATGTTTGAAGTGTTTGCACAGCTTTACCTATACCATCTGTCAGACACTGTTACACGTGGATGTAAAATGTTTACAAAACTATCCCTGCACAATGCTCTCTTCATGACCAGATGTGTGCACAAGATAAGGACTTTGGAAGAAATTTCATTACTGCCTCTTAGCACTTATCAAAATGTTTATTTTAATGTAACTCTTTGAGTATTGCCAAACATTAGTAGCTAAGAGTGAGCCAGTCAATCAGACATTAATTTTTCTTTTTCAGAAATCAGCCTAAATGATGCAACATATTTTTCCTTACTGGGAAATATGCCAATTTTAGCTGAAGCCTGGTTCTAAAGACAGATGAGTCATCACGAAAAATGACTGACTTAGATGTACATTGCAATTTTATTTCTTACAGGTCTAGTCAGTTGTTCAGGTCTCAACTAAGTGAATAGGTGGTTCAAAGTCATTACAATCTGCAGCTTTCCAATGGCTGTTGTTACTGATATGAACTAAGGGAAACTATCTGTTTCCTATTAGCTTTATGTTAATGAGAAAAATAACAACTAGTGCTTTCATTAGCAGTTTTATGGGACACATACTTGAAGCAGAGCTCATATCTCAGAATAGAACCGACTTCAGTTCTGTCTATCTGAAAGACAGAATTTCAGGTTTTCTCTCTCAATAATTTTTGCTTTGGGGTCCATTAGTAGGTGATTTCAACAACCTACAGTATACATCTATCTGAATAGTCCAAAATATGTTCCCTAGCACTTCATTATAACTTTGTTATCCGTAGCACTTAAATTTTAATTTTTTTATTACGTTTTTCCATGTGTTCTCCATGCATCTCTCCAAGGAAAATTCTACACCATTTGAACATGTATCAAACTTTTCCAGATCTATTTGTTGTCGAGATTCTCTGTTGCCTTTCTACATAATGGTTGGCCTCAAGTCTGAGGGCTGTACACTCAAAGTGTGTGCAAACCCTTGGAACTTAATGACCATTTTGTTACAATGGGATTTCTTTCTTCCAGCCTGATGGAATGTATTTTAATACTGTACTGGTGCATTAATAATAATTGCTGCAATATGTAGAGTAAGTATGCTTAAAATGTTAGTTCCACTTCTAGAGTATTCTCTTTTTCGAAGGCTGGCATATATAATTAAGAGTGCCATTTGGTAATAATTTTAACCCATAATGAACTTCACATCTTTACATGTTCTATATATATATGGGAAGATAAAACAATAAATATATATATAAATTACTCCCAATAAACACTGTTTGTAGTGGTTGGTAAGATTTGGATTCATCAGACATTACACTGAAAACAATCAGTTCTTCATATGTGAAGAACTCTCTTTTTGTTAATATTCTTTGTTCTCCAAGTGTGCCCATTTGACCTGCAGGCTTTATTTTCTTAAAAGTACCTTTGATCCTCAGCTGTTTAGCTTCCTCAAATGGAATCTGAAGCAGTTGGCCAGCAAGAAATCTGGACCAAAAATTTCATCCATCAGTACACATGTGTGTGTATACATATATATATATCTAAAAAATCCCACATATATGCATATTTTTGTATCTATTTATCTATCTATCTATCTATCTATCTATCTATCTATCTATCTCCAAATAAGATGCATACATGTTTGGAGACACATATGTGCACCAAAGAAAAGCTTTTGTTGCTTAAGTTAGACCTTCGGTTTTCATTTCTCTGTGTCATCTCACTCCAATCTCGCATCAGCAAAACTGATTTCATTTCATCAAGTTTCTTTTAATTTATGCTGAAACAAACCTAAGAAAAGTTTTTAAAATCTATTATTATTTTGCCAGCGGAATCAGTTCACAATAACTGAGAGATGAAGAAAGTAAATGCTTCAGTTATTACAGGATGTATTGACTAGACTCCTGTTAGCATATTATGAACCATATTAACTGATTTCTCATACGGATTTGTATAATCCAATATGGAATGTAAATTTGTATATGCTATCAAGAAAAAGTAATCAAATGGTTATTTTTGCCTAGAATGTAAGTTCTGTTAACTGGGTTGAATATGGATATCAACCTAGGCTTTGCACTAGAACTGTGTGCATGTCTTCAAGGATGAGAAGAGTCTGGGAAAAAGAAGACAGAAAGGACAGAGGATGTAGAAGTTTAACATGGTTTATTGCATCTTTAATGCATAAACTGGTGTGCTGGGACAAAAAAAAAGATAATTTCTGCACTACAAAAGATAATAGTAATGCACTATTTACACTTTGCTCTCCGTATGCAATGTGTTTAAAACTGCTACTGCTCTCCAGAGGTTTCCTGGGTAATACCTGTGCCCATTGTTGTTTTAGAAGAGACTCAGTTTTGAACAGTCATACCAGTTTCTCCCAGAGCTACAGAAGTCCTTTTTCTGAGTCCTCTCAAAACATTTGGTCTATATGTACAACAAGGATGAGAATATATGTGTGTGGTTTATTATGGTGATGAATGACTATTTGGGAATATTTTTTTATATTAATTAAAGATAAATATGATTAATATATGCTTCTACTAAACAACCTGGTTAGGTTGCAGTCCTGTTAGAAAGGAAATAACCCAGAAGAGAAAGCACACTGTGAATTTTGAGTGAGCTTATGGTTTTTTGAATGGGTTTATCCTTTCTCAAATATAATGTGATATTCCATTTAACAAACATTAAGAGAAAGTCTAAGATAGTGCAACATACTTATATTATCTTTGAATATATTTATATTCATATTTAAGCTAACTACATTTGTTATGTTGCAAGCTGGGAATCACCACATGGACACCTGCTGGTAGAGGATATATTTCCCTCCAGTGAAACACCAAGTTGCAGACTGGATTGTATTTCTTCATTGTCTTTCAATTGGTCTATTAAAAATTCATATTAGCACAATTTTATTTATCATTTTGGCTGCTTTCATTATAGTTCTGTCAAAGGGTTTTTCATTATCCTTAGCTCAATTTATACATGATAGTAAGCTTGCTCTTTTACTTTTTTTGATTATTATTCTGGCAAGAATACTTTATTTGTTCTGCAGTTCACATGTTTTCATTCTAGTAGAAATCCTTAAACCATTATTTTTAATGTGCTTTACAGTTTAATAGAAATTTGTAACAAATGTTATTTGAGCTTTTTAAATACATTCTTTTCAATTTATGGGTGCATTACTTAGTCAATTATGTCCATGAGTACACAAAGAAACATGTAACAGTAGTTTGTTAAGTAGAGACTTAAATTCTAGACTGGGAAAAATAAACAAAAACAACCCTCAATACAACCTCCTCTGCTTTATTGCTGTATAAAACAAAAACCAAAAAAAAAAACCCCAAGAACAAATATATTGAGATTTAATCTCTCATATTAAGAAGATTTACTAGAAAACTTTAATTTCAAGAAGCATGATAAATTTCTTTTCGCATTAATTTAATTTGCCAGGACACTTCAGGGATCATAGGACCATCCATGGAAGGCATCAGGGCAGGGCCTGAGCCAGGACTCATCCCAGCCCAGCCAGAAGCAGTGCAGCCAGGGGCTGGAATGTTCCATGTGTTGCATCATTTTGCTTCTTTTTTGGCTGAAGCTTTCCTTCCCTTTCTCCTAAATCAGTCAATAAAAAAATTAGTGACTATGTCAGTAGAAATAGGACTTCATTAATAATCAGTGTACATATGGACATGCTTTGTATCTCTTACTATATGAAGGAGCATGAAGCTAAATTTAACGTATCTGTTGTAAAATGAGAATGGCATTTTCTCTGCTTTGCTGATTCTGAAGCAGGACCCTAAACTGAGGTGCTGTTCAGCCAGCATTATTTTCAGTTTCTGCAAGAAAAATATACAGGAATGTCTAGACATTGTGTTTTTTGTGGTTTTACGTTTTTCTTAGCCCGTAACAGAAAACCTTCAATTTTTTTTATTACATTAAAATATACACAGTTGGCACATCCATCAAAACTGTTAACCAAGCATCATCTTTGACAGATTATACTAAAGAAAGATTTGACATGAGAAGGAAGCCCTGAACTGAAAGAACAGTTATAAATTAAATGACCTGAAGACTCATGGTCAGAGGCAATGTCAGGCCACTTTGATAGAGTCAGAGATCCATGGAGAGCTCTGTGTAATTTTTTGCAGTACCCTAGAACACAGATGTCTCCACATTCCCATGAGGAGAAGGGATCTCTGCTCAAATGCCTCAATAGACTGGAAGATGGAATAAATGGATCATGTCATAAAATGTTCAGAAGTTGTAGAAACAGCAGTAAATGGCACAGCTACAGAAGCTGTGATGAATAGCAGATTTTAAGATAAAAGTAATATTTCTTCCCATACTTTTGCCTTTTTCATGTATAACACTAAGAATCTGATTGTGCATGTGATTGATTGAAACCAAAGCCACCAGATATAAAGGGATTAATAAGTACCTATGAAAAACTACTAGCTTTTACAATACTACTGTTCTGATTCTTAATTTGAAGATTTGTCTTTGTTTATATCATGATGCTCCTGACATGCGACATCATATTTGTCTGTAGCTGTAATTTCTGGATAATTAAATTCCAGTAATTCTAGCATTTGCACAATAATTACGAGGCTCCTATTTAGCTTATAGTATCTTTCAGATTAGTCTTCCCATGAACACCTACAAGAAAAAATCTAGAAAGGTGTTTAGAATATATAAATATTGAAATGCTGAATGGCTAAAGAATATTGACTACAATCTTTCCTGAAACAACATTAGAATTTAGGCCCTTCTTTAAAAGCAACCAAACAAATCAGCCTAATACAGGTTGATTTTTTTTTTCACTACAGTGTAGTGTAATTTGAAAATTCTTAAAGAACTCAATTTCTTACACATAGGATTTTGTGCATTTTAAAACAATATTTTAAGGGCATATAATATAAATACTTATCTAATCTGTCTAATCCTGTCCATATAAAAACATAGAGTTTTTCAAATGCATAGATGCTAACAATCTGACAATTGGGCTAGAATGTTGAACTCTTCATGAGTTCAGAATGAAGACTCCCAGTCAAGTGTAAAGTGAAAAATAGGTTTGTTGTCTTTCTTCTGTTTTTGTTCCTGTCAAATTTTACAAGGTTAATTGTCATGTAGCTGCTCAATATAGTAAGTAGCTGAGTAAAAATAGTAAGGCACACCCAAGAAAACCAGACCTGTACATGGCATAGAGGCTATATCATGACAGTAGGTTTCATTTGACAAGGTAAAAGTGTAGTCTACCTCCTCATCTGAGCTCATTGTCTAGAATGTCTCCAGAGTCAGTAAAAAGGAGCAAATAGTATGTTTAGGTGCACACAAGTCTATGAGGCCAGATGTGATTCACCCAAGTATACTGTGGGTGCTGATGGAAGTTCTCACAGAGCTGCTTTCCATCACTTATCATCAGTCTGGCAACCTGGTAAGGTTCCAGTTGACTGGAGGTTAGTAAATGTGATGTCCATCTACAAGAATGGCCAGAAGGAGGATACAGGGGACAATAGGTCTCTCAGTCTGGCAGACCTTTCTTTTTAATAACTCATTCCATTTGAGCTTTTCAAAGAATATCACTAGATTCGAGCAAGATCCCGGAAGGCAACTGAGATGCTTGAACAGGAAATATCTAAAAGTTACTCACCTGCCCCTAGAAAAGTGTCCAGTCTAAGGCCTAACTACCACAGATAAAGAAAGAATTTTCTCCTCAGATAGACAGTTTCTAAAAAGCTAGATCATGAGTAGGGAGTAATTGATATTGATAGGGAACATTAAATCCAAGTGTGTGTTTGCTGTTCTGGCAATCTCTGAGGCTCCAGAAGAAAGAAAAGATCTCTAAAGGACAAAATAATTGCAAATCCACTCTTTGATGACTACACATTGAGTTAAACAAGAAGACTTGTGTTTTCAGTTCTGTGTTGCCAAGTTTGGCTTTGTTTATATTTTGTGACTGGAATGAAAATGTGAAAAAATCTGTGTCAATTTAGGACAGGGATTTCCTACCAGAGAACTAACCTGCCACTGCCAATCCTGTTGGCCCTGTGCTCTTGTACCAGGCTGACTTCTGTCTCCTTCCAGATATTTTGTATGCAGGTAATAAAAGCATTCTCCTGGGAAATGAGCCACATGTATTTAAAAATCCTTAGGCTGTTTGCAGTCCAGGATCTAGATGTGCTTTTTTTCTGAATGCTTTCCTACTCTCCACCAAAATGTTTTGTATTATCACTTGTTCTGCACTGGAAGCAGAAATGCAGTAATGTTTTTCAGTGTTTCTTTTTGAAATCAAAATAATTTAAGTGACTTGGTTTACATTGTGGCCTCATAAGTGATTGTATTAAGGATGATGAATATAGCATTAGTGTGAGAATGCATGTTATAAGAGGGAGGGGGAAATGGAATTTTTTAGCTAACTTGAATGCATTGTGTAACTGCACCCTTTGTTAGAGGAAATGAAGATTTACCAAGCCAAGTATTTGAAATATTTGGCTAATAATTGAATTGATTACCTGTCTAAAATAATTAGCCATTGATAGATATATAGAAGGATTATTTTACAAGAGATATAGCGCCTAGAATGTTAGACTTCCCTACCAGATGTGGTTTTTGCTGTTATGGGATCTATTTTGACAGGACTAACACATTGTTTATGGTCAATCAAATTAATACAACATGTAAACAGGAAACCTCTTGTTGGGTTTGATTACCCATTTCAGTTGTATAATAATGGCTATTAGCAGAACTTTATTTGTGTATTTATTACTTTACAATGCAAAGCTCTGAAACAGGAGTAGACCATGCAAACTCCTTGAAGTGAATGATTTGCTCAAGGTTAAACAACCTTGTTAAAATTTATGAAATATCCACATGTGAGCTCCTCTAAAAGGGTTATATATATAATGGAAGTAAATGCACTCTGGCTGTTTTCACCGATACTGACAGACGTTCTCATACATACTCATATGATAAGAGCTGCATAAGAAAGAATGAACAAAATGAAACCCATACTTCTCAGTAGCTGCTTGCAAGTGAGCAGCAAACCTCAGGGATTCATGGAACCCCAGAAAAACCCATTTTACAAAACTGATGACAAGATCAGAGCTTTCTCAAAGCAAATGACTGATTTGCACAATAAATATGAAGCAGTAAACATGCCAGGATCCCACTGCACTTTACAAGCAGAGCAGTTGCTACATCTTGATACGAGAGTACTTTTTCAAAGTAACCTGTGCACTGACTATGATACATGGTCCGGTGTGCTTTACCTCCGTGAACTTACTTTTATTTTGTGAACATTTCTATTAAACTTGAAAACTACTCATTTAGAAGGAAACCTGTTGCTGATTAGATCGATTCACAGAGCCATAGAGTGCCTCTTCTTTAATGTGGTAGTTCACACATATGCTTTGTCTAGGCATAAATGGCAGTCCTGAGATTTAATCTGCTGCTTCCTTTTGTCCCTATTACTGGTGCACTGAGGAGGAAGTGTCCTTACATTTACTCCAAATTCACATCTGTTTCTCCAGTTGGATAGACTTCTAAGGTTTAAATGTGATGATGCAGCTGCTGCCCTTTTGCACATGCTGTCTCCTTCTTTGGGAACTGAGAATTAATTTTCTCCTTTTACAGAACAAAGATACAAATAGTTTTCCTTGGGGGCTAGTTTTCATCAGGCTCTTCTCACACTCAGCTTGATAGAAGGGCAATTCTCAGAATACTCTTCCCTTCCTGTGGAAGGTTCTGTCACTGCTCCCTTGTTTAACTTCCAAAAGAGAGAAGTTACCACGTAAGTTTAAAGTCAAAGACATCCTTTCCCATAACTGTGGATAAGCAAAGTGCATTGGAAGGTGGGAGAACAGAAAATAGTTTGCACAGTCTCCTGGACACAGAAAACTGTATATTTATGATACACAAATGAACCTAAAGTTAATTTTGCAGACCATAGTGCATTAAAATACTACTGCAAGCTTTCATGATCACACAGAAAAATGTGTTTATATATGTTGGTTTTTGTCTCAAGCCATCTCGTATACGTGTCTGATCCTTTATCTTTCTTCACTTTCAAATACACGGTGACGTGTGTGTGTGGCAGGCGTGGGGAGGCAATTTTCACAGTGAGACACTGCCGAACTGGAAACATGGGGGAAAGTTAATTACAGTGATTCCTTCATTGAAATGTTTTAAAACACAAAATAATGTAAATGATGATTTCTTCTTCTTTCAGCTTACTGATAATACACACTAATACTTTCCTAAGAAAATTTATTCTGACAGTGCAGTTTGAAGGTGAATTTTTTTTACTACCCTTAATACTGTTTTATAACATTCCTTTGTGTTTTAGTGTGTATGTCAGAATACTGTTGGAATTAAGAATGGATGATTTCAGCACCCTGGGAGAACTAATGAAGATTAGTATGAATAGTTCCATGAGGCATGAAAATAGTGAGATTTTGGAGAGAAGATGGCAAATCAAGGTTAAATTTTGCCTCTGCAGAAGAATGAGGTTGTAGTCAAATTATCTAACAAGGGCTGTAGAATCCTTTTCTAAGAGAAATAAAAAAATCTTTTTCATTACATTCCTGTGATTTGTTCTAGTCCTGCTGACACAGGCTATTAAAAACCTTGTTTATGTTTTAGAGACTTTTTAAAGAGCACTTTGGAACTTTATAGTGTTTGTAGAATGTTCTTTATAGTTGAAATTACATGCTGAGATGGCAGGCTGCTGAGCTAATATATTGTTACACTGATTAAATTGATTAAAAGCTTCATTTTTGACAGGCAAATTGTAGAGGCTGAGATTTCTTTATTGCACATTTCAGTAATTCAGCTCATGTCTTTTCCTATCTAATAATCACTTCTTTGCCTCCCTGTTTAGGAATCATCTCAGCAGCGGGTACATTTTCAAACAGCATATTAGCTTCACATCTGAATTACATGAGTCAGAGTGCACTGGCATTACAAAAGCCTTATTCAAGGTAATGGCTTATTCAGTGAAACACTTGAAATATATTCCATTTTGGGTTTTTTTCTTACTATACTGTGAACAAAAAAAGGAACTCTTGATTTTTAGATTAGAAAATAAGAGATTGCTCTTACCATAACTGTGGATTTACAGAAGAGGTCATACTGCAGAAACATTTTATGTCCTACTCAGAACAACATATGCTTACTTAAAAATGTGAGAGACAGCAGACCAAAAAACCTTACCAAAAATCATTGAAGATATAACAGGCAGATAAAGAAGAGGATTCAGAAACTTAAATCAGCTTCAGAGGAGATGTTTTGCAATAAATATGGAAATAAGGTGAGTGTACTTAAAAAAAGTTAGGAAACCTAAATTGCTTTAAATAAATGTAGAAGCCTACAGAATTGTCTTCTAATGGCTGTGCAAAGTGCAAAGTATTCACAGCTTGCAAACAGGAGACTCTGAAGGCAGTCCAGAAATGTGAGTTTGCTGCTGATAGTACCACACAGATATGGGTATTCAGTGCCAGCCACAAACTGTACTTCTGCACAGCACATTTTTGATTTGATACAGGAATTAAGCATTTTTCAGGGTAAAAGCAGACTTGTTTAGCTAAAGATCAGTGCCCATCACAGTGGCTCTATTACCAGAAGAATACTTGCTTGCACTCCATCATGCAAGGTAAGAAGATGGAACTGTGTCTTCCTTGTTCAGACTGAAGCTCCATTAGCTCAGGACACTGAATTGCTGACTTAGCTCAAAAAATCATACAACCCAGCATCTGGCTGTTACAAGTCAAAAAACTTCTGAAGTGGAGGTGATATTCTGCTTACTCTATTTGGATGCCTCTGATGATGCTTATCTTTGAATTTTACTTCTTGAAACTATTCGCTGTTTCAACCACATATTATCTTGTGACACTGAATTCAGCAACTGAATTATGTTCCATTTTAAACCTGTCATTTCATTTGGAGACCTGTTTTTATTTTATTTTCAGGAATGATAATTAATCATTTCACTTCTTAATTTCATTGTAGTATCCATCATGCCAGAGAGCTCTGGCTGCCTCCATGCATTATGTTGGTAAAGCATCCCAAATACAGACAGCAATGTTTCCAAAACTGCCCTAAAACCACTGGCAGGTGACAGAGAACTTAATGTAGGCATAAGGACAGTTTAACAGTTGTTATCTTTTGTTATCTTTCCGTCTGCAAACAGAAATCTAAAGGGGGAAGTGCAAAGAAAAAAAAATAGCTTGAGTTTGGCTTGGAAAGAGGTAAGGAGGGCATTGAAAGCACACAGGACTCAGCCAGAGGAAAACCTGGGAGACTGCATCTTCTGGATGCCAGAAGTTGATACCCTTTGGTCTTAATATCTTTAATGCCTCTGGAAAAATTGAGAGGAAGGAGGGATGGGAGGACCTGCTGTACAACACATCACTGGGATCTGCCTGGCACCTGTGGAATAAACAGTGTCTGCAGAAATTCTGGGAAGAGACTAAGAATTACACAGCCATCTTTTCTTTCCTTTTTTTTTTTTTTTTTTTTAATTGCTTTTTAATGAGCTAGGAAAATTAAAAATGCCTGTAAAACTAAGGTGGGAATCCTATGTCATAAGCATACATAAAATGTGATGCACATAAGTGGTAGAATAATGCAAATGACCACTTTAGATTTCATACAGGGCAGAACTGGGAATGTGTAGAGGTGATAATGGTCATCCTAGCAGCATTTTGACTAGCACCAGAAACGTGCTTCTATCCAGAGCTACAGCATCTAAAATCATTCATACACAGTGCTGGGAATAATTTATAGGAAGTTACATTACTTTTCAACCCCCTCCCTAATCTGTACGTATGTGTTAACATGCTCATCAAGTACTTTTGATCCCATTTACAAAATATATTCTCCACAATCCACAGATTTGGAACTCTTAAATCAACACAGCTCTCAACTGAATAGTGGATTATATGCCTTTCTTTCCTGTATCCCTATGAAAGAACTTGCTTAGTAGACTGTAAAGCAAGTTAAGAAATAATTTCAGAATTATTTCATCCAACAGGTATTCAGAAGGTCTCTTTCTGCTAAATCTGTGCCAGGATAATGGTGCATAATCATAGAATCATAGAATGTTAAGGGTTGGAAGGGATCTTAAAGATTGTCTGGTCCCAACCCTCCCACTAGATCAGGTTGCTCGAGGCCTTATCCAACCCAGCCTTGAACACTGACTGCCAGGGTTGGGGCATCCACAGCCTCCCTGGGCAACCTGTTCCAGTGTCTCATCACCCCCACACTAAAAAATTTCTTCCTAATATCTGACCTGAATTTCCCCTCTTTCAGTTTGTACCAATTACTCCTTGTCCTATGACTACAGCTCCTGATGGAGAGTCCCTTGTTGGCTTCCCTGTTGACTCCCCTCCAGAAAGTGCTATGAGGTCTCCACACAACCTTCTCTTCTCCAGGCTGAACAGCCTCAGTTTTCTCAGCCTGTCTTTGTGGAGGAGGTGCTCCAGTTCTCTTAGCAACTTCATGACTCTCCTCTGGACTTGCTCCAACATTTCCATGTCCTTCTTGTGCTGGGGGAACCAGAGCTGGATGCCGAACTCCATGTGTGGTCTCATCAGAGCAGAGCAGAGGAGGAGAATCACCCCCATTGACCTGCTGGCCACGCTGCTTTGGCTGCTGCTCAGGCTCTCTGGGCCATGAGTATGCACTGGCAGCTCACCTTGAGCTTTGCAGCCATCATCCCCAAGTCCTTCTCCACAGGGCTGCTCTCAATCTCTTCTCCGCTCAGCCTCTAGGTGTGCCTGGGATTGCCATGACCTATGTATCTCCTTGAGTGAAGGATGTCTTTGTCTTTTTAAGGGATAATTTGACCTGCTATGTAACCCTTGTCAGCAGCTAGGAAAACCCTTAAAATATCTATCTGTAGTTAGAAATACAGCACCACGTGAGCCTATGAGAAAAATACAGAGTACAAAGAAAACATGTGTCCAATAAGCTTTTTCTTCCTTCATCAGCCACTATGAAAGACTACACATTTAAGTTTTTCATTTAACGAGGTAGAGATTTTACTCATTACCCATGCTGAATCATCCCATGCACTGGGGATTTGTAATCCCTATTGACTCTTCATGCTTCCCCTCCTAAAATCCAGGGATTTTTTTCACCAAGAGTCTCTGTGTGAATAAAACACGATGCTTTAGATGATATTTTAATTTCTACATTTTGTGCTATTGCGCACCCGTAAAAATACATTTATTATTTCATTAAAGAGACTGAAAGGAGAGATGGAGGAGCTTCAGGGAGCAGTTATTAGAAAATCTGTTCTTCTCCAGGCAATTAACCCTCCTCTGCCTTTTTTAATATTTTGCACTGTCACCTGTCATTTTAATTTTAAAGGCAAAATTTACAGAAATGCAGAACTACAGAGTCATGGACAGAAGGTTTGTTGTTATGTTCCTCATCAGAAGGTACAGCAGGGCAGAGGCTCATATTCAATCATAAAATTATTCCAGATTGTTTTTTAGTTTCATTGAATCTAATTTTTCTGAAATTGGAAATTTCACCATGTTTGTTTGCATATCCAGGCTAAGTTCCTTTTGATTGCTATGAGGAATCTCCACAGCCTAATTTTAGGCATCTAACTTTGTTTCTCTCTTTCTTTCCTCTAGATATGGCAATTCAGGGCAGGAACATATCAGGAACATTCAGGGCAGGAACATAGTCTACCTCTTTTTAGTATCTCTGTATGGGTATGGCAAGACTATCCTCCTGATTGAGATCTTTTAATCAGTTTCAAAATCATAATCAGTTACTTTGGGGCTGGGGGACCTACTGAGGATGTCACTGGTGTACAGTAATGTGTTTTGGATTTAGGTATGGGATAAATATATATTTGTTTGGTTGATTGCACCTTGTTTCTGTTCCACTGACGTGCACCTGTTTGTACCCTCTAAAATTTTTAAATCTGAACTCGAATGAGAATATATCTGTAAATTCTATCCTCATGTGTCATTCCTTACAGTCTGGGTCCTTGCCATTTTAACTGTTAGCCAATCCAGACGAAATACTGCTTTGTCTTGGGATCTTGATGATTGTTAATACTTATAGAATGACGAATATATTTTAACAAGGGCATATCCAGCTGGCCCTACCTTGGGAAACAACATAGATATGTGGAAAAACATAATGTAAAGACAAAACAGAGCAGTAAACTGTGCATGACATTCTTCTGAAATGGTCTTGCTTTCTGAGGTCACGCAATTGGAAGTAATTTTTGGAATTGTATATGAGAAAGACAGGAAAATTCAAATGAAGAAGATAACATTCCTAGAATTCTTTGCAACTTTAGTGACATATTGTAGCAGGAATACTGTAAGATGTCATTATTAATAAGCCAAATGATGTGGACAGCTACTAATCACTTTGAAACCATTGGATGATATTGGAACCATCCTTAAAGAGATAGGCTTCTTATTACCAAAGGGGATGACACCTCTGGATCAGAAACCTTGCAAAACAAAAACAAAATCTTTATCCTAGATTAATTTGGATCACTGCTGGGATCCATGTAACTTCTCTTTACCTATCTAAGAGCTCAAAGCCTTAAGAAAATTGCTATTATATATTTGTCAGTATTGAGATAGAACACCATGGAAGACTGAGATAGAACATATGAAAGATTCCAGGATTCCATTCAGACTAGATAAGAAATAAATTCTTTTATAAGGAATAAATTTTTTACCATGAGAGTGGTGGAACACTGTAGATGCCTCATCCCTGGAAGCATTCAAGGTCAGACTGGATGAGGCTCTGAGCAATGTGATCTAGTTGAAGGTGTTCCTGCTCATTACAGGGGAGGTTGGACTAGATGACGTTTAAGATCCCTCCCAGCTCAAACTATTCTATGAATTTATGGTTATTTCCAGTAAGAAACTGAATTACACTAGTAGAAGCACTATAAATGTTCATTTATATTGTGATTATTTTTCCCATTCTGAAAGATGCAGTCAGTTTTCTAATTCTTGACTGAAGATCCTAAAGGACAACAAGCTCAATTCCTTTACCTTATAGCTACCTCTGAAAACTTTTGATGGATTTTCCTATCTTCATCAACCTACATTTAGGGCAGAAGTCCAGCCCTGAGAAGGCAGTCTGAGTCTAGCATTGCTTGTGAATCCTAAGAAACTGGAGAAAGATCTAGAAAGATGGTTTCAGAGACAGTGCTGAATAATTGGAGAAAGATATGAACTCCTGTTAAAGTTCACTAGTACTTTCTTATCTGAAGCTATGCGGTACACTCTTGTGGATAAATAGGGACAAAAATTTCTTCAGAAAACTTGGTCAGAACTAAGCAAAAATCTTGAAAGCACACTAAGTCACTGAGAGGTCTTTTCATTCATTCATTTCAACACAGTTGTCTTTTCTCAGTTCTTCACAAAAACAGTTTCCATTTTAGAGGACTTGTAAAGTAAAAAGCCAAAACAGCTGAACAAATTATATAAATAAAAGACTTCAACCATAAATAAAATTTATGTGTAATGTGTTTTCAGTTTAATGTTGTTTATCTAAAACAAATGCTGCAAATATTACCTACATACTCAGTTTTATCCAAGTGTCATGACTTTCTCCCATATTTTTACTGCACTCCTAACACTTTCACAGAATCACAGAAACACAGAATCGCATAATCATCAAGGTCGGAAGATACTTTCAAGATGATCTAGTTCAACCATCAACCCAGCACCACCATAATCACACCTAAACCATATCCCCAGGTGCCACATCCAGATGCCTCTTGAACACTTCCAGAGAAGGTCATTCCATCACCTCCATGGGCAACTTATTTCAATGCCTAATCACTCTTTCAGTGAAAGTTGTTTTTCTAATACCCAATCTGAACTTTCCATGACACAATTTAAGGCCATTTCCCTCTCATTCTTTCTTTAAGGACATAGCAGTGATGCCAGGATGATTCTTTTGCTTTTTCCTTTATACACCTCTTCTATATCCTTTTATATAGTTTTTATATATTCTTAGTGCTTTTAACCTACATACTTGTCATTTTCCAAGCCTGATATCTTAGCTGAGACCCACTGCACCATTAAACCAAAAGACCAAATATCCTAAAAACCCCAGACACCAAAATCCTCTACAAAACACATTTTGTAAACTAAAATTAACCCAGCTAGGAAAAAAGTTCCTTGGAACAAAAAGTTCACTCTAGCCTCTCATTGGAGAATTTTTAATAAATATACAAATTTGCAAAGCCTATAATTGTGCGCATTTCAGTGTGCGAGGCACAGTGTGTGCATTTCAAAAGGCATTCCACCTGAACAAAGTGCTATATCTAAAGATTCCTAGATAAATACCAAAGGGAAAACCCCTTCTCCCCATAAACTGTGTTTTGGTTTTAATTTTAAGACCAGGGAAAGGCAACAGCAGAAAAGGCCAACCCCCACCTCACTACAACCTCATTTCAGGTAACTGTAGAGAGCAATGAGGTCTCCTCTCCTTTTCTCCAGACCAAATCCCAGTTCCCTCAGTTGGTCCTCACGGGACATGTTTTCTAGACCCTTTACCAGCCTCATTGCCCTTCTCTGAACATGCTCCAGCACCTCAACGTACTTTTTGAAGTGAGGGGTCCAGAAATGGACACAACCCTCAAGGTATGGGCTTGCCAATGCTGAGTACAGTGAGACAATCACTTCCCTAGTTCTGCTGGCTACAGTATTCTTGATACAGGCCAAGATGCCACTGGCCTTCTGGAAACACGCTGGCTCATATCCTGCTAGCTTTTAAAGAGTACTTCCAAGTCCCTTTCAGATGAGCAGCTCTCAAGCCACTGTTCTCCAAGCCTGGAGTGTTGCATGGGGTTGTTGTAACTCAGAGGAAGGACCTCTTACTTTGCTTTGTTCATCCTTATGCTGCTGTATTCATCCGATTGATCCAGCCTGTCCAGGTCCCTCTGCAAGAGCCTTACGGAATTCTAGGTAGACAACATCCACAGCTTTTTCTTCATCCACTGAGTGGGTCACTTTGTCACCGGACAGAGATCAGGTTGGTCAAGCAGCACCCATCTTATGTAACCCCGTGTTGTCCAGACCTGATTCCCTGGTTGTCCTGCAAAGGTATGTGCTGGCACTTAGGATGACTTGCTCCATCAGCTTTCTGTACAGGACATTATTGTGGGGGCTGATAAACCCACCGGTGAGGATAACACTGGAGGCCCGTGGAAAGTCGGTCCCTGAAAGTTGCTCCGAGGTTAGGGAGACAAAAAGAGCTCTCCCCAGCCTCCTTTGTTGCATTACATTAACGCACCCCAGTTCTGTTTCCCTGGTTGGCTCGTTGGCCTCCCCGCCCCTGTCCTACCTTGTATGTCCCTGCCCTAGAATGTTCTCCTGCCCCTGCTCACCCATTGGCCCTTGTTCCCTCAGCCACTCCCCCTCTGCTTCCCCATTGGTCCCTCACTCAAGCCCCGCCTGTGCACCGCCCCCATGCCCTAGGATGATTGGTCCCTGGTGCTCGCTCCGCCCGTACCTCCCTGTACTTAAACCTGGACTCTCCCATGATGCTAGTCTTTGTTCTTGGAACGCTCCTTGAGATTGGCTGGAATAAATCTCTCCATGGAACCCCATACAAGGATTCTTCCTGTCTCTTTGCGATCAGTCCATCTCAGAAGCTATCTGGTGTGTGTGTATGTGTGCTTGGTGTGGCCCCAGCTGGAGACCCTGTTGGAAGGTAGCAGCATCATACCCCCGCACCACCCACTGCTACACATTATTTGGTTTTCATTATTTGAAGTATAACAGGTATAACAGCTACAGATCTGACAAGATGGTCGTGAGAAAGAGCCAAATTATGTAGGCAGAGTGAATCCCTGCATGGATTGGGAACTTCATGGCAGTGAATGCAATAGTGTCACTTCAGCAGCAATCCCGAATAATGGACTCAAACACTACATTAGAATGCGTATGGTTGACTTGAACTGATCAGCTATAAGGACAGCTATATTCAGAACACTGCAAAAGAGTATGCTAATGAAAAAAACCATGACTGCAAGTAGAGTTTAAGTTACAAGAAGAGAAAATAGAGATCTTCACTCCATTTTCTTGTTATACAGAGAAACGTCCGCAAAGAAGATTGACAGTGGTTTTCTAAGATTTATTAAGGATAAAACCAATATGAGACTCTGAATGAAAATTTTCATGACTGGAAAGCTATTCTTCACGGAATGCTTGAATTTCTTTCAGAACAGTGTTAGAATGAAGGTGGGTTGTATTTTTTTCCATGATACAAGCAAAAAATTTGAATTACTCGATCTCATACATGTCAGTGTTTATCACAGAATGTGTAAGGGTGAAAAATAACAACAAAAATTGAAAGGTGAATGTAAATCTTACTAAAACTATCACGGCAAAGAAAGCAGAATGTCTGAAAAGATATACCTGGTATTCATTCTCATGTTCAGCGATTTCAGCAGGCATAATTAGTGTAACCAGGTTAAACTGTATCTCTGAGTAAAATGACAGCTTTACAAGTGATCATAGGAACTACTGAAGGGTTGAGTCTTGACAAAAGGCTGGGTATGAATGATTTATATGAGGAATGTCATATACTGAGATTTTTCTTGTGTGTGCACATATGTGTACATGCACTCACATGTTTGTGTGGTTCAGAAATACACACAGGAAATAAGAGTTCAAGACTGTATGTTAATCCAACTTCTCTAAGTACCACTGAATTTACAGAATTTATGCGCAGAATTTATTATTATTACTTTAAATACAATATTTGAAAGACTATTGCATAAACACACCTGGTCAGATTACAGAAACTTGTTAAATATAGTTTCAACTAAGATGCAGCTTCAAACTTTTTTCCTTTCTATTGCCATCATTTTGCTTGTTTACTTACTTGCAGTTAACAAAATGTGCTGGAGTGAAGAAAATAATTGTCTTTTCTTTATAGTACCCATAATTCAGGGAAGTTATTTGTAGCAACTAGACATGTAATGAGTTTTATGAATTAATGATAAAACGTATTGAAATATATTAACTTTAGTATCATTTTCAAAATAAAGCTGAAGGTTATGAAAATTGAAGTATAGGAGTATGGAAGTAAAAACGGGCACTGATGATGTGCAAATTTGAAATATACTAAGGGCAGGCTTTTTTTACCTGTAAAGTGCCGTTTTATTTAAAATGTTGCCATTTATTGTATCAGATTCTAATTTGCATTCAAGAAAATCAGGTCACACAGCTTCTGGTGACTTCTGAGGTAGGAGTTGATGATCCCTCTTTTGAGGAGAATGAAGCTCTCTGCTGTGTCATCAAGACATAGTCTAGATGGGTAAAACAGTCTGCAAATAATTACCTTTGAGCTGTCTATAGCAGCGAGATGGCATGTGGCACTTGGAGATGAAAAGAAGAAAGAATCAGAATTTCTCTGACTTACCTATAAACAGCAAATAAGAAGAGAGATGGTTTGGAATCAGGTGGTGTAACAGACCAGTAAAGGGATTTAAGCTTAAGGGATTGAAGTGTAGCAGATGTCTGGAATAAACTTTCTAGATCATGTTGCTTTGGGGGAAAAGACTTGGTGTTGGAATTTCCAAAAAATAAAAAAGTCACATGACCGAGAAAAAGAAAAAACTTAAAATAATCGGACTTTTCTCAGATCTTGAAGAGAGAAAGGCTATATATTTTCTTCAAAATGAGTGAGGCCATTGACCATTCTCTGAATATGGGTCTAAGTGGCAAACCATGATTTGCAACCACACACCTAAATCTCTTCGAAAACATTGTAGAAACAGTGGAATTGCCTATCTAAAACAAACCCCACATACACAGGCATTTTCTGGGACACAGTTAGTTGCCAGATGAGTCAGAAATGCACCAGACAGCAAATTCAAAGGCAGGGTATAATGTGTATTACCATTCTTCTAGAGAAAGTTGATAGCATGAAGTTTGTTGCCATCCAGCTTCAAAGAAATAAAACCTCTATCAAGATTACTCATGAGAAAAATCTCGCACTTTGCATTGTTCCTTCTTTAAATGAGGAACAAATCTTGTAAGTCTGAAGAACATTCAACTTTGCTTTTATCTTAGCCTGATCATGCAAACAGAGCATGGTGACAACAGAAATGAATCCAGACTCACAGTGGGTTCAGATTTCCTACATTCCTTTCTTTGTTAAGTTTATGCCATTTTTCATTTTTGTAGATTATCCTTATGCATTATGTCATATTTCAGTCATAAAAATCCCTTCCAGTTAAACATCAAAGGGTACTCTATGTTAAAGAATGTGTGTTTAATAGATCATATGTTTAAATCCAAATGCAGTTATTGGGGAGCTCATCATTCAAAATAACAGCATAATCCTCTGCTTTGGTTTGTGGGCTGGTCTCTTGTTTGTTTTGACCAAGAGAGGTTGATTCACAGCCTCATGACAGACTGTGATGCTGTACCCTACAGGGAAGGAGTAGCTGCTGGTTAGTTCTTTCAGCAGCAGAACCACTGAGGGTGGGACCTGAGACAATGACTATGATACAACTTAAGGTGGACAGATTTATGGGTGACTGAAAGAGACTGAAGCAAAGAGTCATTTGTGTTTCTAAACCAAGACAATAATTACTAATTGTCTACAAGGAAAAATTCAAAACTGTGATTTTAATTGTTATGATGAAAATCAGTGTGTGTTTTTATGAAGTTTATTTTCATTCAGATAATTTAGCAATTAAGACGAGTTTGGAGGAATGCTGTTTTAATACCTGGGATCAGTAAAAATACCAAATGCTGGAAGAAAATGTTGTCTCAGTTAACAATGCTTTTACTTATCTTAGATTAGTTTAGTTTCTTGCAGTATCTCATACAAACTTCAAGTCAGATGTAAACTCTTTGGGTATATTCCTAGTCTTGCCAGCTGGGAAGAAACAAGCAAGATCTTCTAACAGCCAGAATAATTATCAATAGAGTGTCACTCAGTTACTGTGCTCCCACTGCCAAAAGGTGGGAGGAGAGGCTTTGAAGAGTCAGACAGTGAGACACCACTTGGAAGAAAAGAAAGAAAAGAAAAGCAGAATAAATGAACTGCAGGCATAAAGGGAAGGAGAATTTGCTAAACTTCTTCAAAATATTCTGGCTCAGTTTTTTGGAAATGGGAGCTCAGGGGACAGGGAATCATCCTTTCTAAGATGCTGGGAAGCTTCTAGAGGTCTCTGGGGAAAATAAGTTACAAAGCTAAGAAATGTCACTAACAATATATCTGTCTGTTTTCCCTCTCTCCTACTTTCTTCCCATGTCCAGTGATTTAAAGTGGGCTTTGATTAGCCCAGTGATGCTGGTGGGTGATTTCCCTAAAGAGAAAGTAAACTACAGTATTTCAGTGTAGTGTTTGGTATAAGTGTGAGCCAAGCCTTACCTTTTTATGGCTGGAAAAGAAGGAAACACAAGAGACTTATGATTTCACTGTAACAGTTATGCTAATAGCCAGATTGGCTGGTGTCAGCGTGCCTGAGACAGGCCTCAGCATTTTTCTGGTGTAAAGGAAGAAATCACAAGAGACACACTTTCACTCTTTTTCCCTGTCTTAACCAGGTGTTTGTTATTTGATCTCAGTAGTGGATAGAATTGTATATCCTCTTTTTTTCCTCTCTTGCATATATTTAACCTCTCTCCACAAAACTGTGTTAAGTTTTATTCTGGTGGCCATTAAAAGCTAGAAGAAAGCAAAAAGCCTTTTAGCTGAACACTAGCTATACTGGACAAGTTGTAGTTTTGTGGTCCACAAATATTCATTGCCAACAGCCCTCAGTATACTTGTGAAATTTCAAAAATGAAGAGAAGTATTTAGAAATGTAGGGCTTGCATTATTAAGTCTGACCTGAGATCTATATTGTCTAGTATTTTGTCTCTGGGAGTGACCAGATGTTAATTAAAGTAGTGTTTTTACATAAAATTTGAACGTGTGATTCCTTGCTCTGTTGCCAATATAACATCAATTTTGGCAGAGGATATACATGGCATACGTTACTAGGCAAGCAAAATGAACTTTTTGGAGGAAACTAAAAGAGTCTGTCTTTGGCTTTGTTTGTGTAAAATAATTCATGGCTAATTGTTAGCAGATACTACACTGAAATACTGGGTTACATCCTAAGCTGATGCAAATCTTGCAGCTCCATAGCAGTCAGCAGGGCTCTTCAGAGACATATGCTCATGGTGTGATTCACAGTGAGAAAGACCGATTGGGATAACAGAAATTCCAGTTGAGAGTTAACTTGTCTTCACTTTTTCCCTCTCTGAAGTCTATTTTAATGTCCTATTCACTCTCAATTCAAAAAGTTATACTTCATTTGAATTTATATAGCAATTTAAACAGGAGCTTAATCTCGGTCTGATTCTCTACTGTTCAGCACCCTTTGTAGCCACTTCAGAATAAATGTGAAAGGTTTCCACTCGTATTTAGTGGTATTTGGTATTCATTTCATCCAAGTCTAAATGACAAAAAGGATAGAGGACAACATATGATAGAAGTACAAAGCCCCAGTAGAACTAAAGCAAAGCAGTGGCTGTTTCTGTTCGTGCTTCTTTGATGGCAGCAGATTCATTGTGAAAAATAGATATGTGTTTTGTGAAAACCAGGAGCACAGTATGTTCTGTGCTATGCCAGCATGCCTCTCTTTATAGGATTGTTTGCAGCAGACAACCAAAAGAGGCATAAAACTGTATCGGCCTTATAAAATGTCAATGCTAATTACATGTAAATTAGTATACACTTCCATTCATATTATGCATCTAAAAGTCAGACTGGCTTCAAAATCCAGAAAAACAGAGTTGTTCACAGTATAACCTCAAGTGGTTTAATACATTTAAATAAGACTTTCAGCAATATTTATGTTATATCTGACTTTAAATAAATTTTCTAGCAAGTCCATACAGAAAATAAACATCAAAATATGAAATACAAACATTCAGATAAATGAGATTAAAAAGTTAACTTAATTTCTTGGTGTCTTAGGCAGATTATTGTTTTTATTAAGACTGAGAATTTCTAGCAAAGCAAGCTATTTATTTGCTGTCAGCTTTCAAACGATAGTTTTTATTGTTATTTGCATTGTGTACCAAACATGTCAAAATCTCCACCACATGTTAACACTATGAATTGGTTATTTCAAACCTGTTAAGCTATGTATACTTTGGCAAAGGAAGAGAGAACACTCCTACTAAAAGACTCAGCAAATATGGAGAATGTTTTTCGTAAGTTCCAAAGAAAAGTTAATTAACAAACCATATGGGAGTAAATAGGAATGAAAAAAGATGCTGTGCTAGCATAAAGACATCAGACTGTATAAAGGCAATCATATGTGCATTCCAGAGGAGAAATAAAAGCACTATTTTTTCATTCAGAGAGCACCTCTGAGTCTGATAGTGTAACTATGATAATAATATCTTTATGACTTATGGTCAAATGCAAACAGTTTTAGGCTTTTTCATTGAAAAGTATGATCTAGAGAAATTTTCCTCAGTAGCTGCCTGACATGGGAGGCCTCTGTCAACTGAGTTCCTCTGAGCCTGCAGCTCTCTCTACACATTAGCAGGGCTGCCTGGCCTCAAAAGCTGGTTTCCTAGCACTCACCTAAATATGGCTAGATCTAAATTAAAACCTCTAAATCAAACTCAATTTGGTCACTTGAAATAACGTTGTCAATATATGTGGCACTATGCGCTGCAATTAAAACTGCACAGAAAAGAAGGGTTCTTCGTTTTGGCAAATTACAAAAGAGGGAAATATATGTCATTGCACAGTCCTGAGCAGTCTCTCCTAGAGAGCTGCTGCTAGAGGATCAGCCTGCAGGATGGGATATGATGCCCTGTCCAGTTAGGGCACTCTCACCAGAGCTGGGACACAGTATAGCCACAGCTTTGTAGTAGTGTTTATCTCAGGTACAAGGCTGCTTGAATATGGTTTCTGCCACCAAGACTGTGGGGCTTGGGTTGGTGGAGGGTTTGTATGGTGTTGGGTTCTATTTGTTTGGCTGTTGGTTTGTTTTGTTTTGTTTTGTTTTTTGTTTTTGTTTTTGTTTTTTTGTTTGTTAGTTTGTTGTTTTTTTTTTTCTTTTCCAGTGGTTGTCTTTTTAGATTAGTGCAATATCTAATTCAGGACAAAAATGGAATGGGTAGGTGGGAAATCTGAATGTCCTTAGACTGAAACAGGAACTAAACCCAGATTATTTTCTTTCTGGACTAAAGGTTCAAACTAGTATATAGCATTTTGAGTGAAGGAGACAGTAATCAATACAGTTTTATTTTATTTATTCATTTTTACAATCCCTTAAACATCTGTCCCCAGGAGTAGCCTAAACTCTTGGGTACAGCTTCTCACATGTCTAGGGGCTCAATCACACTTGATTAATTTAAATCAAGTCCTCAACTACATCTGAGGGCTAAAGATTGAAGATCCCTGGTCCTGTTAAAAATCAGAACAATGTAACTTCCTAAGTATGCATCAGTTCAGTAGAAGGGATTGCTGCTCCACATCAGAGACACCCAAGTCTTCCATGTGCTCAGTCCTTGTGAAAGACAAGTGTATTCCAGCACAAAGATTCACCTGGAAACAGGCAGCATTTGGAATATTGTACTAGAGCAGTCAAGGAAAAGACTTGGGGAGTCATATGGTACTCATTTGTGGTGTTGTTACCTATGTGGATATGGAAAGGAGTTCATATAAATATTTAATACACTGTTAATGAAACCTATAGAAACTCCAAAAAGCAAAAGACAAGTGATTCCATGATGAGTAATTAAGAGTAGTGACTAGCAACTGTAATTGAAATCAGTCCTTGTTTGTATGGAGAAATATGCACACATATAAGAAGAGTTTGTCCTGACCTTGAAAGAAATGATAGAAAATATTACATATCAACATTTTTGCTATTTGTTATAGTGTCTTAAACAAACTTCTCGTGGTAACCTTGAAATTTCAAGAAAGATAGAAAAGAGTATTTTAGCATATTTAAAACTATTCTATCCTATGACAACTGGGTCATAATTAACATCCTAGCTGGGGAATAATTAAAATAGGTTCTATTTCATCGTACTTACGAGTTAAGTGCAAAGGTTAATGTTAATATTCTCTGGCACATTCACACAAGGTAAGAATGCATTCATTTGCAGCTGTGTCTGTGAAATAAGTCAGATCTCCTTTTGGAGTTTGAAGTTGTCTTTGAGGCAGTGCACAAGAAAGTACTTTGGGTGCAGTGGTTAACAACCCGTTTGATTTCATCTGTAGCATCTTTGTGCAGATCTTTGCAGTCAGTAGTTTAACATTCCAAGTCATCAGGAACTATTAGGGAAACTTCATGTTTACTTTCTGCAAATATTACTATAGGAGAAGCTCATCAAACATTGGAGCAAAAAACCCAGGTCAGATTAATTTTTAAGTTCAAAGACAGAATATTGTACATTTCTAAATCAGCTATGAAACTGATTCACAAAGTTCCCCAGTTGTTGATATAGAGAGTGGTTTAGAAGGGAGATAAAATATCCTGTCATTTTTTTTCTTTTTTCTTTTTTTTCCCCCTTGCCACCTAATTCAACTATGCATGTTAGAAAGAAATAAACAGTTGCTAGTGCAAGATCAAAGACAACACAGAAAATACATGAATGTTTAAACTTAGTATTGAGGGATCGTGAGGGAAGCAAACTTTGAGAAAGTAGGGCAGATATGCATTTTGGGAACTGCTGTGAAAGTTGCTCAGTCAATATCTCAGCAACAGGTGTTTCTAGCTGGGAAGGTGTGTAGGTAGAAAGGTGAGAGCAGAAATGATTCCTGTCCAGAGAAATTGCTGTGAGAGGAGGTATAACACTAAGAGTCTGGAGAGCTCTAGCCACCCTCTGTGCCCCTGGGTGCAGTACCACGCTCGGGCAGGAACCTCACACAGCCCAGCCTGAGTGAGAAAGGTCATTCCATTTGACCAGCAAGGCTCTTTGCTGCTCATTGAGTCCTCACCCAGAGACTGCAAGAGGCTGCATCTAAACTACTGGTAACTGGGAACAGAAGCAGATGTGTGTGCAACTCACATCCCTGTCAGGTTTTGCTGAGGTGTAGGATGGGAAAACCCTGAGGTGAACAGCTGGAAGTCAGCGGCATTAATAACCTGTGCATGTAAAGATCAAGAACAAGGCAGAATAAGGGTTGCTGCAAGATTTCAAATGCAACTCCCTCCCTAGCATTTCTCTGTAACCCTCTGCAGCATCTGCCTCTTTGTCTAACTTGTCTCCTTGATTCTGAAGTGCTGCTTTCACAGCAGAGCAGGGCTCAGAGGAGAATAAATCTTCATGCTGAAGTGGATTTTCCTGTTTAGGTTGAGCACCAGTTGAGTGCCCCTAATATGAAGCTTTAAATGAACTGGTTTGAGTATATCTGTACTTGCAACCACCTGGGTAATTTGGGAAGATAAAAGTGTATCGCAATTGTGTAATTCTGTCTCAATTTTACTCAATTTAGATAAATGCTGAGCTAACTCTTCTGAATTTTTAAGTATTTAAAAGTGCTGACTGGCACACAAAAGTAGTTTTTAAGGTCCAATTACAGATAAGAATTTCACCTCATTTAAAGATCAAAATTTAACCATCTGATTAGTCTTAAATTAAATTTTGCTGAATACAGCTGGCTTGCTGGATAGGTGTCTGAATGGCCTGACTAAGAATTCAGATGACTAATTCCTTCACATGTTCCAGCATAACTAAGTGCAGCCAGAGCGGTGCTTGGCTTCTGTTGCAGGTGAGAGGGAAGAGCAATACCACAGGTACCAATGCATCATTTCAAGATGAGCAGCAGAAACACAGCCTAGGAGTGCTCTGGGTAGGAATGCAAGGAGCGCCAAATGTGGACAAAATGCTTAGGTCTTGCCACACTGAAGAGTAGGAAAGCAACTTTCCAGAGCACAGACATGGTACCCAACTTGGCAGAACAAGTCAAGAGTGAAATAGGTTGGAAGACAAAGAACTCACTGGAAATTGAAGTCCAGCTTGTTTGTGAGACATTCTTTTGGTCTAAGGTATCCTGAAGGAAAGGCAATCTCATGGAATTTCTGGACCCAGGAATCAATGATGAGATGGCTACTGATTGTATCTGGCTCTGTCTGAGAACCTAGGCATAGTATTTACTCAAAATAAAAATAAAAGCTGCTAAGAAGCTTACACACCTTAGCTGTGATCATTAAAATGCCTAAAATAATATTGGAAAAATAAACAAGCAAATAATTACACCATTTCTGAATCACTGCCTCTGAAGTATCACCTTTTTTGTCTTGAAAGTTATCTTTTTCTACATATACTAAGATGCTGCATAACACAAAGAGATTAAACGGATTCAATCCATGGGAAGTCAGTTTGTAAAGCTAGTTTATAAATCATGGCAGAATTTGTAGGCAACAGTGACAACTCCATCAGAGCTGTAAAGTTAAACCTTTGTTTAAGATTATAAATTGAGGCAGCAAGAAACCTCATATGCATGACAAAGCCTAGTGAAATAATATTGCTGAAGAATGTTATTATAAACCCAAAATATCAGGGTAAGCCCTTCAACTTCACAGATACTCTTTTTTTTTTTTCCCTATTGCTTTTTTTTTTATTCTGTAAGATTAATATGTTGCTAGAATTTATGACTTTTCCAGACCCAGGTGGATTACTGGTATGCCTTATTTGTACTGTGTTTTCTCATAAAGCTTAACTAAAACAGAGAAATAAGGACTGCAGACAAAGATCTATAAATTGTTGTCTACTGCTGATGTTCTTGGAACTATGACCTTAATAGTGGCTAGCTACAACGATTATAATTATTCTTTTTTACTAGCTCTGCTATTCTCATTTTGTACCTACCCACTGCCAGGCATTCAGTATTGACAGGAAATTGAGGAAGCAATTAGATGTTTTTGGCATGTGTTTCTACAATACATGTACTTCTTAATCTGGGATTTGGGTTATTTTTCAGGCAAAGAAATACTGAAAAAGAACCCAATTTGATCATCTGTAGAACAGACAGGAATATTCAGTGAGAAGCATGAGAGTAATAGTGGTAAAATAAAAGGACATGGAAGGTCACAATAAAAGAAGTTTGAATACAATTTCAATGTGGTAACAGAGGGAGTTTTTGGTCAATAATGCCCAAACCCTCAGCAGCTCAGTAACTGTGACAGAGGAGATCACTATGAGTTCATTCCTTCAGCTATGTGTTTTGTAATCCTGGAGGTTTATTTTCCATGAATTCCAAGACAAACATTGTGAATAACAATGGCAGTTTAAAAGCTCATCTGATCAAAAAATAAAAATATGGGTTAGGTCAAATATTAGTGTATACTAACCTGTTCAAAGGAGGGATGTATTTTTACTACTCTGTGCTTATATACTCATGATTTTGAGCAAGCTTTTTCTAGGAAATACAACCTGCCACACTTACACTTGAAATTTATTTAGAACAGAGCAGCAGGGTATCCCAGAATAGGTGCAAGGTTACACAACCTTGATGGTAATCTTTCTCCACTACAACCACTTATAAATAAATGCATATAATGCAATAAATTCGGTTCTCATTCAGTAAGTGCTCAGTTTCCATAATGAATAATAATTGAAAAATTATTTTCATTTACAAGAAGGGATTTTTTTCTCTATTAACTGTAGTAATAATTCACTTTATTTAACTATTTTTATAGTTACCTGAATTTTCCATTTTTCTCAAGTGAGATTTCTATTCTGCATCCTTAAATATATTCCACAGTTACGTGGTACCATATAGCTCTTCAGGGACTGAATTCATTTACTCAAGTGGCACTGATTGCACTATCCAGGGTCTTTCTCATTTTAACTGTATGCCACAAACATTGACATTATGTCAGCATTTTCACAGTTAGCTCAATTACCAGCTATTTATAGCTGAGTGGCAAAATTTCTCAGAAGGTTTGGAACTGAGTGGAAGAGCTTCAGGGTAAGGGCTACTGTGAGAAGTGCCAATGAAATAATGTAGCAGCTTAAAATGTTTTGAGGGAATGTACAGTGTAGGATATATGTGTAATTTGCAGTTGCAGTCATTTTCTGATGTAGTTTTGTGCCTGGAATGGGATGGATGTAGTATTGAAGTTTATGGTTGTTTATAAATTAAAATTAAAGCTTAAAAATTTTGTGTATTGTAGTTTGATATTCTTTGCACGAATACAGTGTTGTGTTTGAGTGACCTAAGTGAATGAAACAGCACTCACAGAAATTTAGTCAATTTATGAAAGGATTTTTCCAAGTTTTATTGTAACTTCTAGGGAAAGGAGAGATTGGCCATCCTTAAGAGAATGTTTTTAATTAGCAGAAATTATGTGGTCCACAGGAAGGTCCCCAAGGTGTGGGACTGGAGCACTTTTCCTGTAAGGAGTGACGCCTTAGGTTTTAACTTTTATATTTTTCAAATCCTGTACTGCTAGTGTAACTCTGAAGTTTCCTGTAGCTTGTTAAGTGCTGTTCTCTTATGCTAAGATAGACATAACAAAACCTCTAACTTGCTGTCCAAGAGCGCTCAGAACAAAAACTGTAAACCATCATCTTGAGAAGAAAGAGGCAAGTTTGAGAGAAATCACATCATTGACTGAGTTAGTGAATTTATGTTGATATAAAAGTGTGAGGCACTCGTGATCTGGGGCATCCATTTTGAAATCCATGGAGGCAAGGCCTTCTGGAGCCCAAAGTGTACACCTGAAGACCTTTCAAATAAATACCGCCTTTTTTCCTTTATTCCTGCCTAGTCTCTGTTTCTAAGTAGCCATTTAAGGCATCAGAAGAGGCTGGGGGAGCTTGGCTGGGTCATGCACGGAAGGGGATGGCTGCAGGGGTAACCAACAGCCGCTGCGTATCTGCAAGCGGCTGCTCACGGTGGGGTAGGGTGGGAGGGTGAGTGAAACAAATACAGGTTGTAACAGGTTCATGCTGGGCATAAAGACAAATTTTTCCTCAGTGTTCCCACAGAGAGTGTGGCAGTGGAACAGATTACCCCGAGAGGCTGCACTGTCTCTGTCCTTGGAGGGGTTTGGCCTGTGGCTGGTGGAAGACCTGAGCAGCCAGCTCTGTCCCCAGGGCTCTAGTTTTAGAATTGCATTATACAAGACTCTGTGGCCCAGCTATAGGCCACTGAAATGAGAATCTGAACTTAATGGGGATATTTCTGTCTCTCAAGTTATATTACTTTTCCCTGGTTATTTGTTTAATAGTAATAATGCTTTATAATTTTTGTGGTCAGGGAAAAATACCTAATATAAATACTGTAAGTAGTGTAATACACACCAGGTCCCAATTACTCTAGGGGGCTGAAATTGTTACCATTTGATGAGACCATCTAGTCTAGAGTGTTTATCAGGAAAAGCACACAAAGAGCAGAGTAGTTTAATTCTTCCAGGATTTGAGATCTGCTTTCTGATGCTAGGAAAAATACCCGATCACTGTCAATCCATGTAGCATGCCATGACAGCTAGCCTTTAAATTTTTTTCTCTTCCCTTTATTCTTCAGGGGCTGGTAGACAGGCACTGGGGAGGGGGAGATTTCCCAAACACAAGCAGTGATCTAAAAGTCCTGATCCCTGATCCCAGGGTCGCACCCACAAAAATAAAAGCAATCTTCTCTTTGATTTCAATGGATTTTGGATCAAGTTTAGCATAAACTGGAGATTTCTTCCTCATCTCATTTGATGCTACAACCAATGGGAAAACCCCAACATATTCTCATAAGAGACAGCAGTCATGCTACATTTTTTCTTTCACTTTTCTCCTTTCAACTGTGATGTTTGAATCATCCTTAAAACATTTTTTGACATCTCAGAATTACATTCTTGGTTAATATTACATTTTCCAAATATTTCTGATGTGACACTGCTATCAATAGTATGGTAAACCACTTCCCTTTAAAAATCTGTCCTGACTGGCCTATGACTTATATTGTTGTTCAGGGACAGCTTTTTAAGTGAACTTGAACTCGGACCAAAGTTGTGGTCTTCATATTCTGTAGAACTAGATCTGCTGCTACCTACACATTTTAATATGCCCTTGCCTGTGAAATCTAATGAGGTAACCATAACCACTAATGCCTGTATCTTTCCAGCCTCCCAAGAAGAGAGAAAGTTTCCTTACTGTTTTGCATAGTCAGCATTGCAAAGTAACCATTACTTAATTTATCTTTTTTGAAAGAGGGGTGAAACTCTCATGGGCAATACAAATAAATAAATTACTCATTTTAGTTGCTATCATCTAGAAACATTTCTGCCATAGCTGTTTGTCCTTCTGCTAACATGACCAGCAGGAAGAAATAATAACTGAACCATCAAATGTAACAGAAATGCCTCTGTATATGCTTTTCTTGATGGTGATGAAACAACAAATAAAAATTAGCTGTTTTCTATAAGAGCATCGGGGTCTCTGTCCACTAGCAGTGCCAGTGAGAGATTCAGAGGACTGGAAAAATGTAAAGCTATCCAAAATGGTCCCAGACTGAGAAAAATTGGAATAAAGATTTTCTTCAAAAAATAAAAGCTGATTTAGACTATCAGAGACACAGACAGTGGAATCATAAAAACTAAAGACCCAGCTGATTTATATCTTTTGGATTAGTTCTGATTTCATAAAAAGTTTGTTCGATCTTTCTCAGAAAATTTCTGCAAAAGAATAGGCTTACATTACAACCATAACTCTTGATCAGAGAGTTTGCATCTGATGGGTTTCCACACATAAGGTAGCATTTATCTCACCTAAATTGGCTCTAAATTTGAGTCAGTCATCGAAGAAACCTTCAGCTGAAAAAGGCTCTTGGCAGAGAATGTATCTGACTCAAGGATGTTTTTTGAAGGTTATGTATTTCAGGGTTTTTTTTAAATTTTAAAGGGGCACATCTTAGGTGACTTGTTTTTCTCCATCAGTTGTGACGAAGTCTAGTCTTGTGAAGGGACTAGCTCAGATGTTTAGGTGAGTTCCATCAGCACTATCTTTTAGGGGGAGAAAGAATATTTTCAAAATTTGAAAAGATATTTTCAAAAGAATGTTTATCAGCTATGATTTATGTTTAAAGGGGGCTCTGAAGCATTGAGCTCTGCCTTTCTGTGATGAATCTGTTACTGTCTGAAAACACTGTAGGAAATCCCCGGGTTCTGTGGAATGATGCAGAATAGTACTGATGGTACAGTTGTATATAGCTGCCACTCTCAAGTGCAGAGAAGGTTTTACATCATGTGCCAGTGACTGTGCTGTTGTGTCATTCCCATAGTATGTACCAACAAATTTTCTGTCATCTCTTTAGTGGCTGCCAGCTAGATTTAAATAGCTTGAAAATTGCTCACCTGTTTTGATATTAAAGTATTCAAATATCTATTCTGGGTGTGTGAATATGTGCCAAGCATTTCCTGACACATCCTGAGAATCATTTGCTCTAAATATGAATTTGTATTTTTACACGTGGATGGAACTATAAAAGTATTCCATTCTATTGTTTCTTAAAGATTAAAAAGACCAAAAAAATTCTTTTAATAAGAACTGAAATTTACACACTGCTTCTAACCAAAATATGGTTTGTTTGTCCTTTTAAGAAATCACTGAATAAGCACATTTTTCATTTTGCTCTACTGATTGAATTCTTTTTTGCATGGTCTTTTTAGCTCATGCCCAGATTGCATCAGCTTCAGAACATTGCTCTAATGAAATAGAGTATTGTGAAAGTGTTTTACATAGCTGACTGTAATACATTTCCTAAATAAATACAAATTAAAATCATAAGAGTAGACTGTGCATCAAAGCCTTCTTTCTCAGTTCTTGGCATCTGTGGGACTTGGCCAGTATTCTGTTTTGCCAGTTGAACCAAGTATGAGTTGGTATAATGATCCTACTCAGTCTGACCAACATCTTTTGTGTATCTTTGGAGGTTTTCCTCATTGCTTGTGACTTACAGCTGAACAGGGAAGAATGTTACTCTTTGCAGCCCTCAGACACTGCAACACAGTGCTTAGATGAATAGTCCCTTTTAATAAAAAGGATCAGTGCAATTTTTCTTCGTATTCATATCTCCCACATGAAAGTGAGAGTTTAAACTGTAACTTAATGCTGTTTCTGAGCATAAGAAATCCCTTCACTGATCAAAGGATTTTTTTTTTCTATTTATTTTTTTCTTAAAAATGCAACTCATTGATGGGAAAGTTAAGGTTATATAAGGCTATATTTTCTTCTGTCATCATGGATAACCTTAATTTACATTACATGTATTAAACGATTAGCTAGACAGGAGAATGTAGCTCATAGTTTATAAAAATGCAAAATAGTAATTTCAAGAGTATTTTATAGATAAATATAATAACTAAGTGATAATAATTTTGTCTAAGTAGCTCCAAGAAATACACACTTACAAATATAATTTATAAACTCAATCACAATTATTAAAGTATCTTCACTTTATTTCCCCCCCAAACTTAATTCCCGCTATTATTGAACAGCACTGAGCAAAGCTCACGTCACTGCTGACTGTGGCAGTGCATTACACATTTCAGCTGTGCACATGGCTGATGGACTCTGATGCCTTAGGTTTTAACTTTATATTTTTCAAATCCTGTACTGCTAGTGTAACTCTGAAGTTTTCTGTAGCTTGTTAAGTGCTGTTCTCTATGCTGTTCTCTATGCTAAGATAGACATAACAAAACCTATAACTTGCTCTTCAAAGACACCCAAAAACAAGAACTGTAAACCATCATCTTAGGAAAAGGAGGGCAAGCTGGGAGAAATCACATCACTGGCTGAGTTCTGGTTAATAAATTTATGTTGATATAAAAGTGTGAAACACTCGTGACCAGTAGTCGTCCATTTTAGAATTCACAGAGACAAGACCTCTAGAGCCCAAAGTGTACACCTGAAGGCCTTTCAAATAAACACCACCTTTTTTCCTTTATTCCTGTCTAATCTCTGTTTCTAGGTAGCCATTTAAGACATCAACTCATTCCATATCCCTTCCTGAGTCAGGCTGAACTCTTGCTAATCTTGTTGCAATGCCCTCAAGGGCCAAACTCTGCTCTTCTGGGTTCTGGCAAATAGGAGATTTCATTCACTGGCATGAGCTTGTGATACTGACACTTGGATTGTTTAAAAACACAGCAGGACTTCATGGAGAGTTTCCTGTGAAGCATGAATTTGAGGATGGAGAGTAAACTGTAAGGCTGTACACTCCAGAAGATATGCTGGTATGGGAAGTGCAGGCAGGACCAGAATAGTATGAGACAGTTGGCATACAGAAAGGCCTGGCATTAGAAATGGCATTTGACCAGAGATTGTAGCAGGAAGTACACAAGTGAACAAGTGATTTGCCTAACTAATTCTAAAAGTGGACTATTCAGGGAATAAATTCAGAATGATGAACAGGGAATTAAATGGAGGATTCTTTTTTAAGTATTTAAACCCAAACAGATTATTCTTCTCTTATAAAGAGCATCTGAAGGGTGCTGTCAAATATAAGAAAGAACTTTTACAAAAAATGGCTTCTCTAAAAATACAGCAGTCAATATACCTGTTGAGGAAGAAAGTGTCTTGTAAAAGTGAAAACAGCTTCAAGTGGGTTGGATCTTACAGTTTGTGTGGGCTTCACTGAGGATCATAAACTAGATGAATAGATAAATTTATTCTGGTGCATGGAACTTTGCACATGACATAACGTTTGAGCAAGTGACCTGGAGTCAAACGTATCCTTGCACTGGAAGGTTGGGAGTTCAATCCCCATCTGGGGTCCAGGCTCAGCCTTGGCCCCTGACATGAATGTAACTGAAATCTGCTCTGTCTTCAAGGAGCTAAAAAAAACTTGTCAGTTTGAGTAAATAATTGGAAGATCAAAGGTAGCTACCTTTCTGTACTGAAGCTGCAGGAGAAGACTGATCCTTATTTAGCATTATCTGACCTTCAGGCTGTATTTTCATACACAGTATGAAAAAATATTATTACTTTGGATAAAAGGAGTTTTAAATCCCTCCCTTAATACAAAATTACACAGAATTAAAATATATTCATGCCTTTGTGTAATGTACAAATCAGTAACCGAAAATTTCCTCTCTCCTCTCCTTCCTGAGCTATTATATATTTTTACTGCAGCAAATTGGTATTTCTGTAATTTAAATCAATTTTCTTTCATTGTCATTGCATGCTAAAATGCCTTTTTCAACTTCTGTCTGAATCTCTGAGCTAGAGAAAAGCTTTGGATTGTTGATCCACTGGTAAAAGTTTTACTCAGCGAAGAGTCAAAAAAACTACTTAGAAGTGTTGTAATTTCACAGAGAGATTAAAAGACTTCGTTATGCAATAGTAACACCCAAAGCACTGGAAACAAATCTGGATCAAGTCACAAAATATTATTTTTTCTTTTTTTCTCCTCTTTGCCCACACCAATAATCCTGCTACAGCTCAGCAATGCATATGAGAATTCACATCTAATTTATATGGATTCTACAGTTTCCTTTCTGTTGTTTCAAGAAAACTTCTGGCTAAGGCACTCACAAGCATCTCTGGAATGCAAGTTATCTTGCTTACAGAGAGCATGACAGCACATTGTCAGCACACTAAATGTTAAAATAGTGCAGGTCCTTTGGTTTTGAACAGCATAGGAGACTCTACAGTGGTCATTCAAGTCACGCAGGATAGTTCTGACTCCTGGTCCTGTCTCCCAGGACAGTTCAAATACGTTGAAATTAAAAACTACAAGTGCTTTATGAGTTGGATATCAAAGTGATTAGAGTACACATGCTGTAGTAATTCCTGTAACACCCAATTCAAATCATGGCTTACAATAATTTAAAGGCCCCTCCACTGCAATCTCCACCCCGGTCTTTTTGGGCCAGATTGTCTGGTTTAACATGGGAATGAACTCCTCTCTTGGTTTCCAGGCTGACTAACAAGGAGGGGTTGTTAGAGCCCACCACTGATGTACTCCACATGCTGGTCCTCCCTGGGCTGCAGAGGGACAGCTGCTTCACCATGGCCTGCATCACAGGCTTCAAGGGGATCTTTGCTTCCCCTGCTCCCCTGTGGGGTCCCATCCACAGGAGACAGTCTTCCTTGAACTTCTCCAGTGTGGGTTCTTCCCATGGAGTACAGTTCTTCACAAACGGTTCCCTGTGGCACCACAAGTCCTGCCAGCAAACCTGCTCCAGCCCAGGCTTCTCACAGGATCACAAGTCCCATCCTCCTTCAGGCATCCACCTGCTCTGGTGTGGGTCCTGTAGGGGCTTCAGGTGGATCTCAACGTGGACTCCTTCACATGTCACAGTCCCTTCAGCTCAAGTTCCAGCCTGTCTGTCAAAGCAGCCCAGGAAACAGCCACAACACCCTGGCCACCTTCCAGCCCAGGAACATTGTCATGGCTGTTATTAAAATGTTCCCAGGCATAATTGAGTAAGTGATCAGCAGTATAGCACCACAGCAAGCAGCAAAAACAAAAAGTGGCCTCTAACAAGCCCTAGACTCTTATATACAGTAAGGAAAGTAAGTCCCATGGCAAGCACAGGTGCCTGCTCATTGCAGGTGAAACAGCACTAACAGCTATAAATTCAGACTAGTGCATCCCAATCGATTATGTCATTATCTTGAGCCCTTTGAGCATCCTGTTGGGTGCCAAGAAAGACTGTGGTGGTTTAACCTCAATCCAGCAGCTGAGCCCCATGCAGCCACTCACTCACTTCCCCATGAGATAAACTGGGGAGAGAACTGGAAGGGTAAAAGCAGGAAAACTAGTGGGTTGGGATAAAGACAGTTTAATAGGGAAAGCAAAAGCCATACACACAAGCAAATTAAAAACAAAGAATTCACTGTCTCCCACGGGCAGGCAGGTGTTCAGCCATCTCCGGGAGAGCAGGGACCCATCACGCATAGCTGTGACTTGGGAAAATAAATGCCACCATTCCAAATGTCCCCCCCTTTCCTCCCTCTTCCCCCCACTTTATGTACTGACCATGATGTCAGATGGTCTGGAATATCCCTTTGGTCAGCTGGGGTCACCTGTCCTGGCTGTGTCTCCTCCCGACCTACCATGCATCCCCAAGTTCCTCCCCAGCGTGGCAGAAGGAAAGGCAGAGAAGGCCTTGGCTCTGTGTAAGTGCTGCTCAGCAATAACAAAATCCTCTCTGTATTATCAACCCTGTATCCAGCGTGAATCCAAAACATAGCCCCGTACCAGCCACTGTGAAGAAAATTAACTCTACCCCAGCTGAAAATGAGCAGTTAAAAAAACTTATCCCAATTTCCCTTTTTCTCAAAAATGCACTTTTAAATTTTAATGAGAATAAAATTAGATCCATTCTGCAAAAATCATATGCACATACTTAATGTTCTACACATGACTAGTTTCAATGAAGTTAATGGATTTTAGTTGTTTACTGGAGGTAAATGAGAATTCATTATATGAGAACGCTTCCTCTATTTAGAGGGAACAAAATTTAAACTACACATCTAAAGAAATAGCCTTGCTATAAATCAGATATTTTGTTGTAATGTTATGGTTGGAAAATTAAATTAAAACCAAGACCAAGAATGCACAGGAAATCAAATCTGATGAATCTGATCTCCAGCTAGTAAAAGCTCATCCAGATTAAAGAAATTCAAAGATGCAGACTTTGAACCATATGACTCTTGGTGAAATGTTTCTATAGCTAAATAAACAAAACTTTCTAGTTTCTTGAATATCTTGAAATTATTACATAGTTCCATGGTAGTAATATCCATGCCTTTTTTTTTTTTACATCTGGGTGATAATCATTAGAAAAACTAATCTGAAGTGGAGCCCTTGAGTATATCTCTGGCATGCCATTTACTAATCTTTCTCCAAAGAGATTATTCTAATGTACAAAATTCTAAGTGACTCCAAATAACTGCAGTAACTTTGAAAAGGCTATGAAATACATAATCTTTCTTCACATTAGAAGTCTATTAATTTCTCAGCAGAATAAATCTGGTCTTAAAATTTGGGAGATTTTAAATTCGTGCACAGTAACAAGGATCGCCTTGAAAGCTTCCAATTGATGTAGAAAGCTCAACTTTCATGAATAATTTTCTTTTGGGCCTGCCAATGAACTCACCCAAAATCCCATCAAATTCCCATGCTTGAGTATTGCCTTTTATGAGATGCTTAAAGAATTCATGTCCCCACTGAAATTCTAGAAAAAATCCTCATTTTTTTCCCTTCAAAAATATGAAACAGCATGTCAGTAATTTTGATCATGTACTAGTCATTCTCGGTAGCAATAAAGATTAATAACAAGCCTGAATTTCTCAAAACAAAACTTTTAAACATTTTACTAAAAAAAGGTACATGCCTCATTCCATTCACCTGTAGTGTTTTTAAACTAAATAAAAATAAAAAGATTGTTTTTAAAACATTGACAAATCTGAGCATTATAAATATGTGAAAGGTCTATGAGGTTTATACTATGGAGTTATACTGTACGAGATGCTTGTCAGAAATATTTGCTTTGACGTATATCATGTGGCTATCTTCTCTGTAATGAGAGAAGAGAAGAGAGGAGAGGAGAGGAGAGGAGAGGAGAGGAGAGGAGAGGAGAGGAGACTGAAGAAGGCAGGGGGAGGAGTTGTCCAGATGTTAGAACAGATATTGCCCTGCAGCCCATGGTGCAGCCCATGGCCAGGGAGCTGTGCCCCTGCAGCCCATGGAAGTTGACACTGGAGCAGAGATCCACCTGTAACCTGTGGACAACCTCATGCCAGAGCAGATGGATGCCCAGAGGAGTCTGTGGTCCCATGGAAAGCATGTGCTGGACTAGGCATCTGGCAGGACCTGTGGATCTGTGGAGAGAGAATCCCATGCTGGATCAAGTTTGCTGGCAGAACTTTGACCCTGTGAGGACCCAAGATGGAGCAGCTGGTTCCTGAAGGACTGCACCCTGTGTAAAGGACTAATGCTGGAGCAGTGGATGAAGAACTGCAGCCTGTGGGAATGGATTACACTGGAGAAATTAATGGGGGAATTTCCAGTAGGAGACACCCCATGCTGGAGTAGGGGGAGAGTGTGAAGAGTCCTCCTGCTGAGGAGGGAGCAGCAGAAACAATGTGTGATGAACTGACCACAGCCTGTGCATTCCCCTGTGCACGTGTTGGAGAAAAGGTGGAGCAATAGGAAATAAAATTGAGCCTGGAAAGAAGGAAGGGGTGGCTGGAAGGTGTTTTAAGATTTGGTTTTATTTATTGTTACGCTACTCTGATTTGATTGTAATAAATTAAACCAACTTTCCCGACCTGACTCTGTGTTGCCCGTGAGAGTAATTGGTGAGTGAGAGTAAGCTCCCTGGCCTGGTCATAACCACAGGCCTTTTGCTATATTTTCTCTCCCTTGTGCAGTAGAGATGGGGAGTGACAGAGCAGCCTTTGGTGGGCACCTGGAGTCCAGCCAGGGTCAACCCACAACAACAGCTAAGCTTGCTATTTTAGTCATATTCATACCTTTGATAAGCAAAGAAGTCTTTCTGCAGTGAACACAAGTGCATACCAATTCTTTTTCCAAAAATATTTCTTTCACTTCTAAACCTAAAGAAACATTTTTGACTGCATGGAAAATTTGTATTCATAAACATTCTCCTTGGTTTATTTCAGAGAAATCTCCAGGTCATGTAGGACCTTGCAACAGAGGCATAACTGTTGAAACTGTCTATATGCTGTACAGCTTGTCTGATGCTGTTTGATGCTGTCTGTTGAATCATCTTTGGCTGATGCAAATTCTCCCACTTCAAAAAGACACAGGAACCTTTTATCAAAAAGATAAGAGGCCCATCCCTGCTCACATTTCACTATGACCTTTGTGTGTGCTAGTTAGGAAGAACTTTGTGTTTAAGCTTGCTATCTGCACTTGGAGACCTTTCCTGGCCTATGTTCCAGTGAATCCCAGATTTATTTGGATATCACGGAATGGCTATTTAAAATCTGTGGAATTCATATGCTTTAAATTTAGTTTCTGTGGTGATTTATTCAAAACTTATATTCATTACTGCAAATAATTTCATGTGGGTGATTGCTATCCATTTCTTTCCTCACTGCATCTGTCATAGCACAGTTGAAGTGTTCATGAAGTAGCAGTAAAACAAGACACTTAACTTATATGGCAGACTTCCCATCCTGTGATTCCCCTGCTCCCTGTGATCTGGGTGCAGGGGAGTTGTGAGGATTTTCTGGAGCAGCAGATTAAGCCTGCCCCAACAGTGAGGTCTGCCCAAAGCCCAGGAGGACAGGTAGGCAGTCAGGCAGGTGCTGGAGACATCTCAGGTGTTTCAAGGTTAGGCTAAACAGTAAAAGACAGAATATGAAAGCCTGCACTATGAGTACAGATAATGCTATCACATTTTTAAATATAATGCCACTGTGGTGATTGCTAAATACCATGCCATTTAGGATTATTAACTTTTTAATGACTTACAGCTTGCAATACATGATGAGAAAGTTTGATCTCACACTCCTTTCTTAATTTGAATTGTTTTTTCTTTGCTATTAAAGAAATTGCCAGTCGAAAAGGTCTCAGTCAGGAAAGTGGAATGCACGTCAGTTTAGCAGAAACTGAAGGAAATAAAAAACACTTCTATCTGCATGTTGTAGGAGTTTGGCACTGAACACAATAATAGCACTCCTGAGTGGTTAGTCACAAGGGTATACAGCTGTTAAAGAAAAAAGGTCAGATTTGGCTTTAAGTCAGGAACTACAGTTTTTCAGCTGGACTGGAAATGTACAAAGCATAAAATGTTTTTTTGATAGTAGAAGAAAGGGTTTAATTTACCCAGAACTCAGCACTACAAGTATGGGACTCCACCCCACGCCCCAAGTTTTGAGAGGAGATGCAGTTGTGCAGACTAATTGTCTCAATGTCTGCAAAAGGCAAAATAATTAATCAGCTTCAACGACCAATAGGAAAACTCCTACTCATATTTTGCATTATTCATTTACCGTGAAATGAGAATAGCTCGAATAAAGCATATTGGAAGCAGTGTTTTCTCTGTGAATGAGGTTTTTATTGTTTAGTAGGAAAAATTTTCCCTGAAGCAGGAAATAAATCCACACTTTTTCATGCTTTTTTCATGTCTTTCTCCTTCTTATTATGCAACTTCCTGAAAATGCATATTGGTTTGCTATCAGCTTTATTTCTCGTTGTTTCAAAGCTAATAATAACTGCCCTGTGATAAACATTTTTGTTTTTCTAGACTAATTTATTGGATGGGTCTGAGAGAATTTCCTGGGTATGTGTTTCCAAGAGACAGTGGAAGTATTATTATTCATGTTGCTACTTCTGTTTTTAAGTGGAAAGATATATTTCTAAAAGAATTGATCCAATTTTAGAGACTGTTTTAATTAAGACAGAAAGCTACTAAATAGAAGTGTGCATGAAAAGCTCACATGACCAGGTATGAACTTTTACACCCCACTGACATTTATCATCTTTCTCTCTAGTCAGCTTTTCCTTGAAGCTTCCAGCATCTCACTCCTGGCTGGCCATCTCATTTCTACTTTATAACTTGGTCTCTCTACTTAATAATTACTTTTATTCCTCCTGCAGATCAGTTTGTTGCTAGCTCTGTCCCTGCTAATGCTCCTCATTGCTACTTTTATGTGAAATCAGTAGTGGGCTATGTAGTCTCCTCTCTTCCTAAATTTCTAAATTTACTGTTAGCTTTGATAGTGATCATTCAAAAACTGTATCTTGTTTCTGGTTTCCTTTTAATGGCAGTGTTTATATATAATTATCATAGAAACATAGAATGGCTTGGGTTGGATGGGACCTTAAAAATCAACTTCCACTAGACCAGGTTGCTCAGGGCCTTATCCAACCTGGCCATGAGCACTGCCAGAGATGAGGCATCCACAACTTCGATGGACAGCCTGTTCCAGTGCCTCACACCCCCCACAGTAAAGAATTTCTTCCTAATGTCTAATCTAAACACAATCTCATTCACTTTAAAGCCTGATCTCTGTCTTCAAATGCTTTTGTAAAAAGTCCCTCTCCAGCCTCTTTTTAGACTGCCTTTAGGTATGGGAAGGCTTCTATAAGGTCTGCACAGAGCCTTTTCTTCTCTGGGCTGAACAATCCCAATTCCCAAAGTGTTTTCTCATGGGAGAGGTGTTCAATCTCTCTAATAATTTTGGTGGCCTTCCTCTGGAGGACCACTCCAACAGGTCCATGTCCTTCCTGTGCTGGGGGACCCCACAGCTGTATATAGTGCTCCAGGTGGGAAGCAGTGTTACAGGTGGGAGTGTTATATAAATTATAATTATAAAGAATCTAATATAAAGGATATTTCCATAAAATGTTTCTATCTTTCCATGAAATCTTGCTTTACTTTGACCTCTCTTGTGAGAAAGAATTGACTACACGTGTACAAGGCATTTGAATATATTCATGTGAGAGCTTATTCTGCAAATGTTCTTTGTGTGATAGCAACCCAGCTGTCTGACCTTTAAAGAGGAACAAATTCTTTAGGAAATTATGCTTTCAGAAGGATACTGTAAAGGCAAGAAAAGCTGATGAATACAAAGCACATGAAAACAGAGATTGGACTGAAAACTGGCTGTATTTCAGATTTACAGAACTTTTTTTTTTTTCTCTCTGCACTAGCCTTTGTTTCTTTGTGCTTTGTCTCTTTCTAATATCTAGCTTAGGAAAAGAAAAAGAGAATGCCAATGTAGCTTATATGCTGTCACAACATAAAAAACCCCAGGCATTAAATATGATTTTAAGTTTCCACGGCCCACTGCAATTTTAGTCATTGTTCTGCTCATGGACTCTAATGTCTGCTTTTGATATCTGAGTGTGCTTGAGAGCCACTTAAATTTTCCACTCTGAGACATGAATTCCCACAATCTCTAAATGTCATGTGCCTGGCCAGAGCAAGAGAAGCACTCAGGTGAGGCAGGAATTCAGTGAGGCAGCAGCAGCTTACAACACAGGAGAGCTGAGATTTTGAGCAGCGTTGGGAACTATTGTACAGCCCTGAGGCTGTGATAGATAAAGTAAAGCCATGTCACAGTTCCCAGACCTTGCTGGGATGGCTTGAAGCTCAGTCCAGAGTTGCTGCCAGAGCTCCTGCCTAGTTTTTCAGCCAGGTTTGGCTGCACAGTGAGCTATGTTCTGTCAGAGCTGTATTACTTGTAGCATCCATCACTCTTATTTTAGAGTGAATTGTGCTTGTCAGCTGCCTGAGTTTGAAAATAGAAGAGCAACAGAGAGACATTTTGAGTAAGATGATACTTTATTTTATTTGGGCCCTGTATGTGTAGGATAAAAGCCTGAAAATGCATAGCCCCAAACTGGGTGTCTTTCTTCTTACCCAAGGCTAGGAAAATCAAGTGCTAAGGCCACAGTTTGTGAGACACACCCAGAGAAAACACACTGCTCTGCAAGAAGATCCTAAAAAAAAAATATAGTGTCCCGAAGATGTTTCCCATGACACCTGTGCTTGTCCAGACTGGGACAACTGATGTCTGTTCTATAACTCACAGCATAATGACTTTTGACCTTCCTTCTTCTAGGTGCAACACTAGGTGCCCAGACCTGCTCAGAAAACTGAGGTAAGAGATGAATTCATAACAGACATCTATTGCTATCTTTTATTGCACTGATTTCCTGAGATGAGTAACTTAGGAGTCAAGGTTATAACTTGAACATAACCTAAATATCTCAATTAAAAAAAAAAACCCAAAACTAAAAAACAAACATCTGCCTTGATACGTTCACCTCTTAAAAAATAAAAAACCTTGCCCTGAACAGCTGTTTAATGTTTCCTCTCTTCTGACACTATTAATACATTCAAAAGGTTGCTAGAGTGCAACTAATCCTCTTTCTCAAGAGTAAGGAGATCTATTTATATATTTCAAAAAAGATATTTTGGTGATCTTTAACATGTAACAGGAGCTGTCCTATGGATAGCAGTGGTAGCTGTTGATCTTAGATGTGAATTTGTGAATTTGCACTTCTTTGGATTTTGCTGGACTGTCTTAAAAACATGGCAATGAAAATTTAAGATTTCCCTTCTCTGCTTATCTAATGATAATGTGCTACATTTATCCTGGCATACTCAGAATATGTGCTTTTCAGAACAAGTAGAAATCACCTCTTTTTCCCTGTTGATGACATCACATTCAGCTTTCATAGCATAGTGGGAGAAAATACGAATTTTCTAGGAGTCATTTGATGACCTTCAGTGCACCTGAAGGATGAAGGGCAGGAAGGATTTATGTATGAAGGTACATGAACAATGGTTTTAAGAGTAATGAGGGAGCACAAGGACACTGAGAGGTACAAAGAGGGACTAGGTAAATATAATGGAGGAAAATGAAGAATCAGAAAATATTATACAGATTGTGTATAAGGAATTTCCTTAAGAAAATCCTGCCTATTACTAATAATCCTATGCATTTGCCTCCAAAGATATATACTAAAAGTGCTGCTAAAAAAATTAAAGGAAAAGAATAAAAAGATTTGAAGTATATGATAGGGATATGCCAAAGTGTAATGGGCTCAGCCAAATTTTTATTTGCCATCATTCATAGTCCATATTGAAAAACATGGACTTGTGTTTAGCTCTTTCTTTTTCACCATGACAACAATTGTCTGCCATACCTTTCTTGCAGATTATTTTTCTCTCCAGATACTACCTCCAGTGAAACATCTTTTAGGCTTCTCTTTCTCTTTTGTCTATGTTCCTCTGTGGACAAAGGTATATCTTCTGGTTTAACACCAGCTTTATGATCATTGCTCAATGGAAGCTTTTGTGAGGCAGCAAACCATAGAAGAATTTATGAGTTTTGGAGCACTTTTCACTAGAAAGTTGTGGTGTCCTAAACAAGTATGAAAAGACTTTCTCCATGAAATGGAGATGTATACTGCAAATTTTAGGAAAGTCTTTTCTGTCTTAATGTTTTTTTCTAATTTCCTGTCTCTTGGCAGCAGAACTATATTTTTCTACTCTCTGCACCTGTTTTCATTGTTTTCCTCCATTTTCTCTCTCCACTTCTTTTTTTTGAGTAGTTTCTTGCCTTCTGCAATACTTCTCAGCAAAGTTCGGTGCAATGCATCATTTAGCCAGAAACCAGTTTAAGATGACAGGGATAATTTAAGTCAAACTTTATGCTTGTTCCTGTTGCCAGGGAGAATATGTGACAACACCCATACTCACAGAACATTTTATTTTCCTGCTGCAGCCCACACAATGAGCCATCATGGGAGGAAGGTTGGGAGGAAGGCTGGAAGACCTCTTTGAACTTCTTTACCAGGGAGTTGCTACGATACGCCTGTGAAAACCTCTTCTTAACTCCTTATCTCTTTGAGCATTGATTATGATTTCTTTTAAACTGGGTTTCTGACCCTCTTCCTTGCTTGGTCCTTTTTCACCCTACTGAATCTTTAGATCACATAAATTGATTCCACCAATGATATGTGTCATGTTTCCTGCTTCTCAGCTTCTTGCCCCAGACTTGTACTGCAAATTAAATCTATCTGATTTACTTTTTTTTTTTTTTTACCCTTTTCTTCTCACCTGAAAAATTTCTGTGAGAGTGGATTGCTGATGAAACAACTTTAATATGCTCTGAAGATCAAGTACATCTGAAATTACTGATGACACCCTCAAAATTTCAAAGCAGATTTAAAGTGTCCTCCTAAAAACTTGACTCTCTACTGGCAAAGAAGGAGGTGTTCAAGTGAGTTTTGTGCATGCATTTTTTAGGAATATATTTAAAAAATAAATTTCAACTTGATTTATTAAAGCATTAGGAAAAGAGAAAAAATAAATCTAAGAAAAGTCACACAGGCTTTGGTAAATGGTGAAATAAACTTGCTTTTCTTTACTAACTGTGACCAGAGATTGTTTTAACCTGATGTTATTCTGGCTGGTAGAATGTGGGCAAAACATAAAAGTGTTTTAGACAGGATTCAGTTTGTATTCTGACTTAACATTAACCTGTTTAGAGTCTGGATACTTCAAAGGCTCCAAGAAAAAACAACTATCCTGTACCATTGCCAGAGAATAACTCACTGAATCCTTTCAAAGCTCAGAACATCTAAAGTTTCTCAATTCTTTGTGTTTATTACTTGTACTGTAACATACATTTCTGAAAATAGTAGGTGATGTTACTGGACCACAGCTTAGCAGTTACAGCTTTTGATTTCCTGTAATAAGAAAAAAAGAACATTGTTTTGTACAAAGAGACACTTTCAAAAACACTAAAATATGATATTGGGAAAGAATTCATCCTCAGAATCTTATTGTTGAGTTTTCATGACCTTACATGTCAAAAAGAAAATAGAAACTTCATTGTTTGCTTTGATGTTAGAACCACAAGGAATCAAAGACATTGCTGGGGACGTAGTGTTAAATAGAAGGTAATACTTGGCTATTTTAATTCAGTTTGAATAGTGACTCTTTTCAGAATAGTGAAACAGGTGCCAGATTCCTACAGGATTATCATCATGCTAAATTTGACACAAATTTTTAGCAAACCCAGAAGTGACCTTATGGCTGAAAAGGTGGGGATGCATCAGGTCTCCTTTGCAAGATTAATCCATGTAAATGTTTTTGTATTCCTTCTCTTAACATCCCAGAGTAATGTCTTTCTGAAGGAGAAACTCCTTGGGTTGATGAACTCAACAAAAAAGAAAAATCTTCTTACATGATCTTGACTTCATTTGGGTTAATATCTTCTTATTGTGATAACCTGAAACAAATGACAGATAGGTAGGTATACAAAATGATTCTTAGTGATGAACTGTCACAATATAGTGCAATGGAGACCTCAGGGTTACTGACATATAAATCCTCTTTATACTGTCTGAACAATTTCACTGCACTTGTGACTGACAACTGTGGATTAATATCTTAGTTTGTAATGTGGCCAGACTCAGGTTTTGTAGCTGAGAAGTCCATTAAATGTCACCACACCAGTTCTTCTTCTCCATGCATTTTTTAGCATTCAAGGGAAAGAAGAGGTTGACATCTTTTGGGGACCAAAATATCATTGTGTGTATGTGGTCTATTATTTTGGAAAAAAAAAAAAAAAAAAAAAGTACTTTCTCTAGTTTCTCATTTACTGGGATTTAGTTATTCCAGCTAGATAATTCTCCTTTAGCCCATTTGTCTTAGCAAGTGGAGTACTGCAATGTAAGGTGAGAAAGGTAAACTCCCTGTCTTTTTCTCGCTGACTGGAACTTGGAAGTTTTCTTGTGGAAATGAAAGGATGTCCTCCCTAATACACCTGCAGATATCTGAAGTCACATAGCACAGTGTTGTTTGGAATGCATAGTTTTATACATAGTTTTTAATCTGATAAATGTATTACTACAATCAGAGTGCTCCTGATTGCTATGAATTCTAAATCACACCTACCACACAACTGAGTCTGTACCATAGAATCATAGAACTTTTTAGGTTGGAAAAGACAAGAACATTTTTGAGTCCAGGCATTAACCTAACATGGTTAAGGCATGGGGTTCTCCACAGGCTGCAGGTGGATCTCTGCTCCAGTGTGGGCTGCAGGGGCACAGCTGTCTCACCATGGGCTGTCTGCACCACAGGCTGCAGAGGGATCTCTGCTCCAACATCTGGAGCACCTCCTCTGCCTCCTTCACCATGGTGTCTGCAGGGCTCTTTCACTCATATGTTCTCATTCCTGTCTTCTCTGTCTCCAGTTGTTTCTCTGAAGTAACTTCTTGAAAGGGCTATCCCAGAGACACCCCACCACTACTGGTGGGCTCCTCTGTCATGGAGCTGGCTGGCATTGGCTCTGCCAGACATGGGGGAAGTTTCTGGCAGCTTCTCACAGAAGTCACTCCTCCAGCCCCTCACTGCAAAAACCTTGCTAGACAAACCTAATACATTAAAACAAGGAATTTCATTTTCCTGGCACTTTGAAAGAATAAATGGAAAATATTTGCCTCCTAGGTTTGGATTTTTTTAGTATTGCTTAACTTATCTTCTGAGGACCACATATTTAAGCAGAAAAGAGAGCTTTGTAAAATCAAATGGGGTTTTTTTCACTTGGATTGTCTTGTTTTCTTTTCAGTGGTACAAGCATTGATGCGCACCTGAAAAAATTCTTTAGTGAAAGGGAAGAACTCACGCCCAGAATTCTCATTTCTGGATCATACTACTGATTTTAACTGTTAGTGTAAGTTTAAGCTTGCACATATGAATTCTGAAGGCTCAAAGAGGGCATATCTGCTGAAATTGAGGTACATATTTTGATTTGTAATTCGTTGGGTTTGAGATGAAGTACCCAGTTTCATGAAAGTCATTTAAACATCTCTATCCTGTCTGTTGATAGAATTCCAGAGAATCTGCATTGTACTAAAAAAAGAGAAAAGTACACAAAAGCTACCTAAATATTCAAGTCACTTGACCAGGGAACCTTTTGTCTGAGAACAAAGATGTGCAACCACGACTTCTAGAGTTTTGTTTGTGTCAGCATCACCCCCCTACTTAGCTTCCATTCACCTTCTTTCTCTACAGTAGGGTAAGATCTTTCAGTAGAATGACAAGTAATTGGTGCTGCTCATGAGGGAATGTGGTGGGTGTGTTGCAGGATAATCGGATGCACATTTCACATTTTTCAATCCAGAGCATAATCAGTTTTCATTGATGGATAAATAAAATCTCTGCGCTTCTGGAACATGACTTAGTAGAGAGTAGTAATACTTCTGGTCTTAGTGCCAAACTAGCAACAGCTTTTTCAGGTGGTATTATTAAAAAATATCTTGTCTGAGGTTTTTATGAGTACATACTCAAAGGTGCTGTGCTAGTCTCAGACAACTTTAATATTTGGTTTCATTGTCAGCGAAAATTCAACTGTTTAACTTCTACTGTTGAAGAATGACAAGTTCTCAGTTATTCTTTATTTATAAAACTCCATTTGCAGAGATCAAAACTACACTCTAAGAGAAATATGGCTTCAATTTGTCTCTTGGATGGAGTGGTTTTATCAGCCCACAGAGCTTCTTGTAAAATATGTCCTGAAGAGAATATAAAAAGTAAAATTTTAATGTTTTTCTAAATGCTCCATCTGATTGATATATTCCCAGCAGTGTTTTAACTGCTTCATTGCTGTGACTTTTATGCTAATTTTGACAGTAGAAGTTTTACGCTTTTGCAAGGCAAAATGGGGAAGTTCAGAGTCAAGTAGCTGATATTTGGTACTGGAAACAAAAGGAAAAATTCTGTCCGTTCTGGTGCCATTACCAATTGGGTGTTTGACAGGAAACCTGTGAGTAATTCTACATTTTATTCTATTGTTTATTAGAGTCCATTGTGTTCATTTTGTCCCTGCAGTGTTTTACTATTAATTTATTTTTTATCAGTATGAAACTGTTTATAACTAATTTGCCCAGAGATTTATATTTTGAGTTGATGATATCTATTCATCACACACTTCAGGCACTTAATCCAGTCCCCAGATTTCTGCAATAGCTCCTTATGGACTTTTGGGAATCCTCAAAAATTGTCCTAGCCCTACTGGCTTAAATGGAAATATGATAATTTACAGTTAAATATCTCTACCCCAACAATTGTTAACTTTAACATATGAAGATCAAAGTCACTAAGAAAATAGACATGCTGTCACAACTCAATCTGAAAAACAAAGCAAGCTGACATCTGTGGTCGTTTAAGGTTGAGTATTTCATATGAGTTTATTTAACAGTTTGGAGAGAACAGATTTGGGGAACATACCATAAAGTCTGAGGAGGTTATATTTAAGAGCTTAGAGCAACCAGTTAGTTATGGGGATTCTTTCATGGTGTATTCCTGCCTTGTGTGTCTTCTTTTCTATTAATAATGTAGCTTTAGTTGATAATGTCTTGTTAAGGGACCTTAATTTTATTTTGTGTTGAATTGTTGTTTCTCATTTTCTAAAATAGAAAAAAAAAAGAAATTTAAATATGTTCTATATTTAAATATTTGTTTCTAGTGCACAGAAAATTAGACTAAGTGAGATGAAGCTGATCAAGAATTCAAACATATTCCAGCTCCGAATAAAATACAACTTGACTTCATGGCATGTAGGTTAAATGTTATTGTTCTGACAAAAGAAGTATTTAAGATTTTCTTTCCATGCTTATCTTTCATCACACCAAACCACAGTACTCCTGGAGAGCCAAACAGAAAATTAAACCAGGTTCTTGAGCATATAATTAAACAAGGGCTGGTTTTCTTAGCAATGAAAACCTAATTTGTTAGTTCATATGCATGCAATCTGAAGCAGCAAAGAAAAATAATACTGTAACATTTTGATTTGATATCAAATATCAAATAAGATATGTGTTACTTTGTTACAAACTTGCTAGAAAAATCACAGAATAATATAATGGAATAAAAATAAATGGAGGAAAACCTCTTGGAATATATAATTTATATAATCTGAACACGCTGAGCTAAAATAAGTCAGATAAATCATGCCTTACAAATAAGGGTTTCTCTCAGTTGGCTTTCAAGACATGTGGATTTAAAGCTTGGGCTAGGCAAGTACATTGCAGATGCCTAAAACAAGGTTGGAGGAATCCTGCTATACCAGAAAAATGTATAAGAAGCTTTCCTCCTGTAGCTGCAGATTAGTTTTGTCCGATTATATCCTGGCTTATTAGTACTTCAAGTAGCACATAAAAAGTGATTTCCAGAGAAAGTATTAGAAGTTCATTTCTGTTTACAATGGACCACCTCAAAGAGCACAAACTGATCATCAGCCCATGGACTTGTCAACTGCTCAGGTCTCCCTGCATTCTGAGCAGAGCACGAGTTTCAGCATAATGCAAATTAACCAAGATTTAAAAAGCAAAGACATTTCACGCATATAAAAATTATTTTAAATCTAAACATAATCTCTGGGACAACAGCTTGAAAATTACAGTATTTGTAATAATGTACACAGAAAGAAGCAGTCCAGGCTGTTTCAGAACTGAATCTTATATCTGTGATCTTTCCATTATTATATGGAAGTCCTATCTTTTACTGTTATACTGCTGCTACCAGTAAGTTTTGTATTATCCTGATCCCATGGATATTTATTCTTTGTGATATGATTCACTTCACAGTTGTTTGGTGTCAAGGGCCTGGGCCCCTGTTGGGGTTGGAACCCCCAGTTCCAACCCCTGTCCTCTGCCCTGGGGCTTTTCTTCCTTTGGTTCGTCATGTTGGAAAAAATGCAGCAAGAGATCTTCTGCTGTTTCAGAGTTGTTTTTATTTGTCTTATCAAAACCTCAGAGGGAGAGACAGCATCCCCCGAGGACACCAGGGCAAAAAGGGGAGAAAGGGCAATGGCTGCAGATCAGCAGCTACTTTTATATCTTACTAACAACCATTCAAGAAACAATACATATCTTATTTTCTTTTCAACACCAGTAAAACCTCATCTTATTGATATGTCTTTTCAATACTAACTTTTTTCCACCAACCAACACACCACAGGAACTGGTGTCAGAGAAGAGAGGAAGAGAATGAGGAGAGAGGAGAAGAAGAAAGAAGGAAAAACCACACCTAAAAATCTCCATCTTGTCCCTATGTAATACATAAAGCAAGATCCTAAAACTACAACTAAACTCTCTGTGGTACACCAAACAAAAATCTCTTCACCTCTCTGGTGCATTCATGTTCTCCCAGAAGTGGAGGGAGCTTCTCCAAAAGCCTAGGTCACTGGCTAGGCCACTTTTGAGGAGCTCTGGGGCTATAAAGAAACCACCAGAGGAGCAGGAGAAGCTTTCAGGCTTCCCTGGACTCCGACAGTTTGGTATTTTCAGTAAACTACCTTCAAAGATGAATTTTAATTCCTTATCAGCATATTTAAAACTAATCATAGTTTAGTTTACTAGTTTTTCAGCATGCATGTTGCAATCAGATGCTTGAATTATAATTACTGAAATAATCCTGCTGATTATTTAGATGCAGGTAAAGAAATTTACCACAGTGCTTTTCAAGCCTTGGGACATTTCAGGTATTTATGATTATATTTTAAGTTGCAATAAGAATGCCATTTGCTTTCTCCTGAGCTGTAAAGTGCTGGATACTCATTGCACAGCTTGAGGGATTTGGATTTTTCCTTTTTTTTTTGCATAAAACAATTTTCATTAACACAGATTATAGCTCATTAATATATGTGTTTCTGAATGTCTTTCAGAAGCATCTCCTGTAAAAATTTGAGATTAAATAGAATGTGTAATCAAAACAAAGTACCCTATACAAATTCCACAGTTTGGAAAGTCCCTCTAAACTTTTCTCCTCCCTCACAGGGGATTTAAGAGAAAAACAAAAAAATCCTCAGCATTTCCTGCTGCTGTAATTTTTGGCAGATCCCTAATTGCCGTTCACATTGTATGTCCAGAATTTGTCAATTTTTTGTTCACTATCAATTAATGCAATGTAAGCTAAATATTATTGTACTCTATACAATCTAGAAGTCATACTGTTAATACAGTCTCTCACAGTACATATTAAACTACAAAAAAAAAAAAAGGAAGTGTTCTGGTATTTTTGATTAGTTTCAGAGATGTTTCAGCAACAAACTACTTAAAATCACCACATTTATTAATACAGTTTAAATTAACTGTGGCATCATAATGTATGTGCATATTGATGTGCATTAGAAAACTTGTATTCATTCAAATGAATGATTGGTTGATTTTACAGCATGATTTATTTTAAGAAGATAAAACCAGTCAAAAATGTTAACTGATTGAACTGCTTTGCGTGGATATCCTTTGAATTTACAAACCATGGCCTTTTCTCTACTGTGGCAGTTGCACCTCCCAGGACACTGACTCCCTTTTGCTTGTGGTGCAGAAGGCAGAATCGCTCTCAGGTGTGTTCATGAGTTCAGCTGGAAGCCTTCAGTGAATGTCAGGTAACACTGTCCCTCCTGCACACAGGTGCCTTGGGAGGGAAATCCCTTTGGAAGGAGAGGTTCCTGCAGCAGATGGTCTGTGTGGAGGTGCTTCTGAGTGCACTTTCCCTGTCCCACTAATTATCTATGAACATAAGTGAGCTGTGTAAGGATTGAATTGCAAGATGTGTTCAATCATGGTTAAATATTCTGCCATTCAGGACTTGACATTCTCTGTCCATTGCATCCTCTAACAGATGCCTCTAAACTTTGTGTCAGTTTTGTATCTTTCAGGTAGGTTTACATTAACTAGCTCTCTAGGCTTCATTACCTATACAAGCCCATATGTTAATTTAGGGTGGCCTTGTTCGCCTTTTGATGGACTGTGAACCCTACTTTCATAGGGCTTGTTTTGAGTTCTTATGAGTTTTGAGGAACAAAGTATTGCTCCAGTTTGAGTTTGGCTTGGATTGGGGTTTTTGGCACTTTTTGGTTTATATATTTTGCTTAATAACTGGTTCTTAGTCATATAGCAGACATTTAGGGTTTGTGGTGGGACAGGAGACTCACATTATAATTAATCTTTGAAGAATCTCAGACACAATAGATGGACTGATTGTTTTATCTGTAGCTGTGGTTTTTTGTCTGCTTGTTTGTAAAACAAACAAGTGGGGCTTAGATATTTCTGCAGAGCTATATAATTTAAGCCTGCAAATTATGATTTGTGTGTATAATACTGTTTTCTTGCTCTGTGTCAATTCCTGAAGCAACAAATATTTTCTGACAGGAACAGAAAGGATCCTGAAGCAATGTCTGTCAAATATTGGTCAAATATATCCTTCATTGAAGTGTGTGTGTATATTTATGGTATTTATAGATTACTTAAAAAAATTGTTGAATTAATGTGCTTATGGTTTACAGCAGGAATAATTCTTACTCAAGTGTTGTAGAAAATCTTTAGTCTGTCTTAAAGCAAATCAGAATCTGGCTAGTTTACAAGAAACTGCTTTCAAATTGCCTCCTAGTGCTGACAAACTCTAGGTCCACTGGATGTCAAATGTCTAGATTCCTCATAGTCCAAACTATGCAGAGCAATGGAGATGCTGGAAAATAACTTTCTTCTGACAAAAGAAAAGACAACATTTCATACCATGAATATTTTCTTTTCCAACTTCTCTCTTTAAAATATAGATATTAGGCAGAAATTGATTTAAAAAAAAAACCCTAACCCTTCCTGTATAGTCTTAGAGAACAGGTAAAGATTACAAAAAGAGCTTAGCAAAAAACATTGCATCACCTTAAAAACCAAATATGTACCTATATGGTCAGGTCTGTGCACAGTGTGAGTGATCCTTTGAACTTTTTACTCCCCCAGAATTTCTCATCTAGAGAATGAGATTTATTAAAGAGCCAAACCACATAAGCCAGATGGTTTTTTGGCTGTGGTGATCAAGTCATTCAAATTCCTGTCTGGACTTCTTTAATTCCTTATAGCTTGTGTCTGAGCTCACAATCCTTGCAAATATTTCACTAAGGACAGAAACTAACAGATATGTTGTTTTCATGGAATTATAGAATCATAGTATGGTTTGGGTTGGAAGGGACCCTAAAGATTATCTTGTTCAATCCCCCTGCAGGGGCAGGGACACCTTTCACTAGATCAGGTTGCTCAAAGTCCCATCCAACCTGGCCTTGAATGCTTCCAGGGATGGGACACACATGACTTCTCTTGCCAATGTGTTCCAGTGCCTCACCA